>JACGTP010000004.1:2366002-2887684 GCA_023678845.1 Mischocyttarus mexicanus
AGGAGAGTAATTAGTCTTCGATGAAAATAAAGAACGTAAAGGTAGGTTGTTCTAACGTGTTACAAAACTCCCTTCCTACCCTCCCTTTCTCAATTTCTCTCTCCCTTTTTTATACCCCCTTTTTCTTTTCGTATCTGTCCATTTGTGGAGAGTAATAGACGAAAAAAAAGGAAAAGAAAATGAAAACAAAGGCTGAAAGATAGATAGAAAGAGAGAGAGAGAGAGAGACACACACACACAAACACACAAAATGAAACCCAAAAAAAAGAAGAGAGAAAAGAAAAAAAGACAGGAGTATTCATTGAATTTCTCAACTGGTGGAAGGAGAGAGCTTTTGCCGAAAGCACGTTGGTCTAAAAATACGGGACGACAACCGGTCTTCTAACTTAAATATTTACCGTTAAAATAGTACCCCGGGGAGGAAAATAAATATGCATTTACAAGCGCAAATTGTGTACACGGAAGATGGGATGTATAAGAGATGGTCGAGGAAAGAAAAGAAAGAAGGAAAGAGAAAGAGAGAGAGAGAGAGAGAGATTATTAAGAAGGAAGGAAAATAAAAGAAAAGAAGAGTAAAAAAAAAAGGAAAGGAAAAGAAGGGAAAAGAAAAGAAAAGAAAAGATGAAAAAATATAAAAATGTAACGAAGCGCCACAAATTCTCCTTCCTCTCTTTCTCCATCTTTCTCGCACCCTCATTCAGTACTTTCCGTTCATAATTTCATTCGCGATTCTTCCCCGATTACGTTAGCTTTCAAAAACTGATACTTTATTTCTGATTATCATAAGATATTCATCAACGAATATTCCATTTTAAAATGTGTTTATTCTCGGTTCGTGAATTTGAAAATCTGAAATAAATAATAATATTATTAAACGATTAACTCGAGTTCACGTTGAAACGAAGAATAAAGGAGAAAAGCGAGAGAGAGAAAGAGGAAAAGAAAAAAAGTAAAGTAGGTAAAGGACGAAGATAGAAAATCCATTTGCAGGACCGACGATTCTTCTGGCCTAAGCAGATAATACCTTACATCCTGGAAACCTGATTGCCTGGTGGGTACACGGTTCTCGGACGTGGCCAGGCCACCGGAGAACAGCAACAGCAGCAGTAGCAGTAGTAGCAGCTTGTTGTATGTACGTACCTTCGTACGTATGTACGAAAAAAGAAGAAAAAAACCTGGACTAAGGACTAAAGGAAAGAAATAGAGAGAGAGAGAGAGAGAGAGAGAGAGAGAGAGAAACATAGAGAACGAAGAAGGAAAGAAAGAAAGAAAGTAATGAAACAGAAAAAGAAGAAGAAGAAGAAAGGGATAAAGAGGAAAAAGAGAGGCACGGTGAGGAAGCAACGGCAGTGTTACCTCGAGCGATAAACTTTGCTGGAGCGATCCTCGGGGAAATAAAGTTCCGGAATGGTTGCGAAGAGTACCGAAGGCCTTCTCCACCACCACCACCACCACCACCCTATTCTACTCCACCCTACTAGCCAGCCACCTTTTCCTACAGTTCTTGTTCATTCTTTTCCTACGCTTTCTCTTCTTCTTCTTCTTCTTTTCACTTGAATCGCGCGGGAAACATCAGCATTTCTTATGTGCAGAGTAATGTTTCTTATAACAACTATGATCTTGTGACTCGTTTCCTTGATTATGTCTTTTAATTATTATACCTGTAAATTATACCTGATAAATGTACTTTGTCCTTATATCCAATCCGATTAATCGATATATACATAAATCTATTTATTAATTATCTGAATATTAAGAAATTAATAAAAATCTATCATTAGAAATAGATAACAGCTGTTCAAAAGTAGGTCACTGTTAAGAAAAATAGATCAACGATACAAAAGTAGGTTAGCTATACAATTTTGAAAAGTAATAATAATTCATACGTACTCAATGTATAGAAAGATAGTCGAAGGTATTCGTCCAAGTCAAACGAGCTCAACAACGGTACTGTTTAAATCTCTCGGTGACTTCTAGGAAATTCGTTATATATGAAATACACATAGAAAAACATTCCCTAACTACCGGCTTAGTTGAGAGTTTAGTCTTCTTCGAACGACGAACGTCTTTTTATTTTATATGTGTTTAAATAATTGCTACAAACCGTATGTCGTTACTAGCCCGAAATATTAATTTAAAAATGCCTTAATAATTTCCACTCCTTTTAGATAAATATTCTGTTAGATTTAGACGTGTCGGCACGCACATGCGCATAGAATAAGATTTCTTAGAAGTGGTGTTAGTATAATGAGAATAAAATTTGAAATGAATAGAATTAATCCCCTCCGATAATCATATAAACAACTTTCGAAAAAAAAACTTTAATAGCTTACTTCGAGCCAGTCTAACAGTCGATTTCAAGGAGGAAGGTACGCAGAACTTATACTTATTACATTTAAATTATAATATATATTTTCTATGATAATTTAATAATTATTTAACATATGTCTACTACTCTAATGCACCCTTCTTATATTTAAGATTTTTCTCACACGTTTACGTTGGTTCAAACATTACATTCTTTCTAACGTAATTTAAAATATAGAATAATTTCAATATCTTTTTATTTAATATGTTTTTAGATTTGAATTAAATCATCATTGATATTTTAATTCTACTGGGGTTCACTCCCTGTTTTAATTTTGTCATTTTTTATTCATATTTTACTCTGTTTTATCGATAATTATTTTAATGTTTCTTTTCAATGAGTTTCTTTTTATCCAGCGAAAGACTGCTTACCATAAACATTGTAATTGTAATTAGTTTCTTTTCATTTCATAATTTTAATATCATATTTTTAATCCATTCTCCTTGATTCCTTCTATATACCTTTTCTATAGAAACTAATAACATCATAATTTTAATAAATAAATTTTATATTTTTACAGATACCACACGAAAAATATAAGAACTTTCATACGAAATTTATCTTTTCTTTTTGTTTCAGAAAAGTATTAATTCTAATAAGTACGTATAGAAGAATTTTTAAATAATCGATTTAATACAAACAAATCATATATAAATATACTTCTTAATTATCTAAATATTCAGAAATAAAATAAAAATCAGTCATTAGAAATAGAAAAGAGCTGTTCAAAAGTAGGTCACTGGTAAGAAAAATAGGTCAGCGATACAAAAGGGTCAGCTGTACAAAGATATAGTAACAATCCAATACGTACTGAATGTATTGAGAGAAAGATAGTCGAAGGTATACGTCCAAGTCAAACGAGCTCAACAACGGTACTGTTTATATCTCTCGGTGACTTCTAGGAAATTCGTTAAATATGAAATACACATAGAAAAACATTCCTTAACTACCGGCTTAGTTGAGCGTTCAATCTTTTGTTTACGTTCGGTACTCCCCGTCGTTTCTCGTCCGTTGTCGACAACCATTTTCATTTCTTCGTTAGATTTGTATTTGACCTTCGTGTATGTTCGGTACATGTCGATTATATTCGTAACTACTTTTCTTAATAATCATTAGTCTTCTTCGAGTGTCGGAAGGTGTAACAATAATATTACGAATATGTCATTAATTTCGCGTCGTGTATACGCGTGTGCGTGTTTTCTTCTTATGCAAGTGATATGCATATGTGAACGAGTGTGTGTAGTGCTAAAAAGTGATATATACATATATGGATACCTGCACTTATGGATATGGATTATGCAGCATTGAATATAAGGACAAAGTACATTTAAACGTATTCCCAACCTTTTAAAATTGTTTGCTGTCATATGGGAGCAACATCCTGTCAACATGCTAATTTGACTGGACTATGAATTTGTGGTTAAATGGTAAACAACAAAAAAAAAGTAAGTTAATTAAAATAAAGTTTGTTTCAGTTAACTATATATGTGTGTGTGCGTGTGTATGTGTGTGGAATAATATAATAAATTTAATTATAATTACATTTAAGAAGAAAGTTTGATAATCGTGTTTAATATCGATGAAAACAAAAGGAACATTATCTAAAATATCAGAGAATCTTATAAGCTTTAAAACGTACCAGAAGATTATATGCACTCGTTCAAACTTTGAATTGGAATAATAACGAACCTAAGATCTTTACTTGAACTTTAAGATTGTAAGCAAACAAAGAAAGATATATATATATACATATATATAAAAAGAGAGAGAAAGAGGGAAATAGAGAGAGTGAGAGAGAAAATCGAACGCTCTTACGTTAACTCTTCTATCATGGAACCGTCGAAGAGACGAATCTATCTAAAGGATTCAACTTCTCGATTTAGGTACTCACCGAAAATTCGGCCGACGGAGTTTAGCGAGTAAAAGCTCATGTCTAAAGGTACATCGTCGCTCGCTTACGTCTAACGTAATCGGATTATTTTGATCGATCGACTCTCGAAAGTAACTTTCGTTCACAAACTCTGATAAAGAACATAAATTGATTATACCATTTACGTATAAATATAATACAATGTTACTTGTAAACGAGAAAGTATTGTGATATCTAAAATACTTTAGCTTGCCTTTGATATAACTATGATCTTACTAAGTATCGTAAGATTTTATTTTTTACTATTAGAGAAAATACAAAAAAGAAAAAATAAATAAAAGAAGAAGAAGAGAACATAAAAATAAGAAAAAAAGAAAAGGATGAAAAGGAAGGAAGGAAAGATCGCGGTTAACGATAGTATCACTTTACCTCCGAGTTTTAAATCGTGTAAATAAGATCGTTACGGTATAAGGGCCCGTGGTACGTGATTCCTTCGTAATTTATTGCCAACCAGGATAGTCGTTTTGTCGGTTCGCGCGTCGAAGCAAAGCATTTCCCATCCAATTACGAGATCGATATAAAAAAAAAGAAAAGGGGAAAAAAGGAAATACAAGCGGGAATATTCCATTCTTCTCATTCCATCGGAAAACGAGCGTACCTACCTTAGGAAAATAACTTTGAAAAAGTCTTACGCGTTTTACGAAACGAACTCGCCTTGCCCCTTTTCCTCCCATCATAGAATATAGATATTTTCACGTATTATTAAAAAACTAGGGAAATATTATTTATACACGAGCATTTTTTTTTCATTTAAATATGATGTATATTACATTTATTATAATATACATTATAAATTATTTATTATATATATTATAAAACTATTTTTCACAAAATAAATATCTGAATATAAAAATTAGGAAGCTTTACATTAATAACAAATAAATATCAATTATTCCAAATACTCCAATGGCTTCTATGTAAATTATTCAACATTCCTATGACTTCTATATATAAATTCTAAATTTATATATAAATTTATCATTTTACGTGTTAAACGTATAAGTTAATATTTATATACACGAGATAAAGAAAAAATGTCTCTAAATAAAAAAAAAAGAAAGGAAAAAAGAATAATGCTTTCCTCTCCCTATAAATGTGAGTTATAGATTTAGGCACAATATCAATCACTGTCTCTCTTTCCTCTTTGAGTTAAGTCGAGTCTCCTCAATCTCAAACGTGGTTTCTCTTAAGGTCGGAACAAGTAGACGACATTGAAGTCGACGTATCGTGAGGGTTAGGAAGGTGCGAAGAAGAGGTATGTATATATATATATGTATATATATATATAGGTGATACCACGCATAGATATAGTGAATTTATAGGCGATGTAGTCACGAGCGACGAGTCAGCGAGTCGGACGGAAATAGATATACGTGATAAGGAAGACGCACAGGGGACGATAAAACCAGGTCTTTCAGGACGAGAGAGAGAGAAAATGTGTCCGCGTGTGTTTCCATGTGCGAGAAAGATAAAGATAGACATAGACAAACTGACAGAAAGACAGAGTCAAAGAGAAAGAGAGAGAGAGAGAGAAATAACGAACGAACACGATGAAATGGTTGATCGTTATTAACGAACCAAGTAGCTCGTTAACGGCTTATTATATCTAACCAGTTATAATTAAATTAAATCGAGAACAATTAAGTGTACCGTGAAATGTCTCCAACACTGATTCAAACCTCCCTCTACCCCATCCCATAGTTCTCGAAATCCATGAAAGATTCTTGCACAAGACGGTACAGATACTATAGGGTACCTATAGTTAACTTTATAGTCATCTCTCTTTCGCAAAATAATCACGAAGAATACTCGATACAATCAACGAATAGTTCGTGTATGTATCTTCTCACGAAGATTGTTAACGAGGAACACGATGAGATTAGGCGATTAGAAAAGGATTTGGTTAGATATATATTATATAACATAAGGAAAACGTCGTAGAGTCTAATGTCAAGCTTGACGAATTTGTTAATATCACGTTCTAAGATAAGATAAAATTATAAAAGCTTTTATCTCATCGGAAAGATGTAGAGTTATAAAAGAGAAAAGAAAACGCACTGGCGGGTGTTAGTAGGATAATTTATGCATAAATCTCGTTGAGATTCGCCGTAACTCTCCTCTATAAATTTTACCCCAACGGTGGTATTATATATTGCTACGCCGATAAAGAGTATACTACTACTACCACTAATACTACTACTACTGCTATTACGGTCTTTTGAAAATTAAATGTTAAAAAGTATATATAAAAAGAAAAAAATATTGTCGGTATGCACCGTGTATGAGAAAGAAAGAGAGAGAGAGAAAGAACGTAAAACGAAACACGCTTTTATCGTTGGAATTCCGGATGGATGTTTTCATTTCCCCCTTTGAATTTTCGATATAGGTATGCTGGAACAGGACAACTATATAAAATTCCGTTTGAGATCGTTCCCGTTGGAAAATTAACGCTCGATGATGTCAAGTCGCTTCAACGGTGGAGAGAGAGAGAGAGAGAGAGAAGGGGTAACTCGCACAATCAGTAGCATTCTCTGATCGTTGAAGCATAGTATCGAAACTAGCAATCAGAGAGATTTAGATTTAGATTTAGATTTAGAGAGAGAGAGAGAAAGTGAGTCATCTGTCAGAAACGTGACTGACTAACTTGCGGAAATAATACTCGAGTCATTCGCTAAACGATTTTCATCACAATGAAAAGAAATCTCCAAAACATTCAAGATCGCATTTTAAACACCAAGTTTTATCCATTTAAACATATCGGACTGTTTTTTTTTATATTCTTTGTTACCCTAGTACCGATTTGTTCACAAATTAAACAGACTAATAACATATAGGTTGTATATGATTTTCTAATGGGTTAACGTATAGGTTTGCTATTATAACATCAAAAGATCTTGATCTTTGAATCGATTAATCGATTCCATAGATACGATATTACTATATTCTAGTATACTTAACAACAATTAACTCGAGGAGAGATTAGGCTTTGGAATTTACGGCTAATTGCTGAATTAGAGAGAGAGAGAGAGGGGGGAGGGAGAAAGACACTTGGCCGATACAAATTAGGTCGACATTAACATTCTAAGCTTATGGGTGTTTGAGGATTACAAGGGAAGAATTACGGAAGGAAGTGGAGATGATGCGCGATTAGCGAGAACGTTGTGGATTGTAGGGCGAACGAAAACATCCCTAGATCTGTAATTTTCGTTATTCTAACTCTTAAATAATCTATGAATTATATGAATATATAAACATGTGTATATATATGTTATGTTACATGATTACATGTATTTGAAATATAGAGATAACAGAATAATTGACATATATTTGAAACTAATATAAAGTTTGAATGCAGGTATTTGTGACTGACGTAAAGTATGCGAACAATGTTGAAGTTACTCGTATGACATGTACATAATCTAAAAGATTAATACGGTAAGGACTGTAGGTAAAATAACACGTTCATTCTCAAACAGAAACTTTTCTTAATACGTTGAAAATAAAAAGAATATCAAAATGTAAGGTGAATCAAAAAGGGATGAGGAAGAGTACGTTGCCGTTCGATTCAATGCGTTATCGAAATCAATGAGCGAGCCAGGAAAACGATTTGCAATTGCATATAAATATTTCAATAATCTCCGATAATTGAGAAACGAAACGATACGAAATCGCATTAATTCCCCCGATATAATCGAGTTTATGGAAGGCCGTTACGAAGATTTTAATAATTTCCCGTAACGAACGGGAGATCGAATCGGGGCCACGCTATCGTACATGTGATATCCATGTGTTAGATTTGTGTGCGTATGTGTATGTGTGTGTGTGTATTTGGTTCGGGTGCGCCAACAATAGCGTTAGAATACGAGGACGCCTTGTTGTTCCACGATGATCGCGAAGGAAATTCGTTTCAGAATTCGTGCCGAACAAACGAACGCATTTTAACAAAATATTCATTATTTTTCATACCTTGCATTTTTAGAATCATTCGATCGGTTCGTTCGATTTAGTCGATTTAAATTGATGACACACGATGATTTTATCGATAAGGTAGATATAAACAAAGAATCAAAGCAAGATAAAAAAATGTTGTAAATAAATATGAAGATAAATGCTGTAAATTTGACGTTTAATTCGTACAATGACTATCTATATAATAGCTTGCGAATATCATTAAGCCAATTGCATGGTGAAAGGTTCATCGACACTGGCATTCGATCGACGCAAATCAATTTATCTATGTAGTATCTATTTTGCAGACCGGCTGTGTTTCTACCCGTTGTTGTTGTATAAAACGTGACTATAAGTTGTGCACGCGCACGCACGCACACATTAGCTTGAAGCCTCGTGAAAACAAAATAATCAGTGGTTCGCTAATTAGTTTGCGAAGAGACAAACACAAAGGAACGTCCTGACTAATTAGTATCCGTCCCTTTTTGGTTGATTATTACTCAAATCAAACGTGTCTACTATAATTGTTGCCAACGATTTTTTTTTGAATTTTTTACGAAAGAAATTTATATAGATATGTACCTAACTACTCGTATATTAAAGTTGGAAAAAAGAAAACGGAAGGAAGAATAATATAAGTAGTAAATATATAAAAAAGAAAAAGCCCCGTAGTGATGTTGTATCTTTAATTCTTTCCGTTGGGAAGGAAGAAAAAAAAGAATAATATACCGTGGAAAAGAACAGATAGAAAGAAAGAAGAAGAAGAAACACGAGAGGAATGAAATCGGTAGACCTTGGGTATGCGCTAAGCGACTACTCACTTCTCGTAATACGAAAAGGAAGAAAAAAAAAAATAGAAAAAAAAGAAAAGTTATGATAAAGATAGAAATACAGAAGAATAAATATAAAAATGTAGCACATACAGCTCAACGTTTTTATTATACGGGGACGTAAACATAAGGTCGTTAAAATTTTCCTCGCAAGTAACTCTGCCGCGAGATAACAAAACGAAAGAAAACTCATGCAAGAGGGTTCAGAGAGTTAGAGAGAGAGATAGAGATAGAGATAGATAGATAGAGATATAAAGATATAGGGGGAGTAAAGCAAGTAAGTGCGCGAGACTATGAGAGTAGAAGAAAAAAAGAAAAAGAAGATGAAGAAGAAGAAGAAAAAAAAAAATACGTCTAGCTTGTGGTTAAAGCCGACGGCATACGGTTGGATGCTGCTGCGTGGGCCATTTTCTCACTTTTCTCTTTCTCTGCTGCTCTCTTTATTTTTTACCGTTCGTCAAAGAAACTAAAGTCTCGTCTAACGAAAGAGAATTTATTTGTCGAGTGTCGAAACTAACGTCGACGGTTTCCACAACGTCGCCATTGCAGTCATCATCATCATCATCATCATCATCGTCGTAGTCGTAGTCGTAGTCATCGTTGTCGACATAGTAATCGTCGTCATAGTAGTCGTCGTCTACATGGAAAGACTAAAATGGCCTTCCGTCGTTCCCTTCTCATTTGCTTCTACCATAATAACACCATCATCAATTTCAATCACGAAAAGGGACGCCAGGAGTCTTTCAGCTTCCTTAAACTTATATCCACCTCTTTTTTTTCTTCTCATTCCTACCATCAGTGTTTTCGATCTCATGCACGTACACACCAGTAAACGCAAACTTTCCCGAAAGGGAAGATCCAAGACCCCATTCGTTTTCCTTCTCTTCTTTCCCTTTTTCTCTTGCATACTAACTCCAACGTGACCCCACCAATAATACCAACCTGAAAAGATAATTTTTCAACCATCTTTATATATATATATACTCTTTAAACACAACTGTGTATAACACGTCTTTTAAAATCCTATAAAGTTTTATATTCCCTTAAAACAATGTACGGATAAATTTTGTAATGAAAAATTCATTATTAGCAACGTGTTTTGGCCTTTTTTTTCTATTTAATATATAAATATATATATGTATATATATTTCCAATTCGTAACGGTTGATTCGATTTAAAAGCCTTGCAGGTAGATAGATACTTGATGGTAAAAAGGGCGTATAAGATAATGCGATAGACCGTTTAAACGCCTTGAGCATAGCAAAGGATGGATAGACTTTCCCTTTCTCTCTCTCTCTCTCTCTCTCTCTCTCTCCAAAGAAGAAGGGTAGGCATGAGGAAAATTCAAATCTCACTGAGGACCCCCTGTAATCTCGATTGCGATCAATTCGAATAGAAAATCTAGAACGGCTTATATATATGTATATAATATATACATATATATATATACATAGGAGTTTTCTAGCTACGATATATAGGGTGTATATAAACATAAATATGCAAAATGTCGAAGGACGAAGGATTATCTCGGTCTAATGAGTAGGCAATTAATAACGTGGTTGAAAAGCTATGTTGAGTGGTGAGGAAAGTACGAATGATTAAGGGACGGTATACAGTGAGGTAACGTTCAAGACAAAGACAAAGAGAAAGAAAACGAGAGAGAGAGAGAGAGAGAGAGAAAGAGAAAGAGAAAGGGGATCATTCGTCGAGACACACAGCACGGTTCGTAATTTCCTGACGTCGTTGGCCGACTAGAAGGGCAAAACGTCGAGGGATGGCAAACTGGGGCGGCTCGTAAAATTAACGTAACTATGGCAAAGCCTAGGAGTTCTCAGCCGCACGAGCGACGTGTCTGCATCATGATCAATGGCGTGTCGCGTTGGACGCTTTGGGACGACGACGACGACGACGAAGACGACGACGACGAAGACGACGACGAAGACAACGATGGGTTTCTCGCTAGTACGCCAATGTATAGGAGTCGACAATTTATAGTGGTCTAACAACCTTGAGTCTCCCTTCTCCCACGAACACCGTACCCAAGGTTTTAACTTAATCGTGATAAATCGATCGACGAAGAATTAGCTTTTGAAAATCTAACATCCTGCTACCCTTCTACACCCTCCCATGTATTTATATCCTCGTGATTCTTGAAGAAAGATGTGCTTTTTGATATATATAGGTTTTATGTTAAAAAATAAAAAAGCTTACGAAAAAGATCGATACATATATATCTGACATGATCCTTCTTTTCCTTTGATAACATGACGAACAACGGGAAAATGACGGATTGGATTCGATAGATGCAGCAGAAGTTGCACTTGTAATGGTATATTCATGAGAAATGCATTAATAGACTTTGTTATGATCATGCTGCTTGATTCCCAAATGCAACGAGCTTTTTTTCCCAAAGATTTTCTTCTATAGGTAATACTAATTTGCATATTACGTGAGTTGATTTATGATGATCTTTATTGAAATATATATGAAAAAAAAAAAATGAAAAAGATAAAGAGCGTTTGTTGTATATATAATAACAATAATGCTAATCCAATGATAATGATACGATTGATAATGGTAATGAATTATATTAAACGAAAGCAAATATTAGCAACGTCCGAACGTAACGTTCATTAAAATTCTATTTAATGATTTTTATCGTCAAAATTTCACATTCTTCTCGTTGATAAAATAATCATATTATCAGTCTGCCATCAACATATGTCGAGGAAAACATTAACTTTGATAACAATACGGAATCTAATGGAAAGGATTCCATAAAACGAATTTTCGGGGTAAAAATCAGCTGTTCATTCGACCGGTATAATGTGTTTTGCGTGTATTTATGCCAGGCCGTATATGTGTGCTTGACGAATAATAATGTATTATTATTAATTCCGGTTGATATTTCATCATTTACTTTGAACGTATTATTATCTGGATGAATGATAAATATGAAGGCGTGTCAGTAAAACGCGTTATGTGTCTGCACAAATAACGTTCACACGCTTTTATCATGGACGATCGCTTTTCAATGATTACACCCAATATGTATTTAAAATAAAAAGAAATAAATACTATATATATATATATATGTATGTAATGTATATATCAATGTATATATAAATATGGAATTAATGCATTTATTTCTAGATTACCTTCATCCTAAACACCCTACATCAATCATTTTCAAGGAAACATTTTTAATAAGTGTAACGATGTACGTTTTTAAGGGACACTCCCTGTATATAATATTGGGTTATTGAATTATGGCCACAAATCCGACATTTTTCTCCTAGACTTGTAATGAAATAAGGTATCAGTTTCCTTTTCCTGTCTCTTGTTTTTAATGAAAGTTGAAAAAATGATCGAAGACTAAAAAAAAAATATAACAATGTATGAAACACATAATTGACAATCATTGGAAGAATCATCGGTATCCTTTGTCAACTTAACGAACCGTAACACAACGCATCTCGACATTCCTTCTCTCTCTCTCTCTCTCTCTCACTTTCTTTTTCTCTCGCTCATATGCGCGCGCTATTTAAAAAGAATAGCATTTCATTTTTATCATCTATGTCAAGCATAAAGCAAACAAAAGAATAATGCGTGGGCAGAAGGCACACTTTTCGCGTCGAACAAAATATACCTACACTTTCTCTGTATATATTTTTTAGTATATATGCACACCTGTGTGTGTGTTCGCGCGCGTGCGTGCGTGTGTATGTTGCATTAGGTTGGTAGAAAAGGGCTCTGGATTACGCGTCCTTGACACGATTTTCTTCATTGTTTCTCTTCGCGTATATTTAACATATATATCTTTGTGTGTGTGTGTGTGTGTGTGTGTGTCGCGTGCACGTTTGTAATACTTGCACATTTTCACGGAAAACTATACTAAGCTATATAGATCTCTCGTAGTACGCGTTGCATCGAAAGTTTCTCTCGGAACGACGAACGAACGGATGGTCGGTTGCCGTGATAGAATACATGCGTTGGGATAATAGTCGAGATGAAGTTTAGTAGGCGGCATGTCTACGTTGAAACATTAAGACTCAGGACACGCAAACAACGTCTATACGCCTACGGCATGATCAATCGTGCGTCAACTCCAAGGCGAAAGCTTAACCTCGTCGGCACCCGGCACAACCGAAAATTTATGACGTTCCGAGTGCTTTTGGCTAGCATATTACTACTACGTCTGAAGCAGATTAATCTTACGAACGCGTGTAGGGAAAGTTTGAAAACTGGGTTTCAACGTTTCTCTAAGTTTTATTCCAAATGAAAATATTTTTCTTTTAGTTTAACTATTCTATTTAATACCAATGTTTTGAGACTACTATTACTATCACAAATCATTAGAAAATTAATAAATTCATCCTATCTCTTCTTGACGACAACACATGTTTTCATCATTTACATTCATATTATTCTCTATTTCTTTTAAATTCTTCTTTAATTATTATTAATATTTATATTACTAATAACCCAAACGGATATTATATAGGGAAAATTAGCATAATTGATTACCCAACATCACCGATGATTTCTCATAATATCAAACATATTGCATATTATATTATTGTTAAATAATTAATTATACTTATGTTAGTTTCATTAACATGAATGAAATGGCATATATTACGCGCGTAATAACGAATTATTCGTAGGAAAAAAAAAGAACGTAATTAAATGTGTACGAACAAACGAGCGTATTCTTTTTGGTTATTTTTTTTTTACAGTCATTGATGGATCCATTTAAAATATTAAGAAGAAAACACTATAAAAGCAAATATCTTCCCTTATGTTCTCGAAGTATTAACATTACGTGCGAATAATATTATCTTTGGTAGTACCTTACACAACGTAGGTAAGTACGTACACGTATCTAATGAGTTGAGCTTACAGGGAGAGAAAGCACAGAGTATAATGAGAATGAATTATGGAGATGCGCGAAAGTAAACGGCGCGAAGTAAGGTCGCGCTGCGATTTTGCACATCTCTCTTTCTCTCTATCTCTCTATCTCTTTATCTCTTTATCTCTTTCTCTATTTTTCTCACGATCGTTACTCAACAAATTTTAATTAACTTTTACATTCGTTTTTTATTCTCCTTAACATTCACTTCAAGTTATTATTGATATTAACGCGTGTGTGTGTATATATACATGTATACTCGTTACGAGATCGCATCGAAATAATCTTCTACACCCAGAGGAATGTTTTTTCGTATTTACCTGATAAAGTTTTTTTTTTACGTCACGAGTGTTAAAAAGTACGACGTGTTTTGTATGCCAAAGTAAAAGACGCGATGCTCATATGTATTTACGGTGTGAGAATATCATGCGAAAACGTGTTTGGTTCTAAAACGTAATGGAGAAATGCAGATACTTAGATCTTTGTACTCCAATTATTAATACTTATAGAGAAAATAATTCGTGCAAGAAGATTACGTTATTATAACAAGGATTTTTGATTTTATATATTTAAAAAAAATGTTACACGATTTAAAAATGATAACAACGCTTCAACGAGTTACTGTATTTAATATTTCATAATCGAATAAAATTATTACGGTTTGAATTGTCCATAAGAATGTATGAAAAGTGCGAATAAAAATAATGTTTCATTTTTTATTATGCGATAAAGTTCTTTCAAGAATTTAGATATCTTTCAATCAGCATAACTCAGAAATTCCAAGGTTTAAGATTCCAAAAGACTTCATTGGTGTATTAAATTACAAACATAATATATAGACACTTTTGATAAATATCATAAAAATCTAGAAATCCAAGAACGAGTCAGATTCTTTCAAGAGATCTATAAAATGACTATGATATCTGCATTATATCGTAAAACTCAACGTTTAAGTACAACTTCGAAAGATCTTTGTAGCTAACTGCGGTCGTTCATACGTTAAAACGAAACGTTGAAATATTCGTCCCGGAATTGGTTGGAATAAAATTTCTATACGATTCGGTCAATTCGTAACGGTAAACGTCGAACAAATCGGATACCTTTTCGTCGTTGAATCATGGTGAAACTTGAACTTAACGCACGATTTGAGATCATTCGCGGTATTCGATAATCTTGCTGGAGCAAAAGGTCTTTTCTCTCCTTCGATTTTAAATACGTGAGAAAAGATTTGAAATTTTTCAAAGAAAAAGAAAATGAAAGGTGTTAAAGGGAAACGGAATGATTTGATTTCAAATAGACGCCGATATTGAAATTAAAATTGAAACATTATCGTAAAGAGAAAAGGTTAGAGATAGACTCACTTTGAGCTCGATGACGTGGTACACGGTCGGTCCTCCTGATCGGGGGACCAGTTCGTAGTCGTGAAAAAGAAAAACTTGTCGTCGTCGTTGTCGTCGTCGAATTAGCTTTTTGATTTCCACAACTTGACTGACACACCGCTGTAGGCGCGCGCGCGCGCGACCGAACGAGCGAGATAATAAAAAGGAACCAAAAAAAAGCTGACAATATCGAGATTTCAGAGATTCGTTAGAGTTCGTTCTATCAACCCTCAACCGAGGGTTGCTGCGATCGAGAACGCATGATTATCATCGCCTTTGTCCAGGATCTTCGTTGATCCTGTTCACTTTCGTTATCATAAGATATACACACGAACAAACCCGAACTAACTAACGAACTAACGAACTTGATTTTTTGACTCGGCGACGGTTGACAACACAGCGATCATTCGTTCGCGAAGGGTTCCACACCACGGCGTATCCTAGTTGACGTAGATATATATATCCTTTCGAGGATTCTCTTAAAGAGATAGAACGCAGGACGCACGACCTTCCTCGATCACTGCTTCAGGTACACTGTCACGTCACACCGCTGCACTCGCGGCCACGGCTAGCGCACGTACTCCGACAAACGTACTACACCACCTTATTCAGTTTCTTCTTCTCTATCTTGTATCTGTTTTTTCAATTTATCTTTCTTTATTGTCTCTTATTTCTAGTTTAACTTTCTCTCTCTTTCTCTCTTTGTATTGTTTCACTCTCTTTCCATCCGTATAGAATTATAAAGACTTTTCGTCGGTGAACATCCTCGAAGTAAACCGTGTCACCTCTTCGAGAGATGATAATGTAGCAGCAAAAAAAAAATAGATAGCTCGTGTCGTCAATCTCACCCCTTCCTTCACTCTTTCTTTCCTCTTCTTCTCTCTTCTTTCCCAGAGAGAGAAAAAAATATAAACCAACAAAAACAAAGCAAAGAAGTACAATCACTTCAAATCCTTTTCCTTGGATCCAAAAGCATCAGTATAATCCTATCGTTAAGCAAGATATATCCACTTTTATTGCAAAACAAAGAAGAATTGGGAAAATTCGACGACGAAAGTATAAAAAAAAGAGAGAGAACAGTCGGTCGGACGCACGCACGCACGCACGCACGCGGCCAAATTACAAGAACGACGATGACGACGAGAATAACGAAAACGACGGAACCGATGATGACGATGATGACGGCTACAACGGGTGAGGATGACGATGACGATGACGATGACGATGACAGGGACGGTGACAAAGACGACAGTGACGGCGGCAAGTAGGAACCCTAAGAGAGAGAGAGGAGAGACCCTTAGGCCGGATCCGCCGAGTTTCCTTTAGCCTCAATTTTCGGTCCCCGCCACCCCCGCGTTACACAGGCGCGAACCGCTTTCAGAATTTCCGAGGGTCGAGCGCCGCGCACGCTGGAGCGACGAGGAGGAGAGTGCCTCCTGGTGGGAGCACGCGCGCGCAAGCATGAGAGTGAGAGAGAAATAGAAGTCGAGTGGAGAACACCGCGGAGGGATGCGAAATAGTGGAGGTGGTGGCTGTGGAGGTGTACTGGATATCGAGGTCGTCACTGTTCTCTCTCTCTCTTTCTCTTTTTCTCCCTTTCTCTCCTTTACTCTCTCGCACACGTTCGGTGTAATTCGAGAGGACCAAGAAAACACAGCCTAAACTGCACTAACTTGCATATCCTAATAGTCAATAAATTATTTCCCCTCAATTATTATCTTTTGTAATATTTATTTTCAATCTGTAGATTTGTATATTTTTCTTTTTTATTTCTATCTCTCTTATATCGTGTTTTCCCCTTTGTTTATCCCTTCAGTGTTAATATACAAGTCCCTTTATCTTCCGTATTGAAATGAACGTCGTCTGTGCGACGAAAGGATGATCGTGGCTACCGCCGTGGCTGCTACTGTCGGCGCTGCCGCGCTGCGTGGCCGACAATCTTCCCTTTGGTGGGGGGTTCAATGGTAGGGGAAGGGTGGCGCAGGCGTTTTGCTGCACCAACGCATTGATCCCTGGAATTCGTGGGGACGATGACTACAACGACGACGACGACGACGACGACAACAGCAACGACGACGACTACGACGACTACGACGACGAGGGCCAAGCGCGTGTCCACCCTTGACGAGAGAAGAAGGAGGTAACGAGGGCTCCCCTGGAGTTAAAGTTAGGTAGTGGGGGATGGTAGGAAAGAGAGCACCGACCCTCCGAACAGAGTCGTGTCTGCTACGAGCCTTGAGTGTCGCCTACACCTGCGGATCGCCCAACTACTACCACCCTCTTTTTACCACCTCCTTTTCCCTAGCTAACTCTCTCTTTCTATTTCTATTTCTCTTTCTCTCTTTCTTTCTTTTCTTTCCTTGAACGAGACGACACTCAGTCAGTCAGACACGATCAAGGATCTCTACGACCGATCGAAAACTCCGATCTCGCAGATCGCACCTTATTCGCAAGTGCGCTGAGTAAAAGTAATCGTCGATGGGGGATAAAAAGGAAGAATTCGTAGATCGTGCACCGCGAACTTTTCCAACGATCGTTTTTACCTTATTTCACTTTTCACTCTTTCTATCATTCTTCCTCTACAAAGATTTTCTTTACACGATCGTTATATTTTTCTCAACCTGTTATTTCCTCTCTATTTCTAGTTTTTCTTTTGTCGTTTGTCGTTCACAACACTTTCGATCCGTCGAACGAAAGATCGGCTTTCCGCCTCGATACCGAGATTGGATTTATTTGTTATATTCTTTAAATGGATAATGTATTTCACTTATTCGATGTGAACCGAAGGCGGCATGGTGGGCTCCATTGTGACGAGATGAATGCCCAGGATGAAGAGCTACCGGGAGAAGAAACTAAGATAAACACAACAGATCGAGTGAAAGAGTGTGCGTCTATATGCATATATATATGTGTATGTGTGTATGTGTGGAAAAGAGAGAGAATGTGAAGATGTAGGGCAAAAAGGAGCCGAGAGGATTCTCGAATCCTTCGACTATCCCGACTCACTTTTCTTCGAATAAGCGCTGCTCGAAAGAGTCCGCCGGAGCCATCGATGGAATTGAATCCCTTTTCCGTGTGATGCACGAGGACCATCGATTATTTTATCGGCCGAATCGTTCGGATGGGAGTGGGCTGGGTAACTCTTCTTTCGGAAGTTCGATTTCGAAGTCGGCCTACATATCGCGTTTACCGCGAAATGCGAATAAAAGCGAGGTTTACGATCGAAAAGGAAAAGGTTAAAAGAAGGATAGAAAAAAAAAGGGGGGATCCCTTTATTTCCCTTTTTTTTACTTTTGTCCCCCCTCCTCTCTCTCTTATTTCTCAATGCTATTAAATAAAAAAGCGAATAAAAAAGCGTTCTTATAATTTTTGGTTCTTATTTATCTCGAAGAATAATTCAAGAAGCTATTGGATGAAAGAATTACCAGGCAATTTAATATTCAAAGAAAATTCCCTCAGTTTGATATAGTCAAATAGCCAGAATTGAATGTACTTCTTGAAAAAAAGAAGAAAAGAGGAGGAAGAGGGGGTGAATAATTGAAAAATCAGATAAGACAAAATATTTGTTAATGTTGAAAATATCTTCTTTTTTTTATTGTCGATTCTAAGCGAAACTAGTTAAATAGGAACAATCAAAGTTCTCTCTTTTTCTCTCCTTCTTTTTGATAATAAGTATTAATTAATTAAGAAAGTAGTAGGTACGTCTATAAGTCGGACGGTGAAAGGACCTATTTAACTTTTGCGAATACTTAAGGAATCCGATTTTCTCTCTAAAGCTCTTCTTTCTACGACTTTTTCTCTCTTTTTCTTCTATTGCTCGTGAGAAAGACCAGAAACGATCGTCCCTATTCCTGATTTTACGATCGGAAGAAAATAAAGTTGGATCGAACGAACGGTACCGAGAAAGAAAGAGGGAGAAAGAGAGAGAGGAAAAGAGAAAAAGAGAAAGAGAGTGATGTTACTCTTTCGTAAAATATTCGCGAAGTCGGCGCCGCATGGGTATGTACTAATGCTGAATAAATAACGAAGAAGAATACGAGCGACAGGCCGATTTCTATCGGCTCGTAAAAATCCACATCTTCCTCTACGTCCTTCTTCTTCTTCTTCTTCTTCTTCTTCTTCTTCTTCTTCTTCTTCCTCTTCCTCTTCCTCTTTCTCTTCCTCCTCTTCCTCTTCGAATCTTTCTCTTTTTTTCTTGCTTCGTGTTAAGAAAATAAAAAAAAATAAGTTTACTGTAGTCTTAGAAATGGCAGCAGACCGGACGGCACGATCGAACGCGTAACGAGGCGCTCGTGCAAGAGAAAAGTAACGATTGGACTATCTGTCTTATGGGAAAAAAGAAAGATAGTAACTGAGAAAGAGATTTAAAGAGAGAAGGAGTGAGGTTGAGTAAGGGGAGAGTAGAAGAGAAGAGGAAGAAAACTGTAGAAAAGGAATAAGATAGATAAAGAAAGAAAGCGCGAGAAGGCGAGATCGTTTGCGGAGAACGAATCGTTTCCGAGCGTGAAATCCTTCGTGTTTTCGTAAAGATTGTTAGATTGTGTATATATATATATCTATCTATAAATATATATATATAGGAGGAGAAGAAAAAAGAGGTTTGGCCTTAGTCGATACAAAGCAAAAAAGGAATAGGGTATAGTAACGCGACCCTTCGTTAGCCGCGTCCGATTCCTTCTGTAACCGTTCGCGTTCGTCTTCCTCATTCGTAGGAAGAAAGGGGAAAAAAAAAGAAAGAAAAAATGGGTGTGAAATAATTTCTCTCTTTAAAAAGCTCTTCTCATTCTGATTATTTTTTATTTCTTCTTTTTTTTTTGAGAATTATCGTATTTTTCGCACAAACAAATCTCGACGTTTCCGATGTCGTGTGATTAAATCAATTTGTTGTGAAAATAAACGAAATAAATTATTCTGGATTACGAGATCATAGAATTTAGGAGATAACGTATTAAAAAATTAATGAAATTCAGGAAAAGATATAGTAAAAAAAAAAAAAAAAAACCAAAAATATAGAAGGAAGGAAAAGAAGTTAACACGCGTATAATAGGCTAACATATAATTCATAGTTACCTATCTATCCACTCATCTACCTACCTACCTATCTATTTACCTCGTAATTTATCGTTCGTGTTCGTTTGATCGATGACACCAATTTTGGACCGTTGAAAATTATACGCTTACGTAAATGATACACGTTTAATGCGACGTAACTCCCTATTTATCGTCGAGTGGATTACTTTCAATAGAACAGATTATCTCTGAATTTGTTCGACCCCGTTTTAACATAGAAACTGAACGCGCGTCACCGGTTTGTTTCTAGAAGAATCGTTGAAAGAAATTCAATGAGATTTTCGCAAACAACTTTTCATCCTATCTCACCCTCTTCCGCATATATCTCTCTCTCTATTTCTCTCTCTTTTGTATTTACTATATCGAATTCTATATCGATATCGAAAATATAAACTTTATTAACTTCTCGTATCGTAAAACACATCAGTTCGTTATATCTTTTATAATATTTAACGTATATCCCGTGTTTCGTATTATAATCGCATAACATCTCGCATCTCTCGTGGTAATACGACAAGAGTATTCAGCCATATTTTTTCCTCGTAAATACTCCTACTTATACTTTTTTAATCAGACTATGGTGAACAAACCGAAATCCCTCTCTCTCTCTCTCTTTCGTTCTCTGCGTTAAAGTTATTTCATTTTTGGTGCGAACGAGAAAACTGCGTGTTGTTGGTATTACTTTTTTTTTACTATTATTATTGTTAATATTATTATTATTATTATTTTTATAGTTACATCGAATGGAAAAGGACTCACAGGTGTGTCGTTACGGTAACCGATGAAGACGAAGCTAGGTGCAAACATCGATTGTGCGTTATACGTGTCCCTTGCTCTTCGTAGCTCGTTACACGCAATAACCTTTCGTGTTTGAAACGAGTTGACGCAAGGCAGTTCCTTAGAACGTGTTCAAAATTTCAATTTTATATCAGAATAAATGGCGACATCGTTATCTCGAAATCGTTTAACGCGTCGTTAAACTTTCCTTGAAAATTGAAAATACTTTTTTATTTTATTTGTTTGTTTGTTTGTTTTCCGTTTCTAATTTATCACGAATATTTCTTTAAGACGATAACCCATCGAATCATCCAAAATCATAAAAAAATCCCGTGAAAAAACGAAAAAAAGAAAGAATATTTTGAAATTACTTCTTTCTAAGATTCATAGCAATTGCTGCTACTACTCCTGCTACTGCTACTAGCTGCTGCTCTACCACTTTGATTTACTTTGCTTTAGAAGTACTTGAAAATCAAGAGAAAGAAAAAGATATCAAAGAGTATATAAAGAGTAAAAGAAAAAAAAGATGGGAATCGGAGAAGATCGAAAGACGGATCGGCTTAAGAGTAAGAAGAATCCGATATCCTTATTTGTTCTCTCCCTTTTCCCTTTCTTTCTTCCACGTCTTTCTCTTCTTCATCCTATCTTCCTTTCTTGACCAACGTGGAAAGAAGAAGAAGAAGAAGAGGAGTGCTGCCTCTGTAGGAGAGTAAACGCGTATGTAACGAAATAAGAAAGGATAGAAAACGTATGAAGAAGAAAAAGAAGAATTGAGTAGAGGGTTAGGGGTAGGGGTACGAGGAAAGGGATGGAAGAAGAAGAACAGGACTGAAGGTAAAGTACATAATGGTACTTTAAGGAATATCGAGAGAACGAGATAGTCGAAGAATAAAAAGCTAGAAAGAAAGAAAGAAAGAAAGAAAGAAGGAAAGAAAGAAATAGATCCTGAAGAAAGGGGATGCTGCGAGCTTAAATTGGACGTGGCATAGCGGATACTCAATATCGTCCCTTTGGATAAACCGAACTCGAGTGGTTCGAATAGTAGCTGACTTTCCCAGGATTGCAGCTTCCTTCGTCACCCTCCTTCGTCACTCTCCTTTACACCTTTTCCCTTATTACTCTTTCTCCTATTCAACATCCTGCCTGTTCCATTTACACAGCTTCAGTTATGTTTCGTTTTGCATCAGAGAAACGACAGTTTTTCTTTCCCCGTCGGCCTACACCAAAGCTCTCTCGTTAACAGACACATCCCTCTCTCTTACCCCCTACAACTCACCCCCTCACTCAGCTGCCACCATGTTGAAGAAGAACTTTTTCCGTAACTGGCAGAACATGGTTTTTCCTTTTTTTTTTTTTCTCCATTCTTCTTTGTCTCTCTGTCTCTGTCTCTCTCTCTCTTTTTCTGTTTTCCATTCTTGACGTTTCTAATCTCCTAATAGACGATAAGATAACTTGCATGTTTTTTTATTATTTTTTTTTTTCTTAAAATCGTTACGGTCGATTTAACGAATTTCAATAATTAATTGGTTACCAAGAACTAAAAAATCCGCGAGAGTTTTCATATATGTATGTATTTTTTTTAATTGGCTCGTGTAAACTCGTTCGTTTATCGAAATATTGTTTTACTTAACCACCCTATGTACGTATATTCTCTATGTTTATGTGTATGTACAGAAGTATATGTATTTTAGGAAAAAAAATAATTGTTTCATTTGTTTTTTTCTTTTTAAATAATAGAAAATGGATAATGGATTGAAATAATATAAAATAAATGACACGTTACGAGAATGTAATTATCATACGTGTAATCGTTTTAAACAATTCGCGTGTATATTGTATTAGTTGAAATAAAATTAAAAAAACAATTGAAAATTTTATTGTTATTTTTAATATTATTTTATTCAGCTTTGGGAATGGGAGTGTCGAAACCAGTGGACCATCGGATGGAGTTGAAGTATGAAATTTATGGTGCCGTTACCGATCTACGGCTAGTCGCTAAAGAAATGCCACGTGCTTTGATAAATTTATCGTTTAATGTTCTTGAAATAGATTTGATTGGTGTACAAACAATTGTATCTAACATTTATATTTATAATAATAATAATTATTACATAAATAAATTATCTTGTCGTGTTTCCTGAGCTAGATAACGCGTCTACCTTTTTCGCGTGAGGTAATGTAGGAAAATAATAGGAATAAGATAAATAAGATATAGAGAATTTTGTGTAACATTAGGGTTTATATACCCTAGCGTGATACTAGCTATCAGTTGATCTTATTGGTCGCCCATTTGAACTAGTAGTTTGGGGAAAACTTTTATTTACGTGGGGTTGACCGCAAACGACGTGACCTCTAACGAGAACTAGACGAACTAATGATTTATCCATTTTGCATATTCGCCACAAATTAACCTACTTTTCGAATCATCCTATTCAAAAATTAAATATACCTATAAGAACATATTATAGAAACAGAAAATAAATGATTTAAATATCTTTGTTGCTGAAAATATTAAATTTACTCACGTTCAAGAAAATATCGATCTGCCAAAATTCCATTGACTTTGGTTAAATATATTTAAAAAAAAAAAACGAAGCTGCTTTTTTTTTTATTATCACCGATTTAACACATTTTGTTTTACTCACGGTATCACAAAAGTATTTTTATTATTTTGTTAATCTAGAGTTTCATTACACTTACTTGATAATTAATTTTTAAATGATACGCGAAAGAAAGATGATTTTTAATGAAAAGTTTTTCCCATACCTTGATCAACATGTCTGATGTAATCAACGTAACAACTGCTTCAATACTGTTTCTTAAGTTGAACTTATAAAGTAAAAGCAAATGACCGTACACACAATTCTTCACAAATCGCAAAGATAAAAATCACGCGATATATGATTGGACGAACGTAAAGATCATGGCAAGAAAGGCGTGTCATTCGGTCTCTTGCGACCAGTTTAATGGTTGAGAACAATTTCATTTAACCAATCCCGAACAGAGTTATATCAGTAGGAGGCGCGCCATTTTATTGTCAAATAAAATTCTCTGGTTCATTAGTAAATCCTGCTTAATATTTTATAATTTTGTATATATTTATTGATAATAATAGAATTATTATCGTGATCCATTATTTTTCTGTTTTATTTTTTTGAAAATATTTATCAATCGCCGTGTTAGGATATTCATTTAGTTGACGATTATTTTTTTTTAACGATTCTTTTTCGCGTAATGAATATATATTGACTTATACTCGTTTTTAATCCAATACTATAAATTATGTATTTTCTTCCATCGATGTTTTGTAAAATATTATCTAAATATTCATAATAGATTAATTTTGAATTTACTTATATAAGTATATAATAAAACTCGATAGCGAGACCTTAAACGCTAATTCAATATTATTCCTAAAAGATAATATCATTTTTATATCATAAAATTCTATCTCTTTAGATTTATTTATATTGATTTTTATGGAAATAATTTTTTAAGAAATATTCTCTATAACATATAACAATGGAAAACTCTTTCAATTTATTTATTTCAATTAGCGCATTCATCCTTAAAACTATTTACAAATTTCTTGTTTATCTCTTCTTTATTTTTACTATTTCCAATCCTCTTTTATCATATCGCTTGCTTTTTCGCCGATCATAATAACAGGTGCATTAATATTTCCATTCGGAATAGCTGGTATTATAGATGCATCGACAACTCTTAAACCTTTTACACCATAAACTCTTAATCTTGGATCGACGACAGCTGTTGGGTCGTGTTTTGGTCCCATTTTGCATGTTCCCGATGGATGATATACTGTGAAAGTGTAATGTCTTATAGCACATTCCCAATATTCGTCCGTATCAAAAAGAAATCTTTGACAACCAGGCAACTTAACAGAATGCAGTTTAGAACCAAATATTTGAAGTACACTCGTATTTGAAACAGATATAGCAATTCGTATACCATCTATTAAAATGTCCATATCTTCTTTATGAGCAAAATAATTCGGATTAATATCAGGATGAGTAAGAGGATTTTTACTCTTTAAACGAATCCATCCGGTACTTTTTGGTTTCAATAAAAGTGGCAATATCGTATAAACTTCAGTATTTCGTAATGATTTATATACGGTCTCGTAAGTATTATCTTCAATCCCAACAGCTTTTCTCGAAAATGTACTATACGAATTCACTTCAAATGGAAAGAAGTGTAATTGAATGTCTGGATAATTATCGGATGGATCAACGTATTTACTATTAACGAAAGCTACTGCTTCAATTCCAGAAGTAGTCCAAGGTCCATTACTGTTTATTACATAGTTTAAAAAAATTGATAGCGTTGCGAAATACTCCTCTTTTATCGTAACAGGATCTTTCGTCGTAAAGCATAATCCACCAAAAGCAACATGGTCCTGAAGATTGTCGCCTACTCTAAGATCAGATATTACCGGTATGCCGAATTCCTCAAGATGTTCTTTAGGTCCTATTCCTGACAGCATCAACAATTGGGGTGAATTTATTGCTCCGGCCGACACGATGACCTCTTTTTTTACATTAACTATTTGTTTTATTCCATTACGAAGAAACTCTACTCCGGTAACTCGTTTTTCGTCATTGAAAAGCACCTTTGTTACGTGAGCGTTTAAAATTATATGCAAATTTGGTCTGTTCTTAACAGGCCTTAAAAAAGCTTTAGCTGAAGAGCAACGTTTCTCTCGACGAACCGTACCCTGTGCGATCATAAAGCCAGTTTGATTTACACCATTAACATCACGATTTTCATAACCCAATTCTTCTCCAGCTTTTACAAAGGCCATCGCTAATGGCGATTTCCATTTAAATTCCTGTACAGTCAAGTAACCTCCCGTTTTATGGTAAGGTGATTTCTCTAAATAAGGGTTTCTGTTATCCTCTGATTTAAGAAAATAAGGTAATACTTCCTCGTAACTCCAGCCGGTGTTACCCATTTTTTCCCAATTGTCGTAATCCAATCTAGAATAAAATTAATTCATATTGTTAATAATAATCAATATTTTCCTCGTTTCTTACACCCGTTGCAGTATACATGCAATAACATATATGTAGAATACGAATATCAAAAAAACCGGTAGGTATTGTTCCTTAAATAAGGAAACGAAAGATTAGAATTTAAATTTCACACACACACAAAGAAGAATAAATTCTATTTGCTAGGTATATTATTTTCTTTATAAATACATATACAACCTTCGAAAAGTCACGTAAACAACTTTTAAATAAAAGAACTTTCATAGAAGACAACGGTTCAGTTTACTGTTGGATTTCGAAGAAAGTGGTACGTTAAACTTATATTCCTTGTTTATAAATTACAATATACATTTTTTGCGATTAATTAACAATAGATTAAGATAAATCGAACGCAGTACTGTTCTCTATACATTTATTTTAACGTTTCTACTCAGTTGTGAAATTTATAATTTAAAATTTTTAATTGAAGTAATATAGGTATATTTAATTAATGGTACTTTGTATTAATATTACTTTAATGGACATTAAATTAATTATCTGATATTTAAAAAAAAAACAAAAAATGTTAATAACATTAAAACCGAAGGATGGACAAATTTCTCTTGTTATATACCAACGTGTACGATTTTAAAATTACGGACGTTTTTAGTAGATTATTTTCATATTTGTTTAATTCATTTATTATAGATAAATCTTTCAGATTAAACTCATGAAATATGTAATTAATGGATATTTATTTCTAAATAATATTCATTCTCTCTAAAGATACTGTATCAATATTTTTCAAGGAAGAATCTAATAAGCGTGTAAGATTTTAAAGAACACTCACTGTAGATGTGAATCTATTAATCGTTTTCCACATGGATAAAATAAGTTTCATTTTTATCGTTCACGAAGGCTACGCATATTTTTATTTTTTCATTAATAAATCTAATTTTACGTATTTAATATTATTATAAAGAAGGTACGTACGTAAGAAAATATAACATGTTATGTTAAATTTACCTGTTACCACGCACGTATATCATGGTATTTAAGGTGCTGGAACCACCTAAAACTTTTCCACGTGGCCAACTACATCTTCCTTTCTTCATCGCTAGGCAATAAGCCGATGAGTTTGACGGAGTTGTTTTATATTTCCAATCTTTTTTCGTTAATTGATGGTAGACCGCGAAAGCTGGGATGTCCGTAATCTCGTTCTCATTATCACCAGCTTCTATCAACAATACACTCCAATCGGATATCTCAGATAGCCTTGAAGCAATTACCGCTCCAGCACTTCCACCACCCACAACGATGAAATCGTATGACTGATTTAACTTGAAAAATCATTTTTTTTTTCAAATATTACGATATAGCTTTTATTTTACGTTTAATAGAAATAAAATGATAATAATAATAATAATAATAATAATTTACCTTATAAATATTTTTCGAAAAGGATTCTGGATCCAACTTATCGTATTTTTCGAAGGAATTTATAAATTGAACGAAGTTGAATCCTTTGGCGAACATCGTAAAAAGTATGGGAATCAATCCCATAATCATCTTTAGATTCATATTTCTTAATTTTTCTTCTTAACGACACGGTATAGTTTTATTTATAATTTATATTTATTACAAATTTGTTACTCGAGAGAAAGTTGATTTTTTTGTTCTTTGTTTTTTCTTTTATTATTACGCGACAGGATATAAATCTATGTCATATATAGTATTCGATTTGATTGATGATTTCTTATAATATCAATTAATCAAAAATCAAAAAATATAAAACGAAGAAAGTAATGTCATAACGAATAACGAAATACCTTATAGACTGTTCCCGATGCTAGATAAATGTATAAATTTGACTTTATAGTGAGAGTTCCTTATTCATCATGTTTCTTTTATATATGAAACAAACACAGCTCTTCATAATCCACACAAATATATAACCGGTCAGGAGGGGACACGGAAGTAAAATGAAAGTTGTCCTATTTCGTTATTTTGTCTTACATTAGATAAATCTCCTATTAGAATCTAAAACTTTCACTAGGGAATGATTTTGAAAATTTTGAGACCTATAACGATTGATAAGATTACGAAAATCGTTTAAATCTTATTTAACAGAGCATAGGATACAAAAATCAAAATAAATTATTATAGGATATAGTTGTTTTATTTTGAATGATTAAAAAATCCCACGTGTCGTCCGATGCTCGATTAAAAAGTATATATATATATTTATTAAATTACAAATACCTATATATGTTATGATCATGTATTACTGTGAACATTTTATACAATACCCAAAAATTTTAAGTCAATCTATAACATGTGCTTCATTTAACTACGTTTAGAGCAAGGGATGAGGGAGGAAAACAAAATTGTCTTTTAATAAGTGAAACGAACCATAGAGAATTGAAAAATGTATACACAATGTCACTAACATGTTTCGATCAATCCTTAAAATGTGTTTCAGTGAGATGTGTGTTTAGAGTACGAAAAGGGAATGATGTATATATAAAATGTATAAATTTTTCATAACAATATATATTAAAAATCTCACTCTCTCGTATCTCGAATTCACAAGTTCAAGACTCACTACTCGATAAATTTTTTCAAAACACTCTCACCATAAAACCTATTTTGTTTTTTCACTCTTCTCTCGACTCTCGCTAGTTCCTCACTGTTCTTCAACCATTTAAATTTATTTACCGATAGATTCGTTCCTTTCTATCTAGCATAACGCACACTCAAACTAACAACATACAAACACATACGCACACTCACATTCTCGATATTTAATCGAAATAAAAAAAAGAATCCCTACCTTAGCTATGAAGATCATATTACGAAATGTGCTTTAACCTTCAGGCGATATCCCAAATAAATACACGCATCTATTATAGTATTAATTGGTTTTTTTTTTTCATAATAGACGCAGATATCCACTCGCAAGATCAATCACTCACTCTCTCTCTTTTTCTAGCATTTACATTATAATACTTACCTTTTTTAAATAGCGTTAGAATATCTATCACAGTTTTGATCAAAAATATTTGAATAATATTAATCAACAAATTTTAACCAATTCTATTCAACTATAAATTAATATTATATACTTTATATATTAGAATATATTAGATTACGCTCAACACATAATAATATATATATGTGTGTGTGTATTTGTAATCAGAAATATATTTTGTCAGTCAAATATAAAATGAAATTATTTGTATTTATCGTGTTTGAATTTACTGTATAAATATTTATATGCAAACATATTCATATATTCTGTAACGTAAATAACTTATTATACGAAAAAGAAAACATCTAACGTTAGTAAGAATTTTCGTTTTCAGGTGAAAACGAATATTTGTGCGGTTTTACAAGTGTAAAAAAAAACAGTTATAAAAGCATCCGAAGACTGTAATTTTTATAAAAGTTTCTATTAATATATATGTGTTGTACTTGAATTATTTCGTATGATAGTCATAAAAGAAGATTGTCTTTAAATTACTTTCTTAAAAATATTATATTCTTGTACGTTATAAATAATACTAATTAAATGGAAAAAGATCTACCTTACGATATATTGCGTATAATTTTTCAATATGTAAATTGGATTACTTTAGATAATGCTGCAAAAGTTTCGAGGTATTATTACAACGAGAGTCATTTATGTAGATTTATTTTCTAACAGGGTATATTATTAATTAACAACGAATTTTGTATATATATTTATATAATTAGATACGCTTGTACGATTAAGTGATTTACATGATTAAAAATGTTCTGACATTTAAAAATTTCATTTCTCATAATTATAGATTATGGTTGAATGCAGCAAACGATGAAAAAAAAAACAAGAAGTCTAGAACATTATATAGAAAACTTAGAAGGAATTGAAACCCAAATAAATCTGGATGATATAAAGAAAGATATAACAAATAAATGCCGAAGTAAACCAATTTTAAATGTATATTATTGTCTTAATTTACTAGACTCAAGATCATCAACAAGTATGTTTGATTTCGCATAGATATTGATTTAAAAAATATTTTAATATAAAGTTTGTTTTGTTTCTTTTTGTCATTTTTTTTAAAAGGTTGTCATTGCGAAATTATGCCACAGGAAAGTTATACATTAACATTGCAGTACATTTGTAACATACAATTAAAGAAAATCATTTCCAGTTTTTTTCTTTCCTAAAGTAAATAATATAAAAACATCTATTGTTACTTTTATTCAGCATATTCAATTTGGTAAAATCTATTGCGAGGAAGTAAAAACATGGTTTGATGGTACCCTTTCTAACTCAGCCCCAGTTAAATCTATATTCGAGCCATTTTTTAATAGAAATCGTCTTAAAACAAGTTGTTTAATTATTTTCTGCATATCTAATAATAGTATCGTAAAGTGTCTAGAAGTTGCTTTGAAATCATGGTAATATGTTAAATATATTATATATATAATATTGGAAATATTTAGGATTTGTATTTTTACGACAGGTTTCCAAATAGCAACATTTCTGTATGGGGTGGAAAAATATTGAATATATCTGCCTGCTTTCATTGCCATAATAAACATAAATGTAGAAGAGTCCCAGATTGTGCAGCTATTTTAATAACTGGTACGAGGATGGAAACCTATTCTATACTAATAGACAACATTAATAATACTCGGCTAGATATCGAAAATAAACTCAAGATTTTAAAGGAGAACGTAAAGTTAAAAAAAAATTCTATTGGTTTTATGTTCTCTTCTAAAGTTCCTATCGAATCATATGAATTACAATCGAATATTTTTAAACAATTTTTTCCTAACATGACTTTAATTACTTATTTCGGTTCAGAAGTATTTGGTGGAAATAGTGGTGGTTAGTAAGAAGTCCATAAAAGAAAAAACAATTCTTTATATATATTATGTAAGAAAAATTAATAGCTTATATTATATTATTTCAGAACCCTATCTAAGAATATTAAATAATTTTAATTTTTTACCGAAGACATCCTTCATGATAATAACATATAATTAAAAAGTGTAATAATAGTCTAAAAGTTTGTCGAAATGTATAATGAAAGTTTTAACACTGACTGGTTCAGTCGAAAACTTTACCTAAAATAATTAATATTTGTTACAATAATCATCTTACACAAAGTTTTCATATCTCTTCGAAATGAAGTAGTTCGAAGTGAAATCGTTTTATCCTACGTCATATTAACAATCGAAATTTTTTGTCTTCTTCCATAGATTTTAATCTTCCTAATAATTATTGAATTAATATTTATTCCAATGAGATAAGGCTTTTACGATCATATATTATTGAATCTCTTTTATTATTGAATACTTTTGACATAATCAATAAAAAAAAAAACCTGTTACGCGAAAAGGAGAAATTATGTGCATATGTATTTGTATAAAAGTAAAAGTAAAAATAAAGCTTTCTATTAAATGATATGGTGTCAATATTTAATTGCATAACAAAAAAAAAAAGGTATCGTCAAATAGAAGATGGTGAATGTTAAGAATTGCACAAACTCACAGAACATGTTAATTATGAAAATGTAATCGTCTTCTTAGACAGGATAAAATATTTCGTAATAAATGATTGACATAATATAACGAAATATATTTGTGTCTGTTATGTGTGACTAGTATATACATTTATTAGTATTGTAAATAATTCAATATATTCGGTTCATACCAATATTAAAGGAAATTTAAATTTATTCTAACTATAAGTAAAATAACAGTTACGCGAGATCAGTTAAAGTATGCTATTTCTATAAGGACAAACCGTTTATACATTCTAAGTGAATTATTTCGTACAGTGATCTAAGAAGATAATTAATTTTAATTAACTCAAACAGCCACTAGTTGTGCAAGTCTTGGACCGAACATACATCCGATCATTTTGGTTTTCACTTTAATATATATACAATTTAAATAAATTGATTTTTTAAAAAGATAAACTATATTCTTCTACGCTACATATAATTTAAAATGATTCCGAAAGATTTAAACTTGGACTGTTTGCAGACTCTTTTTAGATTTTTAAATGAAGTAGATCTAGAAAATTCTGCTGTAGTTTGTCGGTATATTAAACAATAAACATTTAATAATAATAATAATAATAATATAAAGTGTTTAATAAGTAACAATATTTTCTTATTGTACGATACCATGAACGATCGTACGATAAATGTATTAACATGAAAATAATTAAACAAAATTTGAATGTCTTTCTTTTTTAATAATTATAGTTCTTGGTATAAAGCAGCAATCTATGAACAAGCAACGAGAGGTCCTTTGTATATTAAAAGAAATAGAAAGGAAACGATACCTCCTCTTAGGTGGAATTATTTAATACGAGATATGATAAAAAATTGTCACATTCCAATTGTTTTAAATATGTTTTTCATTACTACCGTAACCGAAGAGGAAGCTTCAAAAAGTATGTTTCATTTATCATACAGATAGATTCATAGAATATTGTTATTCAAAGTATTTGAATTTATTCAAGGATGTCATTGCCGGTATCTGCCGTATAATAATTATTCAATAGTAATATATAAATATTCTGTGGTAAAAAACACGGATTCCATTATAGGATTGTTTTTTCCTGAAATAGAAGATATGAAAATTTCTACGCTTACACTTAGTAGGAATCCTTCGGTAAATGGAATATATTGCAATGAATTAAATTCTATGATAGATGATTTTATCGATGATAACGAACAATTGAAAAATATATTCAAACCATTTTTCTCTCTACAACAACCTAATAAAAGTTGTATGATTTGGTTGACCAATGTTAACAGTTGGTTCTTAATGAATAAGATACAAAAATGTTTACAGAATTGGTAATATATTTTATATTTTTCTTCCTTGTTTTTTATGGATTTTTTTTTTTATATTCATCGATAGGTCACATTACTCTTTTGGAAATATTGAAAATGTATCTTTTAACGTAGGTTTCCGAATGAAAACATTCATATATGGGGTGGAGAAGTACACAACATATCAATTTGTAATCATGCACATAATGAATATACACTTAAAAAACGATTTGAAAAGTGTTATCATTTTAATACGCGGGACAAACATAAATATTTGGTCTTTCTGTATGAATAAAAAGTGTAATACTGTAAAAAAAATCAGCAATGAACTTAAGTTTCAAAAGGGATTGATAAAGTTAAGAAAAAAATCTATAGGTTTTATGTTCACCGCTAAAGCTCGTTTGCATATGCATGACTTCGAATCGAATATGTTTCAAGAAAATTTTCCAAGGACGCCAATTATTAAATACACCGGTTATGGAGTATATGGAGTCAATTTGACAAGTTAGTAAGAAGGTCAATCGGAAAAGAGAGAGAGAGAGAGAAAAAAATAATATTATATTTATACCTTTTGAAAAAAGGAAAAAAGTAAAGTCATTTTTCGATATAATTATTTCAGATTCAGGGAGATTGGAGAATCTATGTGGAATCGAAGAAACAGTCTTCTTGATAATATCGTATGATTAGAAATGTAAGAATATTTCTTAACTTGTTTAAATGTATTTTAACACAATTTAACGTCATAAAACCATAGCTATACTCACGACATTTATTTACGCTATTTATAAAACCAAAGATTTTATACAACGTTCAAGCATTGGTGTTTTTTTTACTTTAAACCAATAATTGTAACTATCTTAATCACCTTGATTTGGATTCATTACTTGTCTAAATAGGCTTTTATTTTATCTAAGACATTTACGGAACATAAATAAATTCGTTACACTTAAAATCGTTTATATAATCTTAATCATCGGGTAGGCTTTGTCATCGTTAGATAAAATCTTTACATTGCCTGCGTATAAGTATTTCTTTATTACTTTTTTATTGCATCATTTTTTTTTTAAATTGTTTGTGTGTGTGTATGTGTAAGAGAAATATTTATAGTAAAGTAAAACCGTTGATTATCTTTAAACGTTTACATCGAAAATCAATTAAGAGTTGTTTTTGATACGTTGAATGGTAATAAAGCTGTTTTAGACACTTTTATAACATAATGATAAACAATATTAAATTATTCTACTCAGTTTTATATCTTTCATTTTAATTTATTAAATTTGGAATATATTTAATATTAAAAATACCAAATCTTATGAATAATTTATATATTTGGAATATATAATAAACTTATAACGACCTTATTTACGCACAACCAATTAATACATTTCCGAAAATAGAGAATATAAAAACTGATGAAAACAAACAATTAAGACAGGACAAATAAAGTAATATACAACGATGATCTAAGTAATAAGGCTCATTTCAGTTACAATTTTCTTAGGCAAAATATCAAAATATATTAACGATGAATACATCGTCGTTGAATACATGGTTACTATCAATATGGAACCATCCTTGTTTCAATTTCCAACATTTATATCCTAAACATGAACATTTATTATATCCTTTTCTATTTGCATTTATTCTCTACGCCATCAAATATACATTAAATAGGTAAGAATTTAAATAATTTTTATAAATTATCTTATTATATATATATATATATTTTTTTTAATCGATTAAATAATTATTCGATAAGAATCATTAAAGAAATTAATCGTCTTGTACGACAGTTTTTATTATTTTTCGTATCGTTCTAAAGTTTATATAAAGAGAAAATTATTAATATTTCTACATTAACGTTTTATAGATACTTATTTGAATTCCTAGCTAAAACCCTTAATATAAGCAATATCAGACCAAAAACAGCGCATCCAGTTGCGGCATTAGAACATGCTTATATCGCTAATCAATTAAACTCTCTAAAGATGGTAAATTTTTTCTGTTTAAATTAAAATTACAAAACATTCAATAGTACATATTTGTATTATTTAATAATTGAATTTTTAAGATAGCAAAATTAGCTCATCAGATAGATTGGTCAGAAAATCGAATAATAAAATGGTATAAGATCAGACGTCATCAAGAAGATGTATCCCCATTCGAAAAATTTTGCGATAGCTGGTATCTATACATATATATACATATTTAATAAATTAATATTTTATATAATACTAAATAATATGTGTTAATTTTAGTTGGAAGTGTATTTACTACACGTATCAGTTTATTTATGGCTTAATATTATTATGGAATAAATCATGGGTATTGAATACAAGAGAATACTATTACAACTATCAGTATCACGTATTAACTCTTGACTTGTGGTCTTATTACATGATATCTATAGGATTTTACTGGTTATCTATTTACACCCATTTCTATAAAATGAAAAGAAAAGGATATTGGCTTGTTTTCTTTCATAATATAGTGTCTCTCTTATTATTACATGTAACATGGGTCTTGAATTTAATAAGAATTGGCTCAATTATTCTATTTATACAATGTCCTGCCAAGAGTATCCGAGAAGTAAGTGTAGTATACTTTTGAAATATTATTTTTCTTATTTTTAATGTGGGATATTAATCCTTACATATACAATGAATCACGATTATTATCATGATCGAATAAATAAAATGGTTTCATAGTTTTCATTTAAAAAAAAAGAATAAAATATATTGTATTTTTTGCAGACCGTAAAAATGGCGAAATATTCTAAATATAAGAAATGCAATCGTTTATCATTTTTATTCAAGATCTTTTGGACTGTTACTTATATTTGCTTTCTTCCATTCTTCATAATAATAAAGTAACTACAAATTTTTAATAACTATATATATATATATTGTTTATTGAAAAACTCAAAATGTTTATCCGTTTTAGTACGTGGTTCATGCTACATACTGTAATGGAAATAACTCTACTAGGTCACTCGATGATTCTATTATCGACCATTTTAATTTTTTTGGACAATCAATGGACCAAAATTTTCAAAGAGCTGACATTAAAATTGAAAAGTTTATCTTCTACAAAGGTATATACGTGGTATTCATAAATTTAATTACACAATTGTTGCACAGATATTTTTTTCTATTATTAGTAAATAAACAATAATTTTAATAAACAAATCAATCATTTCATATTATACAAAGTTTACTTTAACTATGCTAGTATATGATATTTATTACGTTAATTTAAAGCATTCGCGTTTGTAACAAAAATTACAATAAATGCCAATAATTTAATTTAATTTGATATTTATTTTGAAAATCATTTTCTAGGTTGAGAGTCCTATAAGTACTGTTACCAGTGATGAAGATTCAGACGAAATTTAGATTATTGTAACCGTAAACGATAGAACCTTTCAAATTATTAATTAATTAAGGAGCAAAAGAAAAAGAAAAAAAAAAGATAGCCAATATTTAAGATAAATTTTTATATCAAAAACTAAATCTTCCACGACAGATCATATGATTCTATAAACTTTTTTTTAACAGTATTTATTACAAATTAATATACGTTTAGTGTTAAAATATGTTTTTCATTTTTCGTTTTAATTGATGCTCAATTGGTGACATTGAAAATTAATATTTAATTAAAATAATGAATTTTATAAATATATGATTGGATACTGGCATAATAATTTTACATATTGTTTTTTAGATAAGTGTAAAAATTTTTCTTTCAACTTTTATGTAAATTATTATTAGGCAAACTTCTAACTTTGAAGTTGAATCGGATCATATATTTGTACGATTGATTTTTTATTTTTGGTATTTATTCCCCTAACGAGTATTCATTATACTTTCATAGCAACACGATACGAAACAAAAAGGAACAAATAAAATTGTTTGTGATGTGAATATATGAAAAAAGAAAAAAAAATATATATATACACACATATTGTTTTTATTATTTTCATACAAACTACAATTTATATTTATCTTATGTATAACAAATGTTAAATTGTTCAATATTGTTAATAGATAAATATTTAAAAATATAATCTTTGTTTCTATTCTTATTTTTTAATGATATCAGTTACTAAATAATCGCAAAAAAACTAGTTGACTTGATTACACATAAACAAGAAAATTGGTTTGAAACCTGTATTCCTTAATTCATGATTAAAATGCTTTAAATAAATGTTAATAAACTACTTAATAGTATTTCCGCTTACACGATAAAGTGTTAGTGATAAAGCCAAAAAAAAAACTGGGCCAAGAAGAAGGATATTTACATACTCGCGATGATATAAATAAGAATTTTTACAAGTGAAGTTTTAATGATTCTAAAGTATTCTTGTTGTTTCTTCTTTAAAGTTAGTTAAATTTCTAAGATAATAAATTAAATTTTCGATAAACCAAAATGTTTCTATTAAACTTATTGATAGAGACAATTATCTTTCTATTATGTTGCAACTTAGTTATTTCTGAACAATGGGAAAGTGGTTTGCGTGAAAGATATGACGGATATGGAGAAGATTGGATATTTATGCCAGATGGAAATGGTTTACCTCAAGTAGCAGTATTAAAATACAAGGATAGTATGAGAAATATTCTCGATAATAGAAACATTTCTTATACTCTTTACACACGGTATGTTTATCATATATTTATTTATCGTACACAATGTATCTTTAGAATCTCTTTTCTATATATAAAGAAATACAATTAAAGGTTTGGTCCAGAAAATGGTACAGAACTTATAATCAATGATACTGTAGGACTTCTCAATTCAGATTTTAAACCATCGCGAAAAACGAAGTTTATAACACACGGATGGAAGTCCAGTTCAACGAGCTCCGGTTTTATAAATTTAAAGGAAGGTAGTGAATATTTTTTTATCATAAAATTATATCTTTTTATATAATCGGGCAAGTTTCATTTTGATTGCTCAGCCTACTTGCAACACGATGATTATAACATCATTCTTGTCGACTGGGAACCTTTAGCAGCAAGTACCTTTTATCTTGGTCCTGCGCATAATACTGTTCGTGTAGGAAAGGATGCTGCTAATTTTATCGACTTTCTAGTCTCAGAAACTGATTTAAAAGCTGAAGACGTTCACTTCCTTGGTATTTATCATCATATACTTATCAGAAAATGAAAGAAAAGTTATTTGAAAAAAATTGTTAAACGTACAGTCTTCTATATTGCCAAATAAATCTTAGGTCATTCTTTGGGTGCACACGTTGCCGGTAATGCTGGAAGTGCAATAACTTCTGGTAAATTAGGAAGAATTACTGGATTTGATCCAGCTTTGCCTGGATTCCAACTGCTTGCTTCTGATGACACTCGTTTAGATTCAACTGATGCAATATTCGTTGATGTAATTCATTCTTGTGGTGGTATTTTAGGACATCTCCAGCCTTTAGGTAATGTTGACTTTTATCCAAACGGAGGAACGGCTGTTCAGCCTGGTTGTTGCTGTATCGCAGAAGTCTTAGGTAAGAAATATCTCACGAAGATAACATTATAAATTTTCAAAATAACACTTTTACATCTTTCCTATTTTAGAATCTTGCAGTCACGGACGATCCTACGTATATTTTACAGAAAGTATTAATTCGAAGACTGGATTTCCTGCAGTAAAATGTGAAAATTGGGATCGTTATGTAAGTGGTAATTGTAAGGACTCTGAGACAATTTTAATGGGAGAATACGTAGATAAATCTGCCAGTGGATCTTATTTTCTTAGAACAAGATCTGAAATGCCTTTCGCATATATACCAGAAATAATTAGTAATGATATTTAAATAATATTTTTAACGTATTAGAAAAAAACGATTCTTTTAATTCGTTAATAATTATGGCTTAATAATTAAAAAAAGAATATATTATTATCTATTAAATCTTATTTAAGTAAATAAAGTTTGTCTTTCTTTTTTTGCATAATACATTAAACACCATGCTGATCTATATAACCAATCTTAGACTTTTCATCCAGCCTATATCGGTCACCAATAGCCAACACTGAATGTGTTAATTTGAAGAAATATAAATATAATAGTATAATCTTCATAATTATAACAAATATATGAAATATTTCATTTAGTTTAATAAATAATAATTGTTTAACTTTTGTCATTGATAGTTCAGCTCATCTATAGTTTCTGATATCAGAATAACAAAGGCAATTTGTTATTCGTATAATAATATCGTTCCATGATAATCAATAGAGTCAAAGATTTACGTTTGCACATAGGACAGATGTAAATCATTAAATTGGTTTATATAATAGGGTAGTAACATATTTTTTTCGATAACGGTGCGTGGCGGATAAAACCATAACGCTATCCTTAATACTTAAAGCATAAAGATGATTTAACATCACGTGATTTGGTTCTGGTAGAAGAGTTGGCTCGCACTGAAAAACAAAATTTTACAAATTAATATGTATTTTCTATGGAATCTTATAAACTAATAAAGAATAATTTTTTTATAATTATTCACCGATAATGGTGTATCCTTATTAAGAATAACTTGCAATAAATGCGGTGGTAGAATTGGTGGTCCAACTACTTTTTCCCATGGTTTATGAGGTGGAATTTCTTGACCATATTCAGTTTGAATACTATTAGAAACACCTTCGCTATCTTTAGCTAGAGCTTGGAAAACTTCAAAGTCTGATTGTCTTACAGATACTAAGTTGTTCTTAGATCCCATACCATTGTCAACTATTTTCTAAAAAGATGATTTAATCATTTTTTTTATAATTATTGTTCTTACAGTTGAAGTAAATTGATATTAATTAGTAGATCTATATCTCACCAAACCAGGATCATGCCTCCATTCTCCATCAACATAAAATTTGTATTGATGTTCTCCTTCTGGTAGGTCGATAATAGTAACAAAATCACCATGACTTTTTACCATAGGTAATGTTTTCCATCCTGTGAACGTTCCACTGATATATACTTGCTTTCCACCCCCTTCCCATTTGAAAACCGTAGGCAATACTTTGCTATCTGCAACCTTCGTTCCTTCGGAAACTGTATTTGATCTTGGACGTGTGCCACCTAAATTATTTCCATCTTGTTGACTTGTCTGTATAAAAAAGCATATTTATATCTATTGTCAGAAAAAAATTAATGTTAATGATTGGTAAGTACTTTTGTATAATAAGGTTCTTCTTCTTCATTAGATGACTGAAAGACTAGATTATGAGGCTTTTTATCAAAAACAAATGCTTGGCCTTCCTTTCCTGGAGAAGATGGTGCATGTTCTTTACCATGACGATGATCTCTATCTGATGTATGACTATGACTAACTGTTTGATTACTTCCAGCATTTCCCATTATTATTCGATAACGATACTAATTTAAGTACAGTTAGAATATTTTCAATAGGTTATGTTTCAATAGGTTATGTTTTCGTAATAATAAAATAATCACGTAAGAATAGAATTTCTTTTTCCTTTTTAACTAACAAAATGTAAGAATTTATTTTTTATACGGTTTATTATATAAATCATAAATAAATTGAAAACTATATAAATACAATTGCATCTGTTAAAATCCTAAGAAAAAACAATATATATATATATATTGTTTTTTAGTTATATGTATATATAAAGTATAAAGAGTAAAGTATAAAGTATATAGAGTATATATATATAAAGTGTAAAGAGTAAAGTATAAAGTATATAAAGTATATATATATATATATATTTGATGTTGATGTTTGTGGTTTAAATAATAGGCGGGAAATTTTTGAATAGAACTCCTTCATTTCCTATCTAATTTTTATTTTGTCTAAAAATTTAAAAATTAAATTTATATTAAATGATATTTAAAAAATTTGAAGTTATTAATGTTTTATCTTTTTAATATTTTATGTGTCTACAATTTATAGATATACAATAATTTTTGTAGTAATCACCGTTCGATTTATAAGATTAGAATCATAAATGTTCGTGTTTTTCTCATTCGTTTTTATTTTATATTTACTTATTAATAATAAAACAATTTAACGTTGAATTTCATAAATTTGCACAAAACTTTGCAAGATGTGGACTATTAATTAAAAATAATCTTGTGTTTTTTATTTTTTTCGTACATGTTCCATCCCTTTCTATTTTATCGTACAATTTCTATATTTCTAAGATATATAAATATCATAGAAATGTGATTATATTTATATGGTATTTTAATATTAGAAATAGTTAATACATCTCTTTTTTTATATTCCGTTTGATGTGTTTTGTTTTATCATTGACAGATAAATTAATCTTATTCTCAGATTCATCGAAAACATCTTCGTTATCGCTTCTTATATCATTTATTACATTTCCTCTGTAAAAGCTAATGTATACTAATTTAATAATAAAATAAGTCCAAAATATATGTAGTAGAAATAGAAGGCAGTATAACACGTTAAGCACGTAAAATGCTGGAAACATTGGTATATGTTTTGGTGCTTCAAATATTGTACTAAAAAATAATAATTATTAAGAAATTTTTTAATCCTACTACTTTATTATTATAGATAATAATTTAAAACAAATTATAAAAGAAATAAAATCACCTATAAATTATAACAAATGGAAAAATACCATCGCGTGTGCAAATCCATGAAATAGTGAAAATAATAAACATAAAATTGGAGAACTTTCTATCTTTAACATAGATTCCCATTTTTGCCAGCTACAAAAAATATATAATAAAATGTTTGTTTAGAATAATGAAATAAAAAAACAAAAAATAAAAATAAAGATATTCGAAGAGTATATAATACTTACTTCTAAGAATACCTCAGGAATATCATGTACTAGCAATATTAATGAGCCGACCCTTAGTAAATTCACGATCCAAATAAGAAGTATTATTGCAATAGTGATTATATGATGAATAAACACTTGCCAAAAATCCTTTCTTTTCGTTTCAAAAAAATGAGTAATAGTCGAGACCGAGTAAAATGCTATAGAAATTAGCCAATACAACCAAATGTCGTTACTAATTGAATGATATGGAAAATTGTAATAGCATTGATTTATATCCCAAAACCATGGTTTATTCCATAATATAATAAAACCATATGTGGTCATACACGTATAATAAAAACATCTCCAACTAAAGTTTAAATGCTGTTTTATTTTAAATATTATATAAATTGAAACCAACAATCAAAAGAAATTTTATTTACCCGCTTTCGCTGAATTTTTTTATCACAGATAAATTGTCTTGAAATTTTTTAAGTCTTAACCATCTTTCTATTTTTCGTTCAGAACAATCCAGTTGCCTGGCTAATGCTAATATCTTAAAAAATTAAAAAAGAAGATTTTAAAACCTTTTAAAATCTTATTTAATTACAAGTAAGAAAATTCTACCTGTTTATGATCGATTTTTTTACTTGTATAAGCTTTCTCCAATACTTCGATTTGTGGCACTTTTTGTGTTCTTTTATTTTTTATACCAAGCCATTCTCCGAAAAATACGAAGAGATAACTACTCATCGTACATCGTATATAAATCATAGAACAATAAATATCGATTGAAATGAGAATTATATGTCCATTTTATGTTACAACAAAATTCTTATAAAACTATGTTTTAATCGAAACACAATTAATAAATGTTAAGTTTATTTTATGAAATATTTAAATTCTTACCTTTGAAAAATATATTTTACAACGAAGAGAAGTAAGGATGTTAACAAAAAAAATAATAAAACTCGATTGTTAATATTTTGTTCATAATATGGACTTATATCTTTCCATGTAATATGAGGAGGTAACCATATGTATAACCATGAAGATTCCGACCATATTATACTCGTAAACGTAATCATTATTAATTATTATGAGAATGAATTTATCTTTAATGCCGTAGATTTTTTAAGTTATTATATTAATCCTTTTCGGGGAACAAGGAGAACCGCACTGTAAAAATTTTATTCTTACTATTTAATACGTTATAATGAAAATACGATAAGTAATCAATGAAAATATATATATATATGCAGAACAAGGTAATCATTTTTGTACTTTGAATTATTTATCATCATAAAAATATTGTCACGGCAAAAAAGTTGGTAAAAATAATATTAAGTAAATAACAGAATAATCGTTGCACAGCAAAATTTTATAATATTTCTTAATAATTTTTTGCAAGTTTTTATCATTTAAAAATTGCATATATATATATTTAAAAGATTAAAATAAACAATACAAATGTCATGATGTACTTATTAAGAAAATTACATTAGAATTGTACACAAGATTAAAAATATTTTCTGTTTCATTATCATTTTATATGAAATTGTACGTAACAATTAGTCTGATTATATGTGCAGACACAATAGATAATAGTAAATATTTACTTACGATTAATACTTTTCTAGATGATCGTTTTGATCCTGTTAAATGAAGATCTACGGGAATTTTTTAACTACAAGTCACTCCGATTGTTCAGTTTTTGTCTTTTTTTTTTAAAGATGATTTCTCTCTAACAAAAATTTCTCCAAAAATTTCTTCAAATTAGGCTACACCGAATATTGTTTATTATACTGTTTTAATTAATGATCTTCCATAAGTTCCCCGAAACTTCTCATCTTTCTTTCAGATACGACTGCTTAGAGTCGAGTATCGAAACGAAATATAAATCAGTTTGTTAACCAAGACTCGATATTGATTTGACTATCAATTTTCCCCTACTTTTTTAGCTCGCTCATTTAGAACATTATATCATATTATTCGATATTAAATTAAAAATGTATAAAAACTTCTTTCACAATAATTCATTTTCGTTTTCATACCTAGAGGATATTTTTTCATACGCAGTTAAATATCTTTTGTGTTAAAAAAAAAGAGGAAAAAGATAAGAACTCGAATGAATTTGTTTTAAGTGATAATACGTGACTTATTTTATTCAATTTTAATGACTGTGAAAATAGTTGTTTAAATAATGAATCTTTATTTCGAAATTTTAGAAAAATTATCATGAAAAATAATAACTTTAACAATTAACATTTCATCTTTAATTGTATCGTTAATATTAATTACTTTTAGATACAAATCTCAATCCGACGTGAACTATCAAAAAAACATTTATCATTATAATAAAATTTGAAAAATAGTTATTTTTCAAATATCCTATACATTTATGTCTCGAAAAAAAAAGAATTTGAAATAATTCTTATAATCATATTTATGAAACGATACATTTAACTCAAAAGATGCCTCGTACGTATTCCAATGACCGAACATATTAGGTTGTCAAATATGAAATGAAGCAAATTTCAATTCACTTATGTGCATTATTTGCTTCACTTCATACGTGACAACCTAATATATTTTCAATTAAATTATTTTGTTTTTATATGAAGTTTCTATCAAGAGTCGTATAATTAATTAACCATTTTCCCTCTAATCAGATTTAAATATTTTTCTACTCAGAAAACGTCAATCTTAGTAATATTTTATTTTTTCATTTTATTCTTATGTTTTTGGCTAAAGAAATACAAATAATTTAATAAAAACATAGTTAATCTTTGAATTAAAATATATTAAACTTTTAATTTGCAAATTTTCGTAAATTTTTTATTAACGTAAATCTTGATTTTATTTATCTGTTAAATAAAATATAAAATATATTTAAAATTACGATACCCGTGTCTATGTTCGGGAAGACAATTTTGGTAACCAGCAATTCTACGTGTCTAAGAAATTAGGCACGTTAGATAATTAACATATTTACCTTTCGACCTACATAATAATACTTTCATTTTTACCATTCCATTTGTTTGTTAAGAATCGTTCGCTTTCTTTTCCTTTTCTTTCTCTTTTCTTCTATTAGATCAAATATTCTTTATAACGTTTCGAATAAAAATTCATATAACATTTTATTACGTATTTTTATTTTTCTTCAATATAAGAAAAAGTTGAAATGAATCTTGTCTAATAAGTATTCTAAGAGTAGAAAGAGCACATTCCTATGTCGTAACATGTTTTAGAATCGTTTGTTTATTTCCCGAATAAATCTAGAAAAGAGTTGAGAATAATTTATCCAATTTCACAATATCAAAAATAGTTAATCCCATGTTATGAATCGTTCATCAATATATTTAAGCATATTGGTATGAGCTCGTATTCAGTTTAAAATGAAACTTAAAATGAAACTAGTTTTGTATTAAAAAAATCAATAGCCTTTATTTTTATTTAACCTTTAACGGTAAGTAATGGTCGAAATAAATAAATCACAAACGTCATACAATAAATTTAGGTATCTTTCAATTTACGAGCCAAATTCTTGTCATTTGCGGGAAGCTTTTTTACAATAAAGTCTCAAATTTCGGAAAAAAAATATGGCGTAAGCAAATTTGTACACCTAATGTGTTGTGTATTAGTAAACTTGCAACATCCAATTTTTTCTCTAACAAATATTTTTAATCATTTGAAACAGTTGTTATTTGTATTAGAAATATTAAAAATGCTGAAATTTTCGAAAATATTCATACGCACTGTAAATACATCGTGCGAAAATATCGATGTTTTTATTTCGATGTTTATCGAACATCGATATTTTTCTAATATCGATTATCTCTATTCCGACAATAGCGCCATCTCTCTTAGCTATTGGTTCAAAAAATCAACTAGTTAGCCTTTATTCGTGGCATTTTTAACCAGTGTTTGACACCAACGTTGTGTATTCCGAAACTGAATAAAGGGAAGAAAGAAATAAAAAAAGTAAAACTTAATTATATATTTATATTTTATTATACACGTATATACATATCGATGTAAGATAATATAAAAATTCTATATAAAAAAAAAAAAGTGAAAACATAAATACACATTAAGTTTTTTGAACAGAAAGTTAGAAACCATGTCGGAGGATTCAAGTTTGTATAGGTTAGAAGGATCTGACAATAAACCTGGTGGCTTAATTATTCGAAAAAAAGCATCCGATCATACATTTAAGAAACCTCAATCGTCTGTATTGGGCTTGGATAAACTTGCTGAAAAGAAACGACGAGAAAATTCACAAGAACCTACAGAATCTAAATTCAAATTAGATACTAGAAAAAAAAGATACAGGTCTTACGAAGAGGAAACACCTACTCATACAGGTGGAGTTAATACCGAGGCACAAAAAAGATTGGAAACGCGACTGAAACATCAAAGATTAAGCGCACAAGACAAACATTCGAGATATCATGACCGTGACAGAGACAATAGGAAGGACAGAAACAGAGACAGAGACAGAGACAGGGACAGAGACAGAGACAGAGACAGAGACAGAGACAGAGATAGGGAACGTAGTAGAAGCAGAGATAGTGTAAGAAAAACTCCACTTAGATTTAAGGATGAACCCCAAACACCCAAATTTAGGACCAAGGTAATTCTTATTTATGAAATGTTTATGAAATATCAATTGTAGAATTTAAAGTAATAATTATTAATTTTCACAGGATCCTACATCCAAGAGTAATTGGGATGATGATGAGGATGAAGAACCAAAGAAATCAAGTTGGGATCATCCTACCCCAAATCTTTATGCTTCTAAAGATAGTCGTGACAGCGTTAGAAGTGAATTTACACCCTCATACAAATATAACTCTTGGAACAAGGAGTATAGACCTTCTGGTACTACCCCAATGATAGATGGGGAAGAAAAAGAATGGGAGGAAGAACAGAAAAGGTTATTATTATTTTATTTATCTTATTTATAATCCTTTTCTTATGACCGATTCAATTGTAGAGTTGTATTGCTGTCTGTACATGCAAAATATATATTAACTCTTTGTGCTATAACAGCTGTGAGACACATATTATAGGCCAAACATAAGAAACACGGGTTCTACTTATGGCAAATCTATATGGAATGCCTTGTTTTGTGTACTTAATAATTAAAAAATTATACATGTATATTTATTTTCTTACAGACTTGATAGAGAATGGTATGCATTAGATGATGGAGAAAACTATGTTTTCGCTGATGTATCAGAAGAATATACTCAAAAGAAGGAAATGGAATTAGAGGCAAAAAGACAAAAGCGAGTTTCAGCTCAACAGAGGCAAATAAACAAGGATAATGAACTATGGGAAAGAAACAGAATGTTAACTTCCGGTGTTGTAAGTTCCTTAGATCATGATGATGATCCAGATGATGAAGCAGAAGGAAGAGTTCATCTTCTTGTTCATAATGTAGTACCTCCATTTTTTAGATGGTAAGTTATTCTTGTTTTCGAATGTATTATTTTTAATGACAATTGATGATAATGTATATAAAATACAATACAATGTAATCATTGACTGATTATAGGACGAATCGTATTCACCAAGCAGCCAGAGCCTGTTGTACCTGTGCGCGATCCTACTTCTGATATGGCACTTGTTGCAAGGAAAGGATCCGCATTGGTACGAGCATATCGTGAACAAAAAGAACGTCGTAGAGCACAAAAAAAACATTGGGAGTTGGCTGGAACTCATATTGGTAATATTATGGGTGTACGCGATAGAAGAAAAGATGATAAAGAAGCTCCTGGTCAGGAAACAGACTTTAAAGCTGGACAGAAATATGCAAGACATATAGGTGCCAATGAAATTTCGGGAGAAGCAAAACATCGATCTATACAACATCAAAGAAGAAGTCTTCCTGTATTTGCTGTAAGACAGGAACTTTTGAATGTTATTAGAGAAAATAGTGTTGTTGTTATAGTAGGCGAAACTGGCAGTGGTAAAACTACTCAGTTGACGCAATACCTTCATGAAGATGGCTATAGTCGCAATGGAATAATCGGATGTACATGTCCGAGAAGAGTAGCTGCTATGTCAGTTGCCAAAAGGGTCTCCGATGAAATGGCTACAGCGTTAGGAGAAAAAGTTGGTTATGCAATTCGTTTCGAAGATTGTACATCCAAAGATGTAAGTGATGTTACAAAGTATTACATAGATTTTTTAAATATAAAAATATTATTATAACTTATTATTACTGTTTATTTTTACAGACTGTTATAAAATACATGACGGATGGTATTTTGTTAAGAGAAAGCTTGCGAGAATGTGATTTAGATAGATATAGTGTTATAATTATGGACGAAGCCCACGAAAGATCTCTTTCTACCGATGTTTTGTTTGGTTTACTTAGAGAGGTAATGTCTACATATATTACTAATTATTTTATCTTCGTATAATATTTATTTATTGTTAATTTACAAATAATTATTTTACAGGTTGTTGCAAGGAGACATGATTTAAAATTAATCGTAACTTCCGCGACAATGGATTCGAGTAAATTTTCCGCGTTTTTTGGAAACGCGGCAACATTTCAGATTCCTGGTAGAACGTTTCCTGTTGAGATTTTACATGCAAAAAATGCAGTAGAAGATTACGTAGACGCCGCTGTGAAACAAGTTTTGCAAATTCATCTACAACCAAGAAGTGGAGATGTTCTGGTGTTCATGCCTGGTCAAGAAGACATTGAAGTCACATGCGAATCATTGAAAGAAAGATTGGCTGAAATAGAATCGGCTCCTCCGCTTTCAATTTTACCAATATATTCTCAATTACCATCGGATTTACAAGCGAAAATTTTTCAACGTTCTGAAGGTGGATTACGTAAATGCGTTGTTGCAACCAATATAGCTGAAACATCTTTGACAGTAGATGGAATCGTATTTGTCGTTGATTCGGGTTACTGTAAATTGAAAGTGTACAATCCACGAATTGGTATGGATGCTCTTCAAGTATATCCTGTTTCAAGAGCTAATGCTGACCAGAGAGCTGGAAGAGGTGGTCGCACCGGGCCTGGTTATTGTTACAGATTATACACGCGTAGACAATATTTAGATGAGCTATTAGCAACAGGAGTGCCAGAAATTCAGCGTACAAATTTAGCTAACACTGTATTACTTCTAAAATCATTGGGAGTTCAAGATTTACTTGCTTTCCATTTTATGGATCCTCCACCACAAGATAATATACTCAATTCCTTGTATCAATTATGGATATTAGGTGCTCTCGATCATACAGGACGGTTAACACCTTTAGGACGTCAAATGGCAGAATTTCCTTTGGATCCTCCGCAATGTCAAATGTTAATAGTTGCTTCTCAGCTTGGCTGCACCGCAGACATTTTAATTATAGGTATATATTTCTACTTAAATCTTATTAATAATATACTTCCAATTGAACTAAATTATGTAGAAAACTACCAATCCACAAAGTGACAAAAAATTAGTTAAACACTACAAATTTCATAATTTTATGATCTTTATTTTATCAAGAAATGACCAATCCATAGAATAATTGTAATAATAATTTGTTTGTTTGTTTGTTATTACAGTTTCCATGTTATCAGTGCCTTCAATATTTTATCGACCGAAAGGTAGAGAGGAAGATTCTGATTCAGCAAGAGAAAAATTTCAAATTCCCGAATCAGATCACTTGACTTACCTCAATGTATATAACCAATGGAAAGCTAATGGATACTCTACTTCGTGGTGTAACGATCATTTTATACATGCAAAAGCTATACGTAAAGTCAGAGAAGTACGTCAACAATTAGAAGAAATTTTAAAGCAACAAAAAATGGAAGTTGTCAGTTGTGGTACTGATTGGGATATAGTACGGAAATGCATATGTTCTGCTTATTTCCATCAAGCCGCTCGATTAAAGGGTATAGGTGAATATGTTAATTGTCGTACGGGAATGCCGTGTCATCTTCATCCTACATCAGCTTTATTTGGCATGGGTTTTACACCCGATTATGTCGTTTACCATGAACTAGTTATGACAGCAAAAGAATACATGCAATGTGTAACTGCAGTAGATGGACACTGGTTAGCAGAACTAGGTCCAATGTTCTTTAGCGTTAAAGAAACGGGACGAAGTGGTCGTGCAAAGCGAAGGCAAGCGATGCAACATTTGCATGAAATGGAAGGTCAAATGAAAGAAGCAGAAGAGGAAATGAAAGCAAGAGCGCAAGAACAACTAGAACGCGAGCAAGCTTCTGTTAAGAAGTAAGTTTATTTTTCAGTATGCTTGGATCAATTAATATTTCTTCTTCTTACTTTTGTTTTATTTTGTTTTTCTTTTTTAGGAAAGAAATTCTTACACCAGGCATCAGAGAACCAGGTACGCCAGCACCGTATCGTAAAACTCCAGGACGTCTTGGATTGTAAATAGATTCTAATATTCGATATATTTACATAAATATTTAAATATAAATATTATTTCTTTTGTGTGATAGGTTGTAGATATTTTTACAAATCACAAATATTAAAGAATATGTAAATAAATATATGTATAATTGCAGTATCTAACGCAACAACAACTGTTAATCTATTTCGAAATATATTCATTATTACATATACGTTAGACACGGAATGTATTCGTGCATATATTTGTTAAACGAAATATCTCAGTCATGCATTATGCAAATCAAATTGAAGATAAAATTATGCATCTCATACATTTATTTTTTCAAGATTTATGCACTTGTATAACCGTACATAATTAACTCAATATATATATATTTTCTTATCTTCGAGAAACATTTTCACATTTTCTTATACAATTTCATATGCATACGTGTTATCTTATAATTTATAACTGTAATTAAATACAATTACTGTAAATATATAAAACATAAAAATTCTTTTATATATATATATATAATCTGTTAGAAACTTGCTAAAAAAAAGAAAATGTTAATTCATTCGATATAAACACACATATTTTTATTATATTACTTTGGAATCATTTTTATTAGAAAAAGAAAAAATCCTAGTTTTATAATACTACATTTGTAAATGATTTGAAACATTAAACAATTTTGTATTAATTGTCAGCAATAGAAAACAGGAAACTGGATTCAAATAACATTTAATCATAAATTGTATTAATTTTTTTTATTTATTTATATAATTTTAGCAATTTTTTTATCACCTCAAATAAATCATAAAGGAAAAAAGATACTATAAAACCTATTCCGCTAAAATTTTAATATTTTATTTTTAAAAAAACCCGCAGAGTAATAAAATGTTAAAAAGAAAAGATCGATTTTTTTTGACTCGTAAAACCAGAATACCTCTTTCAATACTAATATACCCCCAAGTACGATAGGAAACATCTGTCACAGCAACCAATGTTTATGTTTTAAAACAGTATTCTCTAAGACTCTTGAATGACCAGAAATCTTAGTATTCCTCGTAAAAGTATATTCATAACAGTGCGATGATATAGCGTTAAAATATATTTATTATTGTTTATTCTTAATTGATTATTTATTAAATTAAATGCATATATTTTCTATTGAAAAGGATGTTAGAAACACGTTCTGCTGTATTTAAATTAATGAAAACTAATGCTCATGAAGAACGACAAGTATGTGGTATGAGTTTATATTGTTTAATCCAGTTTTTATGAATAAAATATAAATAATATAATAATTATCGGTAGATTAAAAAATGGCCACCCCCATATTCATCGGCAATAACACCCTACTACGAAAGAGATTTCAACGATGTCGTTAAACGAGCATGTGCAGAAAATTCTCTTACTCTTCGAATATCTAAAGTAATTGTCATTGGAGATGTGGCTGTTGGAAAAACTTCATTAGTTAATCGGTATAACATAAATTCAAAATTTGTTTAACAGTTTAACACTTTGTAGAACAGGAGACTATGATCACGTTTCGGAAAAGAACAAACGTCGAAAGTAGGAGACTTTAATTTCAGTGGCGGTGATAGACAATAATGAAAAATAATAAATTGATCATTTTTATAAAAATGTACAAGTAATTGAATTGTTTTAAACAAACAACAACTCTATATGTAATTAATTAATCGATTATATTTACTCAGTGCACGTTTAAAAATTGTGCTCCACCTACAAAGTGTTAATTTAAAGAAATTGCTATTCTGGTCAAGCGGTTCAAAGATAAAATTAAATTTGTTTTTGGAGATAATAATAATAGATCTTGATTTGGAATTTTGTTATACCTTGTTGTTACATTTTTAAATTAATAACAACGTTTAACTCCGTCTTCGAAAACAAAAAACACTCTGCGACAAATTGTTTCAAATTTTTGACCAGAATGATCTTGTTAAATTTACAATTATTCAAACATTGTATATAAAAAAAAATAATATTAATACTCGTTTATCAGTTTTTGTCATAAACTTTTTGACAACAACTATAAAGCGACCATTGGAGTAGATTTTGAAGTTGAAAGGTTCGATATTCTTGGAGTTCCATTTCACTTGCAGATGTAAGTGAATTATTTGAAATCTTTCAAATTCCTTTCTACCTAAAATAATCACGAGGCATCGAACTGTAAAAATAAAATTATACTTTCAGATGGGATACTGCAGGACAAGAACGATTCAAATGTATTGCTGCTTCTTATTATCGAGCAGCTAATGGTACATTTTCTTTATACATGCAAAAATTTAATTTTACAATTGTATAAATTGCGAAAGAATAATACGTTTTTTACGTTAAGTTTTCATAATATTCATTGCAAAATTAATCTAATAGCAAAGTTCATTTATCTTACAGCAATTATAGTCGTTTTTGATGTTGGAAATCTACTAACTTTAGCACATTGTCAACAATGGTTAACAGAAGCATATAAAAGTAACACTAACCTTTGCCATGTTTTTCTAGTCGGTATGAAAAGAGATTTATTGGTAAGATAATCTAAATCTAATTTAACGAAATTTTATTGTTTTCCCCCTTTTTTTTGTAAAACCTAACTAACATTTGTTATATTTATTTATTTTCAGTCTAACAAAGTTTATGAGATTATCGAAAATCGTGTGATAGATGTTGCTAATCGAATGAGAGCCGAATATTGGACAGTTTCGGCTAGAACTGGCGACGGGGTTAATGAATTTTTTTCTAGAGTTGCCAGTTTATGTTTCAATGCAATGGTTTTAAGAGAATTAGAAAATAATAAAATATTGCCAATGAATATCGGCACGGATTTAATAAGTAAGTTGTATTTGTGTTAATTTTTGATGATCTCACGATTTTGTCGTTAATTATGACAAATGTAGTTAGTCGAAAAATTGAGAAAAAACAAATTCATTTCTGACTGAGAGAACAGATGTTCAAACAAAAAAGACATTTAATTTCGATGGTGCAAAAATTACAGCATTTGTTTCATTTTTATTTAAAAATAGAATTTCAAAGTGAAATTTTCAACACGTTTACAGTAAAACTTTTTGCTTTCCGTGTCGCTTAAAAATTTGTGGTATTCCTATTAAAAGAAATTTAGTACTTCAATAAAAAAATAAAAACCAATTAACCAGTTTTACTCGAGACTCTTTTCCATTAAACTTTCGAAAAAGAAAAGACAGGGTTATAAAAAATTAACGATCGTCAACCCTTCCACTTAAAACACATTTACTTTAATTTTTGTCTCTTTTTTTTATGTTAATTTTAGCTTTGAAAAGTAAATCTAAGGAGAACGAGGAAAAGATTAAGAAAAAAATTACAACGAAATGTTTCGATTGTTCCGTATAAATATTTCAACGAAATTCGACGAATTGAAAATAATCGATAAAAATAAATAATGGATTTAATTTCTACGAAATAACGAATTATTAAATAAATCCATTCTACGATTTTTTTCTACGAATTATTCGATCAAATGTAAAAGATATTTTCTTTGTAATAAAATATTTCTAAATATAAAAATTAATTACGAATAAAAAATTAAAAAGTCAAAAAAACACTGACACAAAAATTCAAACAGAAGTCACACAATTTTGAACAATTTTTCGACTTTTATTATTAACAACTTATCGTCATAAGAAACAACAAAATTCATTCTAAAAATTTCAAACATGGCGCTCGTTAGGTTAAAACATTATCGTTGTTTCCGTTAGAACGATCAAATTAACAACCGAATGATAACAAAAAAAAAAAGAGAGAGATAATTTAAACACAAATTGTTGTTGTTGTTTTTTACTTTTTCTTATTAATATTATCAAATAAATTATGTGGCTTAATTATCGAACATAAATAAGAAAGGGAAGAAACTAATAAGCAGGAACTTTCATGTACGAGATTTTACTTGTTCAACACGAACATGGTGGAAATATATTCGTTGACTTGTGAATATGCACTTAGAACAAATTCCTTTGAAGAATCTTATCCATCGTTATTTATCACGATTAAAAATTCTTATATATTCTTTCCTGTTCTTCTTTTGATTCATATGCATAACACAAATTCCGTTTAGAGAAAGAAAAATAAAGAAAGATGGGAGGATACGTTACTGTATACATGTCACGCACTTACATACACATACACACACACACACACACACACACACACACACACACAGAAACGCCATGTGCATCAATCCTCCGCTGCATAATATATATATGTGTATATATATATACATATATACAAAAATTTTAACACACGTACATACTTTACTGTCCTACGCTTCAACTTCTCTCAGTCCTTTCCAGCTTCTCATTAACAACAAGGAAAGCTAGTTCGATCGGTTGGTCAAGAAGTCGGATTTGTGAAAGATTAAATTCTTCGTTTATAATTTAAAAGAAAAATAATAAATAAATAAATAAAAATTCTTTTTAGTATACACATAGAGATCAAATAGGAATACTAATTATTATTTAATTTCATTTTTTTTTTCTCAATCTCTCGCACAACGACGTATCTCACGTTTCATGGTGATATTAAGAATTTATTTCAAACGTGCAAGAAGTTATTTTAATAGTGTTCCCCTTCTTCTTCTTCTTCTTCTTTTTTTTTTTGTTTTTTTTTTCTTTCTTTATCACACAAGTGTTTATTAATGAGAAGAACATAAAAAATAAATATAAAACGTAGAAAGAACTTTGAACTAATAATAGAAGCAAAGAAGTCACACCGTGGTATCGTGATATTCTGTGATGGTTTGAGAAAGAGAGTAGCACCAGATTTTCAAAAAATCAACAACACGCATCGGGAATCTAGCTATTTCTTTTGTGAGTAAACTTAACACGTTACATTCTGACAGGTGGTGGTTGTAAACCGGGGAATGAAAGAAAGAGAAGGGGAAAAAGATAGATGAAAAGATAAAGATAGATTGATGGTAGATGATGGGGGAAAAGAAACTGATGTGAGACAGGGAAAGAGAGAGAGAGAGAGAGAAATATCGAAGTAGTAAAAGATAAATGAAATGTTTCATAATAAAATAAAAAGTATGATAAATATACCAGAACAGAAATATTGAATATTGTAAGTTATACCCTTTATAAATAATGAGTACGGAAATATAATAATAATTATAATAATCATTTAAAAAAGACATTAAAGTATCATTTGAGTTCTATTAATTTTGTCTCGACAGATCAATTATCTGTTGATTTTCATTTTCGTTATTAATGACTTTTATATACGTGTCTTCCACGTCCAAATGACCCTAACACGAACGAGAGTGACCTATATATCAAACAATGTATACCAACGATACTTATTTACGAACGAATTTATATATATTAGGCTGTCAAGTATGAAATTTGTTCCATTTCATACTTGACAACCTAATAAAATGACAATTGAACCGAAGTATACCTCTCGAAGAAAAGGATTAAATCCTATTTACGTTTATAGAAGTTTTATACGGTATGTGACTTTTTCAATAAAATTTGTTCCATGGATTTTCAGATTATTCCAATATGTATTTTTATAGATCGTACTGTTATGCCCTACGAACTGTATATAGATTAAGAGTATTTGTTTATATTGCAATAGGATCTATTTCCTATCACCTGAAAGTTATCAGCATAGTTTTAAATAAATAAAGAATGTTTCTTTATATTCGAAAAGTCAGGGAACTTTTAAGCAGTAAGCTCACCATTGCCTTATTTTTGACTCATTCTATTCTCGATTTCCAAACTGTTCAGACATCTTCTTAGATAGTAGATACATATATTCTTAATCTTTTGTACTTCGATTTAAAAAGTGTTAATCCTTTAACTTATCTTTAAATAATATAACGTATCTCGATAACCGAATACGTTTTCCGGCATAAAAGTACGTTCGGGTGAATCATACATGATAAATCAAAATAATCATCGGTAGAATTTACACATATCATTGTACAGGTATACGTAATTCCTCCCTCTTTCCCCAATTCGTTAATAATAATTAAAAAATCACTTTGTTGATAGTTAAACTGTACCCCATCTTTTTGTTTCTTGAAAAAGTTGATTTTATCGTTAGAAATTTCCAATTCGGGTTCTTCGTATAAACAATCAATTTAGTATTCATCTATTCGTTATATATTATACGATACTTTATTTCACGTATGTTCAGAGAATGTTTTTTTTTTTTTCTTATGCGAAGAAAGGAAAAACAAACGGTTAAGAAAACTATCACAAACAGATCGATATTATCTTCTTCTTTGTCCCCTGGATAAAAAATATTTATTTATTTATTTATTTATTTTTTTAAGGTAACCATTTATTTTAGTTTGAATTATTGAATTTGTCAATTTCCATTTTCCGAAGAAAACTTTTATCCTCGCAAACACAGTTTACAGATTACGAAGTATAATAATAGTTGTATTCCGATACTTTTGAATTATGCATTTGAGATAAGTCCTATAAGATAAAAGTCAATAAGAAAAGATCCAGTTTTAAAAAAAATAGGTCCAAAGTTCGTCGTACTGCATTCACATTTATTGGATCCACTTTTTTTTATCTAAATTCTTTTATAGTTTATAATTTTTATTTATAAAAACAAGTGGGTTGAAAGGTGTTGAGATTTCAGAAAAAAAAAGCAAATAACATTTTTATTTATTTTTTATTAAATTAAGTTAGTATACTAGTTTAGTACGATTCGTCTGTCAAGGTCACAAAGTAAAGATTAGATATAAAACAATGTATTGGGTGACGCAGCAAGAACTGCCGATCAATAAAAAAAACAAGTTCTTTTTTTTTTCTTTAATATTCATGTTCATTGATTACAATGCAATTAGTACACATGGAAATCATATACGGAAAATGATATTTGGTCAAATTGGCCAACTCTGTTGAAATTATAAATGGTAAAACTCTTTGGGAACAAAATTTTTCATCGAGAGAATTAAAGAACTTCTTATTTTGTCACCCTATAGTAAAACTGGTCACGAATAACCCAAGTGGCCCCATTGAAGGTGCAAACGCCACGTCATGGAAGCTCTGCGTGGCAGTCAACGTGTTAATAAAAGTATTATAAATGTAACCAATAACAAAAACACATCGTGTTTATGTTAGATTCAAAACTTTTCAACCCGTATCTATGTATATTGTGATTAGATCAAATTTATTTACTTACAAAAGAAAAAAAATTCTTGTAAATTAAATAGAGCTTATCGATAAAAATTTATTTCAAATTAATTTATTTATATTCCATATCACAGGTTATTAATGTTCTTTCTTGTTTATTATATTCAAACTTTAAAGATATTATTAAAGAAAGTCAATGAGATCGAGTTTAATTATTCGACGATGATGCGGTCGGAGATGATGTTGGAGTTTCGGATTTTTCTTCTTTCTTGAAAAGATTTTTCAAAAAATCCACAATATATGGATTTGTATCGCACAATGTCGGCCATTTTGTTTTATCTGTATTACCATTGCCATTTGTATTCAATGTTTTTCGAACTTTGATCCCACCGATTCTGCCTTCCTCAATTTTTCCATTCTGTAATTTTATATCATCGCATCATTCAAAAATCGTTAATGTTGCATCCAAGTTAAAAATTCATATATAATTATCTAAACATTCGAATTATGTAATTTTTTTATTTAATTATGTAATTTCTTTAGTTATGGCACACTATTGCACAATACAACAAAACGTTTCAGTCATCAAAACGATAGATATGATAATACACAAAAAAAAAAGATTGAAGTACTTCGAAGATTAGATTTAGAAAAAAAAAAAAAAAGAAAAAAAAGTAACACAGTAAAAGATTCTATTTGCTTTTTAAGATAGTACTTTACCGGAACACTTTAAATCGATTTGTTTATTTCGATATTTCAAGAAAGAATTGGATAATCGGTTGTCTGTTTTTACTAGAATTGCCATTTTTTCTTCAGAATAATCATTTTTATCATTTTTCGTTGAATACTCCGTTTTAAAAAACCTACTTAAAATTATCTTTGTAGTTATATATGTTATAGATTTCGTTAATAAGTTTAGAGAAAACAAAAACAAAGAAATGGTATATCTTTCTTTATAAATAACATAATTTTCGATAACAATTTAAGTTCCTTTTTCTGTAGTTAATTAATATCATAGTAATTTTATTTAATTTCTATGTTATTAATAAAATTTCTTCGTTTCATCGGACAGATTTCCTTAAATCATTTCATGAATTTTTATGAAGGTTTGAAATTTTATAAAAGTGTATAATATCCCAATAATCATCTCTATGATATTTCATTTAATCTTGTCATTTAAGATAAACTATATTTTATTTTAATCGTCAATATACTATAATACTATTTCTGATCGGTGAATTTTAAACAAATTTAACTGCAATTGTTTCTTAAAAAGAAATTTATCGAGAAAATATTTTTGTAGAAAAACATTAATCACTCGGTATTACAAATGAAGGCTAATAAATAATAATTTAAAATAAAGTTATGAGATTTGACAATAATTAATTATGAAAATATATATTTTTTTTTTACTTACTTCGCAATATTTTATCGATTGAAATTTGACGTCATTATTTTCCGATGATTTAGTCATCACAATTCCTTTCTTCTTTCTAAATTAATTAAATCTTCAACGATAGAATTAAGGTGTAAGATTAAAAAAAAACAGAGATTTCTTAGATCGTTGTATTATATTTTAAATAACTTTATTGAGTTTAATATATAGATAGATTAGAAAAAAATTACATTTATAAATAGGGTACAAGAAAATACAGTAACTTACCTTAAAAATAATGATTTATAGTTTGGGTAATTACTATCCCTTGGTCATTGTATTTACCAATATTATATTCGCGTAACGATGCATGGTGATTGCTTATTTTTTTCTTTTTTTTTTAGGTTTTAACTCGAAACAATATTTTTCATAGCTTTGAGATTGACTTTTTATTTTTTGAATTATTTATTTATTAATATTTTGACAAGAATTGATTTAAATTATTTTCGAATCAGGGTGTAAAAAATTTGTGTGCGACGTTTAACGCCATTTTGGTGTCAAAACAAATAACGTTTTTCCTTGGATATTTCCAAGGAGCTCGATATAACAGTGAACGATCTAACAAAATAACATAAACTATACAATTATTTGATTTATCACTATTGCAAATTTTCTCTTTCACGAAGCAATTGTAAACGTAATTTTATAATACTTATTTCCTTGTAACCTTTTAATATTATGGAAATAAAAACAATGACATCATTGTGAATAATCACATTAACATACGTAATGTTTGTATATAAGTATATTGAGAAAGATTATGAATAAATCTAATAACATTTAGAAAAAAAGGAATATTTGCTGACGAAAAAGAATAAAAAGTAAATTACAAAGAAAATAGCAATGAAAATCCGATAAATAGACAATAATGTTGTTATAAGCAAATAAAAAATATAATATTTCAAGAGTATATAAAAAGTGCAATAAATCACAATAGAACTAACGTCATGGTTTGGCATTGAACTTCTTGAAAATTTCTTAATAGTAAATTATTACAAAGACTATAGTGAAAGCACCACCAATTAGATTTATTTAATTTGTCCTCTATATAACCCGATAAATAATTTATATATATATATATATTATGAAGATGTCCTGTGTATATATTAGGATGTAAAGTATGAAATGGAGCAAAAAATGCATATAATTAAATTGAAATTTGCTCCATTTCATACTTTGACAACCTAATATAAACGCTATTGTTTATAATATAATTGTTTACAAATACATGGGTATAAATAGGAAGAAATAATAAAGGGGAATATAAAAAGAAAAACACATCTTGATCAGGACAAATACACCAAGCATGATAAATCAGCTATTGTGCAAGATATCTTGTTAAATCGATCAGTCAAAATTGTTCATCCCTGGAATTACACAATCACCGAATCTCAACTCCATTGACAATTTATAAGATGAATTAGATAAGAAATTTCGGAATATTCCAATTGTTTCAATATTTGAATTAAAACAAAGACTCGAAACTGGATGGGTTGAGTTTTTTATTATATCGAAATATAAAATCATAAAGAATTAGTTATCTTCATGATTCCGTCTATTTATGAAAGTCATTGTAGATAAGTTATTTTCTGAATTCTTATCTTTCACGTAAAGCAATATGTTCTTCATATAGATATAAAATCTGATAATAATGAACATTTGCACAATTGATGTTTTCATTCGTTTATATTATCTTGAAAAAATGTAAAACTTTTCCCTTTTCTCCGGAGTTTCTTTTTTATTAATAGATGCATTAGTGCCATGATTAAAGTGAGATTTTTATATTAATTAAAAATTCTAACGACACTAATCATACATATCGGGTGATCTGATAAATATTACAATATGATAAATATTATGTATCTCCGTTATTTTATATCATTGTTAGAAAAAGATAAAGTTGCAAAGATTAAAAAATCATGTTCGATGATGAAAACAATTGCTTCTTCTGGTCATCTTCTTCTTTTTTTTTTTTTATGTGAGTTAGTGTGCCATATTTTAAATAAAATATCATTAAAGTATAAAATCAATGAAAATTGATTAAATCAGCGAATTTCGATTCCTGGAACTGCGAATATTGAGACCTTTCATTAGGCTAAAAAATTAGGAAAACAAAAAATATTAAATTCTTTTGCGAAAAGAATAAAATGACTCAATGAGGTATTAAATAATCACCCATATATTATTTTGTAAATAAAAATAGTATCATAAATGGTAGTCCACCTTGAACTTTACATTTTTTTTTTTTTAATATTTTTTTATCTTAACTTTAAATGGGAAGATTTATTACATGAGTTTGTTACATGAAATGACAAATCTTATTTTTAAGTTTTAATAACAGAATGACTTTGAAATTTCATAAATAATTAATATTGAAAATAATGCCACTTTGTCTTTGAACACGTTATTCAAGTATTTACGTCCCTGAGGATTGTTTTTCAATGATATGAAAATTCTTCGACGTTCTAATAAATTCATATAAAAAATTAATATCACGAGAAATTAATTGTTTTTTACTAAACAGATGTAGGTGATCTATGAAGTACAAAGTTTTTTAATAGAAGACAGAAAGAGAGAAAAATAGCACATGAGTCGCGTAAAATTTGAAATTGTAAAATTAAAATATAAAAATAAAATCTAGTTGTATTATTAATCTTGTTTAAATTAAATATATATATTTAATATAATAAACATATATAAATAATTTAGAATTAATATATAAAGTAACGACCATCTTTACATCAACCTTCAACACTTATTGTTAATAACAATGATATTGAGTAAAGCAAGATACAATACGTAATAGCATTTAACAAGACGAGCACTATTATCTTCATTCATTCATAAATGAATAAACTTTGAAAGATGACCTTGGTTATATAGCAAATATTTCCCGATTAAATAAGAAGCGTTGTTAGATGTAATTAATCAAATTTATTCTACTTCCTAAACACATTATAAATATATAATATTTTCATAATGATTGTTTATATTTATTTTATTTTTTGTTTTTTCTATTTCCATTTCCTTCTTTTTATCTCGATCTAAAAATATATTTACATATATATATATATATATATATATATATATATTTTTCTGCGAAAAAATATTTTAGTCCACGATAAAAATGTAAATAAAAAAGAAAAAACAAAAAAAAAGAACAAAAAATAGGAAGAGAAGCAAATAATTACTATTTACTTGTCCATGACATCGTAATTCGTCAAATATTATATATTCGTCATCATTGTACAGTTTTTAATTAACTAAAAACTGAACAGCTGCATTGAAAAACAATGTGACACAGTAGTTGTATCGCGTGGAGGAAAACAGTTCCGTTTATCAAGATAACAAATTAAAAATCACTTTTCCGCGAAGTGCATAAGAAAAAAAACAATAGTAAGATATACTCTATTCGTTTACAAAAGCATTATGTATCTTCCACTACGTATTTCCAATGAAAACATTAGTAAAGGAAACTTCTATCTCATTATAAAATCAATTGGTAAACTTCATTTACTGCTACTGATTACCATTGACATCATCGTATAAATACGTAATAATCTTTTGATTGAAAATTAATTTACTTCAATTTCTAAATAAAAAAAATTAAAAGCGAGAAAAAAATTCGTACAATCTAACATTAAACAAACAAAATGAAATAAAATAATATAAATCGCAAATATTTCAAGCGTATCGAGTAAATACAATTATTAACGTAAATTATTAGGTTATTGATCTTACATTTATTCGTTATTTTCTACTTCATTTTATATATTTTTCTGACACAGAGATAGCCCTCCCCCCTGTTTTGTTTATTTTTATAATAATTATAAACATAGATATAAAATCAATCAAAGATTTGTTCTTCTTTTTTTTCTTTTTTTTTTTTCTTTCTTTTCGAAACAGCAAATACTGCAAAATATTTTGCAATATTTGCTAAATGATTGAAAATGGTCTCAAACATATGTTTGTACTCGTATCTCTCGTAATATCTCTGATAAATCGAGAGACCTTGATTTTAAAAATAATTAACAATACGGACAAATAAATAAATAAAAAGAAAAAAAAAGTCGAAAATTGTAAATAAATAATTATAAATAAATAATTTTTCTTATCATTAATATATTATATTATTCAATATATCTAATTAACGGTGCACGATAGAATAAGGACATTCGTGATATCTTTAATAATTCTTCTAATTTAGCAAGAACAATTATACTAAATAATATATGACGCAACAAACAAGATGAATACACGTATATGCTTATGACGTATGTGTTTATACACGCTATGCTTATGATAATTTATATATACAGTCAGGAACAAAATGTAATAGATAGTTACTAGAAATAATTGGTGGAATTGAACGGGAGTAAAATATGAGTGAGAGTTTCTATTGTGTCATGGAATAGTTATTATATCAATGAAAAAATTTAAAAACCGCAGTAATAGAAATGTCTCTCTGCGAAAAATTTATTCTACAACTAAGGGATGATCCTAAACATATTGCATAAAAAAAAAATCTACAAAATTATTCGACGATTCTAATATTAAATTATTATAGTAACAAAGTTGGAATTTTGTTAGGCGAACAAATTAATAGAACAGATGTTTTCAAGAATTTAGAATTAACCGGTCGAAAATGTAGATAAAAATTATCTAAAATTTAGATAAAAATTATCCAAAATTAAAAAAGGAAGTTAATAAATAATCAAATAGAATGAAAAACTTTTGCAAGAATTGGTGATAATGGCAAATATCGATTAGAGTAATCAATTTTATCGAATTTCTACTTAATTTCGCTCTTCATTTTGTAACTTTTACAAACTCAAATGTTCAATTTAACATTGAACATAATTTATTTCTACGAAAAAAGAAAAAAGTATGTAATTATATTTCTGTAAATTTCTTTAAATAATATTCCGTAATTTATGATAAATTTTAACAATAGTCAGTTTTAGTATTTTTCCACTTACTCTTATATCCCCGACTGTATATAATTCATCTATATAGAGCTTTTTTGTGTGTTACGTTAAAAAGTATAGTTTCATAGTATAAAACTCATGACTGTAGTAATTATTAGGTAGGAAATGACTTGTTTATTTGACAAATACTTACTGTTAACATATAATTTAACATATAATAGATTGAAAAAAATTGTAATAGGAAGCAAATTGAAAACGATGACGATGATGACGACAACGACGACGACGACGACGACGACGACGACCAACGACGACGACGACGACGACGACGATTAACGACGACGATGACGACCAACGAATGTTAAAATTGGTAGAGGAAGGAGGAAAAACAACGATACTTCGAGTAACTAGCGCATGCGCAGAATAAATTTTCGCGATTCAGACGCGAGGGAAACTATACGCAGTGTCGTTTAGTCGTTGGTAGTGTATCGAAGTTTATACTTGTGTTGTTTGGTGTGATGTTACTTATTTTTTTTTTTATATATATATATATATGAAATATTACCTCCCTTTATCTATTTCATTATACCATATCTAAACAAAAAAAAGTCAAACGTTTATTATCTTGGCTCAATAACTTTTCGAGGGATATTTTTGGTTTACATATCACGGTCAAAATGGATTTGCCGGTAATTAATTCATATTATTATTTTTTAGGGACTTTAAAATCATTTTTATCAAATTATTTAGAAATATTATCTTTACAATAACCGTGATTTTTTTTTCAAATAAAATATATATATATATATATATATATATTGTGGAATATATTAAAACTTCATTGAAAATCATCGTAAATTATTCTCTCGGACAATTGTTTAACATCGATTATCGAATCGCGTGATCAATCGAATGTCTTCTGCACAATACGTTGATTCTCATAGATAAAAGCTTTTCTCCTTATTGAATTTGAACAAAAATTTAACCATTTATATTTATCATTCGTTAAGAGAATGCAAAAAAAAAAATATGAATATTATCCTAACTTCATATTTCAGTTTGTTTAGTCTTTTTATCATCTAGATTTATTATTTTCTATTTTTATTTTCAATACTTGCAATTAGGAATATTTTAGATGCTATGCATGCACATTTTTTTTCTTCTATTTTTCCTTTTTTTTTTCTCGTTTAAATAACACATATAAACGTGTAATGCGAAAAATTGATAATGAAAAAAAAAAAAAAAGGAAATTTTTTTTAAAGCTATCGCATGAGCAAAAAACACAATTGTGTATAAATCAAATGATTAAAATGACAAGTAGAAGAAAAACTTTTCATAATAATTATTATTCCTATTGATAAAAAATTAGAAGAAAAGTTATAAATATACAGGGAAATCGAATTTTGAATTCATCCATGCAATATTATCGACAATATTTCAAGGATTAAATGAAACGTGTCCGTGCTTCTGTTGAAATAATTTTGTTCTTATGACGATTTAATTTAACCCTCTAGAGTACCTCCGTACAACTTTCAAGTCGCTTACCAATATGTAAATTTTCTTTATTGTTAATCTAATTTTATTCCAAAATGGCGTATACGTATTTGAAAAATTTTCATTTAAAAACAGATAAAAGTTTATGGTTGTTATTATTATTTACTCTAGCTTGAAATATCGGATTTAATTTAATATCGTTTTAAATTCTGTTGATTCATTCTTTATTTCAAATTATATATATATATATACAATCACAAAAGTTAATTTTATCTATATTTATGTAAGTTTATGTATATTTATGAAAAGAAAAAAAAAATAAGTGTTACCTTTAATCAGTAATTTTTACAAGTCCTAGTATTAAATATATCAAATTAATAATATAAACGTGATGTAGATTTCATTATAGTTCGTGGACCGAATAAAAATCTAGGATTTTTCTAAGTATTGTTAAATAATCATACAATATACAAAGTACAACAATAAATCTGATCACTTTGAATATCTCCATTGGTTACAATCGTGTTGATAAACTTCATAAGAAAAAGTTGCATTTGTACAGAGAAGAAAATTTAATTACTGATATAATCATTTCTTATAGTAATTTTATTACGATATTTCAAAGTTATCAATATTTATTTTTTAATGAGATAACCTATTTCTTTATTTTTTTTCTTTTTTTTTACCATTTTACGATAGCTTGCGTTAATACGACTTCAGCGAGCTAATAGTGAAGGTCATTCAAACTCAATTGTAGTAATAAAGTTCATTATTAAAGGAAGTTAAAAAACGTACTTCATCGTTATTAATAAATTACATCTATAATTTCATGCAAATGATCATAATTTCAAACATTCTTTCTAATAATTTATTTTATTTTTTTATTTGACCTTTAATGACCTTAGAGTTAGCTAATGGAAACCATCTTAATGACGACTATCAATAATAAAAAAAGCATTAACAGAAATAGGTTACCTCATTTTTTTTAAATTTAATGTGTCCTTGAAATCTCTTCTACGGCTCAGGTTACTCTAAAAATATATATAAAAAAAAAGTATTCTCTAAGTAAGAAGAATTGATTATCCTACTTCTTCTTCTTACGAGTGTCTATATTACCATTTAGTATGTTAATGTTTTAAAATTAAGTTACACCATTTTATTGTTTATTATGATTATTATTATTATTATTATTATTATTATTATTATTATATATAAAATTTTTTAATTTCTTTAAAGTTGAATAACTTTTCCAATAAAGTTGTTTAATACTATTATTATTTTTTGTAGAACGTACTAAGTCATCGTGACGCATAATGCCACTCGATAAAATGAATGATTAAATATGTTTGCGTAATAAAGATTATTATCAATTGATATTAGTCCCTTTTTTTTTTCTTTTTTTCTTTTTTTCTTTCTTTTAACTCGGTCATATTATTAAACGTCGCTATTTTTTAAAACTTCAGGGAAGTGTATTTTTATTGGTTGTATAATATAGTACGTTAAGACATTAAGAAACAATTTAAAAAACAATAACTATTAATTTCGTTGATATTGCAGTTAATTAATAAATAAAATAATACAATGTTTCGAAATGAAACGCGGAAGAAACCCGACAGATGAATTTCTAAAAAACAATGATACCGCAAAATAATCCCAGATTATATCGCATTTACATTTTCACCTTTTTCAATCACAATAGAAAGTATTATTTCGTAATGAAGATTTCTCGGTAGTTGTTAGAATAATAGGATCCCTTAGCTTATTAACCCTTATGTCAATAACCGGGTACCCGGGTACCCTTTTGCATGTTCACTTTCACATAACTTTTGTATTAAATGACAGATTGTAAAATCCTTTCAGATCCTCGTTATTTAAGTCAATTTACATCGATCCATATTCTTAAAAATTTTTTAATATGCTAAAAAATTAGTAATTTTGAAGGTCAAAGTTTTTACCTAGTTATTCAATAACCATGGTACCCGGGTACCCATATGGAAGAATTTAATATGTCTATAAAATTGCAAAATAATATATAATTAAACTTATCTCTAGGAATAACAAATAATTATTAATATATAAATAAACAAATTAATTTTACTTTTAATAAATTTTATTATAAAACTTATTATAATTTATACATAAAATATTTCTATATTGACTTTACTTTTGAAAACATGTGTCACATTTTATAATTGCTTTTGAATGTTCATCGCAAACTGGTTTGTTACATTCTATACATGATTTTCGCGTTTTTCTTCTTTTTTTATCGACACTCTGATAACAAATATAACATGATCCTACAACAATTTTTCGTCCAGTAGAATCTGTCTTTTGAGAAAACTCGCCTGACTCATTTGATGTTGTTGCTTTGCTTGTATAATTTATTGGTTTTCCATAGATGCTTTCGATCGCAAGCCGAGTGGTGAAATGTCTCATAATTTGAATATTTTTAGATCGAGCTTCAATAAATTGCATACATAAATCTTCACTTAATTGTTGTAAGAATAATCTGCGCTCGTTCATCTTTTTTATTATCATTTTGTTATTTTCATAATAAATTATGTAGCTTGCAAGACTAGCAACATCCAAAATATTAAAAAACAATGCAAGAGGTCATCGGTTAGTCCGTCTGTGGGTTGTGTAATGACCCAACATCTGATCCATTGTATCGACTCCAATTTTTGTTTTATTATAATACTGAACTATTTCTGGTTTCTTCTTTTTGTCTTCGCTACTAATTGCTGCATCTGAGTGCATCGTAGATAGTAGTATAACAGCTTTATTTTTTTTAGAAACATAAGAATATATAGTTACTTTTTCAAGAAACCCAAATAGCGTAGATAATTCTTCACGATGAATAGATGCTAGCATGTTTACTGGAATATATTTTTTATTTTTTTTCAAAGTTCCTACAATTGTTAGGTTCCATGACAATAAATGTTTTGCTAAAGGTAGAGTAGTAAAACAATTATCCATTGAAATATTCCTTCCGGATCCTTTATATTGGGCGGCTAAATCTTTTACTACTCTTTCACCTTGATTTTTTTCGCAGCCAGTTGTTGATTTGCCAGTGTAAATTTGACCTTTCAATGGATAGGAATTTTTTGCGTCGCATATCCACCATAGTCATCCACCAAGTCAAGTCTAGTTTGAAACTGACCATTAAAGTAACGAATACTAATCAGCTGCACAAGAATATCGGCTATTCTTCTACCCCCTCTCTTATCTAAGGTTAATATTTCTATAGAAAAAGGGTTTCTTAGGTAGTCCTTAATGTAATGAGTAATAATGTGAAAGTTACCCGGTATAAAAATTCGATTATTGAATGAATAACCTAAGCGGGTACCCAGGTACCCCGGTTATTGAACAACGTTGTAATGACTGGTTATTGACATAAGGGCTAATAACGATGTTCCATTTCATGATATGATACTCTATGCTAAACGTAATATTATTATTTTTATTATTATATTTTTATTTATTTACGTGATAAACTCATTAGTACAAAAAGAAAAGAAAGAAAATACATTTATAAGAGATTAAGACATGATACAAAATAAAGATTATAACATACGTTGAAGAATATTTCTTATGGTAGAAATTGATTCAGAAAAGATATCAAAATGATGACAATAAACATTCAAGAACATTCTATTAAAAGAACTGTAAAAATTTAAATATTCATTTCAAAGATTAAGTCGGAATACTTGCAACGTAATACATTATTACCAACTTTACGTTAAAATGAATTAATAAGATTCAATTGCCATAGAGGGAGAGAAAACAAATCATTGAATACATTGTTTCCGTTTATTTATATTCTATTACAATACCAGATATATATATGACGATTTAATTGTTATTCTTACACTGCAATTTGTTGTGTTTGTAATAATAATTAGTTATCTATACACTTGCGCTATCTACAATATTAATTCTCCAACGCACATTTGTCATTAATATAAGGATTCTTATCTGTAAAACGTATACTACGAAAAATATAACTCTCAAGTGTATTAAACATCACTTATGTAATTTAAATCATTACATTTCTATTATAGATTGCAGACGCATCACAACCAAAGGCAGTAAGAATGGCTGGTTCTTCAGTTTTAGAAAATGAAAACAGAACTGATACTTTGGACGATACTTCTTATACTATTCTAGATATTCTTCTACTTGTAATCATACTTTTAGCTGGTCTGTGGTGGCTTATACGTAGAAATAAACCAGAGGAATTCTCGCCTCCTACTAAATCTTATTCCATTCAGTAAGTAATAACATATTTATCAAATTACCATATAAATACTTTTGTATATAATTTTATTTCCTTGTCATTAAAGATTAACATCATTTACATCGTTAACACCGTCGGAAAATTCTTTTACAAAGAAATTAATATCGTCTGGGCGTAGTTTAGTCGTATTTTATGGTAGTCAGACGGGAACAGGTGAAGAATTTGCAGGTCGATTAGCCAAGGAAGGTATTCGATATAAATTGAAGGGTATGGTTGCAGATCCCGAAGAATGCGAGATGGTAAATAATAAATACCATACGATTTTATAGAATTTACATAGCACGATGATTATTATTATTGTGTTTTCATTATTAACAGGAAGAATTGACGAATATGAAAACAATTAACAATAGCTTAGCAGTATTTTGTTTAGCCACGTATGGAGAAGGTGATCCTACAGACAATGCAATGGAATTTTATGAATGGCTTAAAAATGGGAGTCCAGATCTTACAGGGTTAAGTTATGCAGTACGTAGTATTTTACTTACGAACTTTAATTTATTTGTAAAATATTAGGATTACTCTTTAACAAAATAGTAGTAGAAGTAGTAGTAGTATAAATGGAAAATAGAATTTAATTTATATCATAATTTATATATAAATTAAATTACTTTTATATATACATTAGTTTTGATAATGGAAAAAAAAGATAAAATTTTCTAAGAACGTAAATCTCAATAAGATCGCAGTATTAACTAATAACTACTCATCCGGAAGTTACGTCATATCTCCTCTAACTTCTTTAACATTGACTACATAACCTTTATGCTCCTACTGATACGAGGCAATCATAGTGATATTTATCAGTTTAAAACGAAGAGGAGTCACACACAGTGTACATAGCTCATACATGTATATTTTATATAGAACATTATTCACTTTATTTACACTATTATTAACTCTAAATTTCAACATGTCCATTTAAGTTATATAAGCACTTATATATTCACATGATATATTTTTATATTTAAAAGTAACCTATTAGTTTGTAAGTTCAAAGATAAATGATTTTTATAATTATATGACAAGTTATTTTCTCATAATTATTGCATATTGGGTTAAGTAATTCATCAAATATTATATATATATATAATAATTTAGTGAAAATGAATTTAATAACCTTGACTCGATTAATGAACACTATCATCCATCGAAATAGCGCCACGTTGTGTCGATCTTTATTACTATTTCGCATACCGGAAATTAGGGTACACAAATTTAAATTTAAATTATTTTAATCCAAAAATGATTAAAAAAGAAAAAAAAGAAAAGATATATTCTAAACGATTATAAAATATCCTTTTTTATTTTTTGTATAGGTATTCGGACTTGGAAACAAAACATACGAACATTACAATGAGGTTGCCATTTATGTTGATAGAAGATTGGAAGAATTGGGTGCTACTCGTGTTTATGAATTAGGATTAGGCGATGACGATGCTAAGTAAGATAATAATTATTGATTTATTTTTATATATTATTATAATGTTTATAAATATTTACAAATTATATTAATTTTGTATTACAGTATAGAAGATGATTTCATTACATGGAAGGATAAATTTTGGCCAGCTGTTTGCGAATACTTTGGTATTGAAGATACAGAAGAAGACGTCAGTATTAGGCAATATAAATTAACGGAACATGTTGACATTTCACCTGATCATATTTACACCGGAGAAATAGCACGTCTTCATTCTTTCAAGACTCAAAGACCGTAAGAACCTATTCGTACTAAATATAATATTTTAAAAATAATATGAACCACCCATTCATCAAATAAGATAGCGAACGTGTTAATGAGTTTATTAATTGATTAATTCTAATCAATTGTGTTTGCTTTTATATAGACCATTTGATGCTAAAAATCCTTTCTTGGCATCAGTCAAAATCAACAAAGAATTACATGGTCCAGCATCCGATAGATCTTGTATGCATATTGAGTTAGACATAGAAGAATCTAAAATGCGTTATGAATCTGGCGACCATTTAGCTGTATATCCTGTTAACAATTCAGAATTGGTTAATAAAATTGGAGCAAAATGTGGAATTGATTTAGATACTGTATTCACTCTTACTAATACAGACGGTATGTTTTATAAAGAAATTAATTATATTATATATTATGTAACTGTGTATAGAATTTTATATTAATTAAAAAAATGTTATCATTTCAGAGGAATCTACTAAAACGCATCCATTCCCGTGTCCTTGTACATACAGAACTGCCTTAACTCATTATTTGGACATAACCGGTAATCCCAGAACTCATGTTCTAAAAGAATTAATAGAATATGCTAGCGACCCAGTTGATAAAGAGAAATTACAATTGATGGCTTCTACCACCGTTGAAGGCAAGGCAGCTTATCAACAATGGGTCGTTCAAGCAAACAGAAATATTGTACATATTTTAGAAGATATTCCTAGTCTGAAACCAGCTTTGGATCATTTGTGTGAAATTTTACCACGATTACAATGCCGTTATTATTCTATTTCTTCGTCGCCAAAAGTATGTCCAAGAAATATCTTTTTTTAACCGAGTAATAATTTATATCCTTTTTGTATTTGTACAATATTGTTCTTTTTTTGTCTTAGCTTTATCCAGACTCAATACATATTACCGCTGTTGTCGTGGAATATAAAACACCAACGGGTAGAATTAATAAAGGTGTTACAACCAATTGGTTAAAAGAAAAACACCCTTCAAATCCACCCTGTGTTGTTCCTATATTCGTAAGAAAATCACAATTTCGTTTACCACCGCGATTGTCTACTCCAATTATCATGATTGGACCTGGAACCGGTATAGCACCGTTTAGAGGTTTCATACAAGAACGAGACTTGGCCAGAAAGGAAGACAGAGAAGTGGGCGATACGATATTGTATTTTGGATGTAGAAAAAAGACGGAAGATTATTTGTATAAAGACGAGTTAGAAGAATACGTAAAGAATGGTACACTGAAATTGTATACCGCATTTAGCAGAGATCAGCCTGAAAAAGTATATGTAACGCATTTACTTGAAAAGAATAAAGATGAAATATGGAAAGTCATTGGCGAACAAAATGGTCATATATATGTTTGTGGGTTAGTATAAATTAAAAACTTACATAATTATATCTTTTTAATTCTTTCGTTGCTAGCGACTCATATAGAGATCGTACCATGCGATAATACGTATTTACGAACGAATTTATATGAAACGATACTCTCGTCAAAGTATACCGTAACGAAAGAATTAAATTGATTCCTTTATTTATTTAAATATATATATACTTAACACAAATTAATTTGTTTACAGCGATGCTAGGAATATGGCTCGTGATGTACATAATATACTATTAAAAGTTGTAATAGAAAAAGGAAATATGTCAGAAAAAGAAGCATCAGCGTACATTAAGCAAATGGATTCGCAGAAACGTTATTCCAGCGATGTTTGGAGTTGAATTGTATTTTATTGCTTCAATATCTTATGATTTTATATCAAATGAAATTGCTTGTGCAATATTTGATATAGAACTAATATGTGAATGTCAGGCACTGACTATATTTATGTAAGCTTTTATATAAGCTATTATAGTTAGATAAAATAATATCTTGCAAGATAATTTTAATCTTATTATCCGTATAAAAATATGAAGTAAAAATAATTGTTAATCAATATTATACAGTGTGTTATTCGTATATATATATATATATGGTATAGTAAGCTACACGATTCTATTAGTATATTAAAATATATTTAATAAAATTTTAATTACATTTTAACATATTGTTAATACTATTTTTTAAGCAATTATTTTTATATAAATATACGGATAAATATATATATACAGAGTGTCTGAAATGTTTTCGTACAAACATTGGGAGCGTATTCTGCGTCCAAAAGTAAGAAGAATATGTTTGTATAAAGATTTTTCTTATTTTCGAGAGTAGAATACCGTCACAACATTTATATGAAAAAAACTTCAAATAGTTTTTTAACAACTAATATTTTTTACTATTACTTTCAATCATGCTAATTAAATTATTAAATTAAAAATGAAATATTAAGTAAATAAGAGTATATCTGCCATGCTTATATACAAAATACAAATTTTATATTGAATTGTAAAATACCTTCTTTCTGTTTGGAATTCATTAATCATGTTATGTAGTATACATTTCATAAAAGTAGTTTATAAGATTATCTATAATTAAGATTGATCGCACAGAAAATTAAATGACATATATATATACATATATGTCATTTAATTTTATATATATATGTATAAGTATTTATCTACATATATAAAATAAAAGTTATAGATATATAATAAAAAGCATTAGTAATTTTAGATATTAAAGCTACTTTATTGAGAAACACAAGAGTTGCTCATGATAATTAATAAGACTGTCGCGTTGCTAATTTTTTAAGGAAAATCATTGCTATTTAAGCAGGTCTAAATATAATCTATCTAGTGCTACTTATAGGAAGCTTTTATTTGGTGTATGAAATAAGTTTAAACGCGTGGGGTTACTATATTTAATAAAGAGTCCATGTAATTTAATTTCTTAAGAAATACTTTAAAAAATAAAAATATATTTATAATAAATATAAATTCATTTTTCTCTTAATTATTGTATATCAATAAAATGATAATAAGAATGATAAGAAAGACGATTAACATATAAACTATTCACAGACCAAAGCGACTAACTCTACATTTAGAATTTATTTAAATTTTAATATCAATACATTTAATTGATGCTTAAATATTTATATTAGAAATAAATTTCTTTAATAATTATGCGTCAAACCACTAAATGAAATTAATATTTCTCTATTAACATGGACTCTTCAATATTTCATTAAAAAGGTATAATCAAAATACTAAATTATAATGGATTGGTATTTCATTGATGCATCTTAAGAGCACATCTATTTGAATATGCAATTAGATAGTTCTCCAGTACATTATGCGATACTAGTATGGTGATGGTTAAATGATTTTGACCCCTAATGCAGAATAGATCAAAGAAGATCAATTCTTTGAACTTTGAGATCATCAGATATCACTCTAATGAATTTTTACTTCTGGAGAACAGCAAAGGAAAAAAAGTTTATCAAATGGAAATTAAAGTGAACTAACTATTTATTTTTATGTAGTACTGGACAAGAAAGCAATCCATTGTCATTTCGTGATTTTATCATAACTTTTTAATAACGCATTTAAAAGCTCATGTTTATATAAAATTTTTTTTCTTATTTTTACTTATAGAATATAATAGTAAAACTTTATTTTGAAAAAAACTGGAATATTTTGTATAATAATATATTACATATAAATAACAATGAAATTTTTAATATTTTATATATCTGAATAAAGAATGCATAATATTGCTGAACACTTTAATTATTATTATAAATAGTATGTGTGTTAATTTATTTCTTTGTATAACATGTCTTGGATAGTCAGAATTATCAATAGAAAATACACAATTTGTATATACAATTATAAAATATTTAAAACTGATATTATTTTCTGGCAAATTTAATATTTTTTTTATGCTATTTAATATACAAAATTTTATATTAAAAAACACTTTGAATAAACTTTATAGAATGTTTATTACTATCAATCTTATAAATATACAGTATAGTATAAGAATAGATTTACACATACACACATATTCACGTCTATACAAAAATGATATTTCACGTTGGTGCACATGCTGAAGAATGCTAAAGTGAGGTTACCTTTGGTTATATTTCAATGTTAACAAAGCTGACATAAAAAAATATAAAATGACTACTTGGTCATTACTTGGTAATAAAAATACATTACGACAATGTTTTCGTTGTATGACTACAATGAAAAAACAATCACCTGGTGAATATTGTTTGGAACTGGTTAGGTATGCTCATTGAATGCAATGATAATATAAAACAAGAAGTAAAATTTGTTGTAAAAAAAAATTGACTATTTATCTAATCTTTTTAATGGTACATTTATTTATTTCCATGTGCATTCATTTTAAACTTCTAGAAAAAACGATTATGAGAATTTTTTATCGACGTTACTACTACCTAAAAATATAAAATCTGCGGGCTTTGCAATACGTGCTTTTAACGTTGAAATAGCACAAGTTGAAGATCAAGTAACTATGAAACATGTAGGACAAATGAGATTACAATTTTGGAAAGAAACACTAAACAGCATATACGATGGTTTGCCATCAAAAACACCAGTTGCTATAGAATTACACAGGGTAAAGATTATACTGCGAAACAACAATACAAACCATCATATGAATTAAATGTTATTTGTTTGTTTAATTTTGAACACAGATATTACAAAAGCACAAACTTTCAAAACGATATTTCAAACGTCTAATCGATGCTCGCTTAGATAAATTAGAAAAATCAATATTTCCTAATATACAAGCTATTGAAAATTATTCTGAAAATGCTGTTTCATCAGTCTATTATTTACTCTTGGAAGCAAATGGTATTAAAAATATAAATGCAGATCACGCGGCTAGTCATCTGGGTAAAGCACATGGAATCATTACTTTAATACGTTCCATTCCGTATCATGCCCAGAAACGTGTTGTTATTTTACCAGAAGATATTTTAATGAAACACAATATATCCTCCGAAACAATATTAAGAAATGTAAAAAATACAGCAGTAAATGACGTAATATTTGAAGTAGCATCTTGTGCGAAACAACATCTAGATGAGGTATTGCATCTTTATCATGTTTTTAGTTAAAAGACAATAATTGTTATTTATATTTTTGTATAATCATTGTTTCAGGCAATTTCGCTTAATACTTTAAAAGAAAGTAAAACAATATTTTTACCAATAGTTTTTATACAAAATTATTTAGAAGAATTAAGAAGAACAGATTTTGATGTTTTTCATCCACAACTTGCCAAAAAAAATGGTTTCTTACCGGTACATCTTTTATGGAAAAAGATAACTGATAGATTTAGTAAATAAAATTATATATATATATATATAAAACTAGGAAAAAAATCTAGGACACCTACCATTTATATAAAATTATTTCTTCCTCTTATTGTTACAAAATATTAGAAGAGGATTAAAACAATGAAATGGAACAAATATTTAAAAATTTCAATTTCATCATTCAGTTTGATGTATCTATTATATTACACGTAAATGAAAATAAGATATTAAAAGGATATTGATAATATGTTACATTTACAAGGTATGAATAACATTATTAATAATAAAAATTAACGATTCTTAATTCATTATCAAATTTGTATGTTGGCGCCTCATAAGAAGTACATAATAGCGATGCCTAGTGGTAACAATGAAAATCAAAATCATCGATATAAAACATCTGGTTGTATTAATTTTCTTAAACATAACCTAATTGTTTTAAAAATTATCCATAAACATATTATGGCCATTTGATAAAGAAAGGAAAATATAAAAGAACAACAAGAGGTAAAGAGTACTCGTTAAAAAGGATAGTAAAAGAAAACCCTGAAGTGATTAATAATCAGAATATAAACGAAATCAGTGTTATAATGAATCAAAGATCAAGGTACGCGTTTCTATTGCGGAGTGAATGTTCGATGTGGAACTAAATGGTTTGTGATAAAATAAGCGATTATAACTAGTAAGTGAACGTAAAAAATATCTGTTATATATATATATATGTCAATAATTATGACAATGGCTAAGTCAAAAAATAGAGAAGAGAGAATTTATTTTTAAATTATTTTTTAAATTATTTGTTTTATATTCTGTCGTATCGATTATAGTTCCCTTGTTCAATAATTCAGAATGAAACTTTTCTTGCAGTTCTCTACTTGTTTTATTTCTATAAATAGACTGATTGTGTCTATAGAAATATACACTCTGATGCATATTTGCAATCATGGAGGTAGAATTAACGGATGGGTTATACAGAATTCAATCTGTGGATCGTGCTAGAAAGATACCAAGTTTAAATTACTTGTTTGACAAATCTACTAAAGTTTATGATCGTATGAAAGGAGCTAATACATTTGTTAATTGGGCATTTGATATGGTGGAAAATGTTGTAAATACTGTTATTGAGAAATCATCACCGGTCGCTAGATTAATGGAGAAACCTATTTATACTTTAGATAAGACCCTGTGTCAGGGTTTAGATTTTATGGAATTTAAACTGCCTATAATCAAAGAAGAGCCTAAAGAGGTAACAATACTACGATTTATATCGATTATTTGCATCAGTTGTATCAATCAAAATCCATCTTAATTTCATGACATATGAATCAAATGAATTCAATACAATTTAAAAATATTATTTATTTTCAACTTAAAATTTATGTAAATTTAACTAATAATTTAATTTCTTATTCTTTTAGATATTAGATAGGACCAAATCGATAGTCGTAAATCATCTACGACCAGCTGTAAAAACATTTTCCAATCTTAAACACGAAACAAAACAAAAAGTTAGAATCATGATTTTACTTACTTATTATAAGGTGCATTACTTACGTTTATATAGTTGGCAACAAGCAGACAGAGTCATGTCCACTGAAACGGGAATCAGTATTCTAAAAACTGTGGATAATACTACGCATCTGGTAGAATTAATATTAGATAAATATTTACCTGCATCGCATGAAGAAATTGAAGAGGACGCAGGTATATAGTTTTATCTTTATTAACATGTTAAGTGACAAATTTCTTTCGTTGAACTTTTCATTTAGGCCACGATAATTTGTCAACTGTAGAAAGATATAAGAATGTTGGCTATTGGTGATCGACGTGGCCTGAATGGAAAGTCTATGTTCAGTCTATAAAGACTGGCATAATGTTTAACATGTTAAAAATAATAAATCTTACAATTAGAATAAAAATACTCTATTTTCGTTTGTATTTTATATTTTATAGAAGAATTATGCAGCGAACATGCCAAATTACATCATACGATGGAAAAACTTACCGAATTTGGTAGTCGTACTATTCGTCGTATTTATCTTGCTTTAGTGGAACATTCGCAACATATGTATAAAATAGAAATACTTATATTAATATTGTATGCTCTTATTGTAATTCAAACTATGAAAGTGCTGGAAATACTATTTACTTTTGTATTCAAATTGTTTAGCAGTTACGTATACTTCTTTTTTCTAGGATTTTTGCATATATTACAATGGACTTATTCGTAATTTAAACAAAACCATTTATATGTCATATAATTCTGTGTATCTTGTTGTGTAAAGGCATATTTTACATAGTCGACAAAAATTTAAATTCAATCAAATGATAGAGTGAAATTGATTATAATTCTGTGAATTATTGTTTATGTATTTTGTTAAGATGTTACTTTTTTATTGTTATTATATGTTACTATTGATATGGTTATATTTTTATAGTACTTATTATTATTATTTTTACGTTTTCTTTAAACAAATGAAAGAAAAGTGTTTTTATCACAGTTTGATAATTAATTTATTTTTTTTATAAACCAGATAGTAGAAAACAAATGGAGCTTGAAATATAATTGTATTTTTTATCAAAAAGAAGAAATGTCTATTGATTAACCAGTTAACATTACCATGGAATTTTCATACTTTTTTCAGACACCCTATATGCATACATACAACTTTTATCAATCTTAGCACATTCTTGACCGATCATAAGTATACTCATGTTTGAACGTGCGAGCAGCTTATACGATTATTAAAATATAAAATTGTGCAAATCGTTATATATTATTTATCATGCTCGATAAAATGTTCATTTAAATTTATGATATTATTCATTTTTCAGAATTTCTAATATTTTGATTAAATTATTAATGTAGCTATTATAAAATGTATAATTGTTTTTACATATAATAACCGGTCAATAACGTGTTAATATCCAAACTTATTTTGTATACATATCAAAATAGATGATAGTAAATACATAAGGCACATTTCTCATTTTTTCGATACCAAACCGAACGGGAAAACNAAATACGTTGTAGTTGCCAAATAAATCTTGACGATGTATTTTTATTCCGTGTCGATAAAACACCGGTTCGTTATTCATGAGCAAAAACTAGGACACTCTGTATTTTTAATAAATTTAAAAAGTATTATAATTTATACAAGATATTTTTTTTTGTACAAAGTTCTTTTTTTTGTTTATTTTATTCTAACCAATTTTTATTATATATATATAAACAGATATTAAAAATATATTTATAATATTTATATAAAGAATACGAAGATATTCTAAAGCAAGAAAAATAATAATAAAGCGTACAGAGAAAAAAATATATATATAAAAAAAAATAGGCCGTTTATAAATGATATTATTATTTTCGTTATCTAATTCTAACGTCATCTTGTGTCCTTGCAGATGCTAATAGAAGCTTAAGTGCATGAGCCATACACAAACGTAAATAGTAAGCTCTGTCTCGTGAAAAATACGCATACAATTTATTGTTAGAATTGTTAAGATAGGATACATAGAGAGACTATGCTGGTCCAGTAATATTCCACTCTCAACAACAAAATGCACATGCGTTGAAGTAATAAAAGTAGGGAAAGAAGGAGTTGAGGCTAACTTATCAATCGATTCTATTTTACGTTCATTCTCTTAATTATCTTCTAACGTGGAGGCTCACACATATCAGTCATTATTTCATATTAGGTCAACCGAAATATTTAAACTATTTAAAATATATATATACATTAAATTTTTTAGAATAATTATGATAAGCGAATAATATTGTTCGATAAAATTTAATAAATTGACTTTAAACTTTCCATTTTTATTTGTTATTATTTTTTTATACCTGATTATTAATATTTGTTTTTTTTTTTAACAAAATTCTTGTTGTAATAAAATATAGTGAACCATTGATGTATTTGTATAAACGTGCGTGCTGATAGAAGCAGCACGTGGACGATAGCAGTACGCACGTGATAATTGTTATCGTATCACTGCTTAGAATGATATTCAACCGTGATCGAAGCTAATATTTAACACATTGAGATTCGAAATAACAAATATGTTTAACGATAAATTGATAATATCATACGTATTTGTAAAAGAGATATTAAATTAAAAAAGAAAATTCGGAAAAAATTGAATTAATTTGAAAATAAAAGGAACTTCGTTCGCATAAACATTCATTTTGTTCATTTCATCCTACTTTCGTTGTACGTTTTCGGGTGAAATAAGTTAAATTAAAATTGTCTGATCGAATTACTAAATGAAAATAAAAAACTTCCTTGATGTTAACACACATATGTAAAACAAATGTATTAATCAATACTTTTAATCAGATATATCAGATATCGATGTTTGCTTGTTTAGAATATTGAAATCCATCAATAGGATTTATTTTTAAGTAATCTATAGGATTTTTATATAATTTGAATTAATTCTAAATTTATAATAGTTATTTTTATCGGAATGATAAAAATCTATATCAATGTATTTATTAAATACTTGTAAAGGAAAAATTTTGAAATATGATTTATCTTTATTCAACGTTATTTCACAAATCATATTCCAAATTTATCATCTTTTCGTAAATTTTTCTGTATTTTTTACTCGATAAAACGAGCAGTATAAATGTAGATTTTAAACGTTATTTGAATTTCGTCAATGCTCTTATCAGTCACCAAAATAAAAAATCTCATCGCATATTTTTTGTTATCAAATTCATCAGTCGATTTTTCTTGTCACGACGAAAGTTACAATAACTTTGATGTTAATTACGTTTATTTGCGAATAAAAGTCAACTCGTAAAATTTTATGATAAACGATTGTTAATATCTTATGTTTTAATATAATAACAAATTAATTATTATGAGTATTTAAAATAAGCATTAACATAGAGTAGAAAAGAGTGTTATTAAAATTCAATAAAAAATCTTAAAAATGGTTTCTTTCACAAAAGTTAAATTTTTATCTACCGCGCGTAATAATAATTAATAAATGCAAAATGTAGCTTTCGTTAATCCCTTTAAAATAAGTTCCGAATCATCTCCGTAGCTCAACCAGAACCCGAGTTATTCCTAATTTTTCTTTACTTTTTAGGGGTGATTTTTTTAATTCAATATCTCGGTTTCTAGTTGAGCTACAAAGATGGTTTTGCACTTGTTTTGAAGTAAAAATAAGGTAATAGGAAGTAGGGGTATATGCTACATAGTTTCTTCTTCTATAATTTGTTTCTATTTTTACTAAATGAAATTAATTTTTTATCTCAATACGGATTTTCGTAAGTTTTCGCAAAATTTGATTAATTTATTCTCATTGTTTGATAAAAGAATGAAAAAAAAAGGAGAGTTTCTAAACGAAATTAAACAAACCGCAGTCGGTAGGACTCGAACCTACGCTCCCAGAGGGAATCTGATTTCTAGTCAGACGCCTTAACCACTCGGCCACGACTGCTACGGAATCGTATCAATCAATATTATAAATATATGTCACATCTGAAATATAAAATTTATTATTTTATCTTAACTCTATGTATTAAATACATTAAATGATAACAACAATTTTCTGTGAAATGGGTGAGTAGGTATTAGCAAGCTATAAAGATTATATTTTTAATTATTTTTTAATTATATTTTATTTTATTTTTTTTTTATTTTTTTAATGATGCATACAAAAATAAAATACCTATATATGTTGAAAAATGAACATTTTTATATGTATATAATTTAATATAATAACCTTGTTACACGCAAAATCTTATTCAGCATACAAAAAATGTATTTGAAATAATTCTACCTTACAATTAGAATCAATTATCTGTTGAACCTTGATTTATCTGCCTAGTTTGACCCCCGAACACTTTTTAATGGTTAATTAAGGTTCTATTGTATGTGAATAATTTTATAATGTAACTTCATGTTTTAAGTTATACATAAAATATATACATAAACAATAATAATAATAATAATAATAATAATAATAATAATAATAATAATAATAATAATAATAATAATAATAATAAAAAAAAGAAACAGTAAAAGAAAAAAGTTTTAAACGTTAACAATACAAAAAATAAAAAATAAATTCAATAGCCAATTGAATAAGTTTATAATAAAACAAAAAATATATATATTTTTATTGCATTGTATAGATCTTTAGATCTTTTTACATTTTATCCCCTTCTCAGTTTTGCTCATCTACATTAAGACCTTACTATCACACAACTTTTTGCATTTTTAAACGCATTTGCTGCTGCCCTTTAACTTGTTGTCTGGCTTAGTCTACCTATTTTTCCCTTTCCTCCTCCCGTTTTTTTCCTTCTCCTTATTTCATACTTCTCTTCCTATCTCATTTTTCTGTTAAACCTCAGTTTTCTTTATCCAAAATCCGCAATTTTAAAAAGAAAAAAAAAATATAATATATATTCGTATATATATTAAAAAATAATCTCTTTTCCTCGAAATCTTTAAAAATAAACAATAATACATTTTTTGGTTTAATGTAAGTCTTCCATTTAATATGTGGAAATATGTATATAAAGATTGCATCAATAACAATTGTACCAGCAATTATTCCACTTTTAAAGAAATTCTTTGATATAAGTTGCACTATTACAAGTATTACATCATATAATAGTGAAAAAAAAATTTCGAATTTTTTTTTTTTAAACGAGATTTCAAAACGAATGGTATTTTCATTGAACGAAACCCCATAACTTTTTTAAAATTACAAAAAATATAAAAGTTGTTCTAAACGAACATTCGGTATAGTTTTAATGTTTTCAGAAATTAAATATGCAAGCTTATGTGCATATTGACATGGGGCTGGTACTCTTACAGTACCAGTCCAATTAAAATACATATGTGTCAATTTATATGTAAGTCGTTGCATTTTATCTGCATTGAGACCAATATTATCATCAATTACACTATATAAGGTTGGTGTAACAGTGCCTTGTTTAACGTGTTGGGATACGATAAAGAAATCGTATTTTACTGGATTAGTAATCACATCATCCACTACCGTGCCAGGTGGTGGATTAGTATTACGATAAAAAAGTCTAGTATTAATTCGTTTGTTTACAATTATTACAGCCAACTTTACTTCTACTTTTTCATACAAGACCTGAAGTCTTTTTCTTATTTCCTTTATCTCATGCTGATAGACTTGTTCTATTTGACCTTCGCCAACGCCATCGCGATAAATCACTATACGATCAGGTAATTTATTGTTCAAACTTCGATACACCGTTACGAATTTACAAATATGAGTAGATATATCGTTTGACAATTCTTCACCTGTAGTATGCCGACTTACAGCGCTTATATATCTGCTTAAATTATTATTTAAAGATGCTACTATGGCACCTGTAAAAAAATAATCCCTTTAATAATAATATATAAAATAATCGTTCAAAGATCATAAGATATCTCATTAAATACATTAAGCGACATATCGGTCACCGGCGATTAACGCGATATAAGCATTTTTTAAATTATATATAATTAATATTAATATATTTATATATCTCTCCGGGTGATAGCATATTGCGATGTGAACAGAACAAAGGTAAATCAAACTCGGCGCTAAACACTATTAAAGATAATTTAATTATTAAATATTGCTTACCATAATTATTTGATTGTTTACCATGGCAAGCATCAAAGCCAATTACCATTAATCCTGAAAGTGGTATATCCACGAACCATGGAATTCCACCCATTTTGCAATTCATTTGAATAGCTACCTTCGTAGCTACGGAAAATCCCTTACTTAAATTTTTTTGTACTATTACTTGAGATGGAATTGGACGGTCTACGCAACATTTGTGTTTTATTGCATTATAACGTTCAGTACGATTATGCGAAAGAACGCAAAAAACAAATTGGGTGTTTCTTTTACTCATATAATTCTCTATTGTGTCAACATACGTGCCAGTTCGATCGTCTCTTAGAATTATTATTTCTGGACGATTTATTTTAAATCCCATTCCATTGGCAGCCTTCATAAGATATTGTAAGAAATTCTGTTGAATCAAAATTCAATAAAATACAGTTAACGATGAACTTCAAAAAAATTTCTTTCAAATTTGGAGATGATAACTGATAAAAATATATAGTACCTCACAATCAACTTTTGTATTTGATGTTTGTACTAAAATCCACTTTTCCAAAGGTTTACAATTAACAAAGAAGTATTTACGTATATCCTTTGACCAATCTGCTTCTTGTTCAGTAACTGAAGACCGTGAACCAAAAACTATATTTTCACAAGGTAATATACGTGCTGGTATTTCGATCAATTTATTTTCCAATTTAAGATTCCAATTATTCAACTCTTTTATGACATTTGGTTCAGAACAGAGTCTTTTATTAAACTGTAATAATTTGTTAATTCGTGTCTCTGGAGAGATTCGCGTATACGCAGCTAAAGAATTCATCAATTTAAAATTTGATCGCATTTTATCTGTCAAACCTAAAAAAAATATATATATATATAAATAAAATGAAGTTTATGCTTTATTTTATATTAAAATGGTTAATATTTTAAAATAAATCATAAAATTAATTTGCCAATATTATAATAAATTTAATACACTTCATACTCTCTATATATCAAATATATTTACCTGTCGCACGACAAAATTCAGGAACTAAATAAATCACCTGATCCGATAGTTTTGTATTCATAGTACGTATCTTTTGTTTTGGTTTCGCAACGAGCAATGGTTGATCTTCGTAGGTAATTTTAAGTTGATATCTATTCTTGTAATAATCCTTATATGAAATTTTCTCTCCTGATTGGAGTTGAAACGTATCACTTGGTTTTAATTCGAAATTAACATCTTTGATACTATATGTATTGTTGTTGTAGCCAGTAAGTACAACAGTACCCTTGACCAAATTAATATATGCTTCCTATTAATGGTACAATTTTAATTATTATCATGTATTAATATTTTAAAAGTAGTGAAAGTCATTTATTACATTACCTGTGGTTTCCTTTCTACTTCTAGACATTGTAACCAAATATCTAACAGTGTTTCCTGACGCATAACTTTGTGTGTTATTTCTGCGCACATAAGGATGTTTCTTTCATGTTCCCTAATAGATGTGAAATAGCCTGGCCACAATTCCAATTTAAATTGACTAATATCTACCTGTTATGAAAAAAAAATTAATTAATCAATTTAATAATTAATATATATTATAGTCCATATTGAATTGAAATTTCTGTTTTATTAAAAACTTTTAAGCTTCGGTTTTCTTGTATATCTTTGATTTCTAATGAAGCGTATATGTCGAATATTATTCAGTAAAAATATTTAATCATATTAATAGAATTTATTACTTACTTTTCTTTCCACGTCATAAAAATCACGACCAACTAATTGTAGGTTTAAAAATTCCAAGCATTTTCTCATTATTAAATTAAAAAATTGTAAATAATAATAATCATCCTTAGGCACTTCTTTGACAAATTTTATAGTTATTTTAATTTTTTCACCGTCGGTTTCTCTTATAGATAAAAGTTCCATAATCTATGAATCAATATTTGATTTTTATTATTAATAAATATTTCACATGTGTTTGTTAATATTAATACTTACGCTGGGTAAACGATTACTTGTATATATAATGGTACCATCAAAAATATATGCACCTAATTTTGCATTATGAAGTTTAAGTAATTTTTTCCTACTATAGAGACTATCTTCTTCTGGAGCGAAATCGACTCTATGTTGAAAAAGAATCCAGTCTGTAGTAGATGGTAACTTAAAATAATTGGATTGAAGAATAACTTGGTTACCAGTAGTTCCTATAAATTAAAAATACATTTTCTTTCATAGTATAATTAAGAGGATAAACAATATACAGTTCAATAAATAAAAATCACTATCATTGGAATCGATTAATTCGTTTTTCTCATTGCGGATCCTCTAATTTAACTTAGAATCATCATTAATGTATTCTTTATCACGAGCTACCCTCTTTCATATTCTCACTGCTAATTTATTGCAAATACAACATTCAGATAAATAATTAAAGTGGATTGCTACAATATATAGGATGTCTGAAATTTTATCGTACAAGTAGTACATATTGCACAAATGCACAGACTGTATATTTAGATAGTTTTACAATTTATATTATATCCTTTGAATACAACAAATGACGTAAGTTTATATAACTTTTATTTTTAATTGTTTTTGATTAAAAAATACCCTCATACTTTTGTACATTTGTGTTATCTAATTTACGGATCAAATTTCAATTTCTTACCTTAACTACTCGTCTCTTGTAAATTCATATATTACCTAATTGAAATATGTAATTTTGCCTTCTTCCATATTTCAGTATTTAGGGGTAATTTCAGTATTTCAGGATTTAGCTAGTCATTTTGTGAATTAACGAATTTTACGTTTTAACAGTAACATATAATGATTAATTTTTAAATCATAACTTACCCTTTTTTGTAGGGAGATTTTCTGGTTTTGTAACTAGTAAGGAATCTGCACACACCAATCTTCTACCTCGTACAGCACCTCTACCACATGAAGCAGTATCTCCACCAGCTCTGGCTATAATAAAATTCCATATTTAAATATGAATAGTATTAATATACAGGGTGTTACAAAATATGTAGGCATATCTTTCAGAGGTAGTTTCAAGTACGCTAAAATAAGAAAATTAAGTTCATATAATCAAATACCTAACATAACACCTTCTACCCAAATAAAAGCTGTTTTTAAGATGTCATACCAAGCATATGAATTATTTTTCTTCTTTTAGCGTACTAAACCCACCCTTAAAATTGTGCTCATATACCTTGAAACATTTCGTATATTTAACATCTTTCGATTAAATAATACACTACCTGTAGCAATTTTGGGTACATAACTAGCTCCTTCCAAAGGGGTGGATCTATCACCTCGTCCTCGTGAAGGAGTCTGCAATATTTTACACAAATTATCTTTAATTATTTATTACATTATAGGCCCAACTAAAAATAACATATATTATGTAAATATTACAATATAATATTAACAATTATAATAAATAATTTATTTAATCCTCATTACATACCCTAAAATAAATAAATGATTAAAAAGTTATGAGTATTCTAATTTATTCTCAAAACAAAGTATATAGAACTTAGATTGCTTATCCATATTAAATAAACTAATTGTCCGAATTAATAATAAAACATTAAATAAACATACATTTCAAACTTAATTAATTAAAGTATCCATATAATTTAATGTTTTAATATTGTCTATTATTATTACTTACTTGAATTGTTTCTTCAGGTTTTGAGAATGTTGTTTTTGGTAGAGCAAGGTGAGTTGGTCTAGACTGTGATGTAAATGGTTGGGACAAAACAGGCTGCGATGAAGCCAAATGAGGTTTTGATGCAGCAGACTGTTGAATAGCTAAATCTGTGATTGGATTACGGGCCGAACAACTAGTTAATGGTGCTACATTTGATAGTGATGCAAGAGATATTGCAGATCCAGTTGGGGATGTAATAGATTTTACAGATGTAGTTGGCGTTACAGCAGGTGTTTTAGGTTGATTGCTACCTCTACCTTTACTACCTCTACCTCTGCCTCTACCTCTTCCTTTTCCTTTGTCTTCTTCCATTTTATATATTATTAAATTCTAATATAAATAATAATATATTAAAATTTCAATTCTATAATATTAAAAGTACACATTCAAATTAAAATATAAAATATTTAAAATATACATAAAGGGTGGCTGAAGTTTTTCCGCAAGAACGGTATCAGCGTTAAGAAATTAAAAAATTCAAATTAAAAAAAGGATTTCTTATACATATATATCACTTTTTTGTTATATGAAAAAAAAAAATATTCACATAAAAACTTATTTTAGCTATTAAAAAATATATTTATTGTAAATAATAGATTAGCATATTCAAATAAAATGTATTTAAGAAAGTATAAAATAAAAACGCATGTTCTTCGTTCAATATATAATATGTGCTAATGATTAATTTTACCACTTTTATTTACGTAAAAATTATTATTATATATATACAAAATAATAATTTAAAATAAAATTTAAAAAAAAATTATTTAAACAATATTATCTTGAATAATAAAATTTATTTCTCACCTCTTATGCCTCTTTACTTAATAATCGACCGCTAATGTGCAATGTAATAAGAATTTATTCTTAGCGCGACTTTTTCGCGTTGAGGCATCATGGGTAATTTATTGTGTTTTCTTAGTTACTAGATGTGCTTTTAAAAGATTAAGCCTTATTTTCAAGTATACAAAACTCTAGTAATATTTTTTCCTTAAACGCAACTAATAAAACTTTTTTTTACAATATTCATAATAAAGCCAATCAATTTAATCTTTGTCATTCCATTTAATTGTGTTTTGACTTTATTGTCAACTTATGGTCACTACATCAAAATTAATCTTAATTTGCATGTGAAACTCTAACTTCATGCGCTTCGCCCAATTAGTGATCTTTGTCTATTCTTTTTTTACTCAAAGTTGTCATATTGAAATGTAAAGCGAAAAGAAAATACTATTAGGAAACAAATTAAACTGACATTGGTATCAGAAGTTTTATTGCGTACAGTAACCTATAAATTGTAATTGATTAGTCTAAAATATATTCTATCATAATAATTCAGGTATATTATTGTATTTTGTTGTTGTGTATTTTTATATTAACTTATTCCTAATTTTTTTACTACGTTAGAAAGAAATCTCATTTATATATGCATATTATACATTATATTGTAATTTTTTGTAAATATTCATTTGTAGCACAATGGGTGAAAGAAAAGGAACAAATTTATATTATCCACCTGATTATGATCCACGTGTTGGTGGAATTAATAAATTTCTTGGAACACATGCATTACGTGAAAGGGCACGTAAACTTCACATGGGTATTCTTATTATTCGGTTTGAAATGCCATATAATATATGGTGTAATGGTTGTGGAAATCATATTGGTATGGGTGTACGATACAATGCAGAAAAGACAAAGATCGGAATGTATTACAGTACTCCGCTTTATCAATTTCGCATGAAATGTCATCTTTGTGACAATCACTTTGAAATAAAAACTGATCCTGGTGTAAGATATAATTATAATATATTTATTATTATTATATGTATTTGTCGCTTTATAACTGTATAAAAAAAAAATATATATTTTTCAGAATTTAGATTATGTGATTGTAAGCGGTGCTCGGCGTCAAGAGAACCGATGGGATCCTAAAGAAAATGAACAAATTGTACCAGAAACAAAAGAAGTTTCGCATCGATTATATGACGATGCAATGTATAAATTAGAACATAAGGTTGAAGATAAAAAGATAGCCAAATCACGAGATAAAGCATTGGAAAGTGCTATATTTTTAAATGATGCAATATGGAAAGATGATTATAGTTCTAATTATGCATTAAGATCTGCCTTTCGGGTATGTATGATAAATGGGAAAAAAAATGAACAAATTAATTCATCCTATATAGACAAATACAAATACAAATGATCATTTTATATGCAATGATAATTACTTGTCATATGTTATAGGCTAAAGAAAAAGAACTTAAAAAAAAACAAGAATCACAGCAATCATTATTGAATAAATACGGATTGAAAATGAATTTGGTAGAAGAAGATGCAAATGATATTCTAACATCTAAAATACTTACTCATAATACAAGAAAAGGTAAAAAAAATTGTTTATAAGTTCGAGTAACAATATGCTTAAGACTTTCAAAATTTTAGAGCCTCAACGTACAGCATTTAAAACGAGATTACCTTTAAAACATTTTGTTTCTCTTATACGTGATAAAAACGCAAAGATTACATCGCAATCTCTGGTTAAAAAGAAAACTAATCTAAATAAACAGATATTACCAAAGGTAAATACAGCATCTTCTTCAAAAATTAATACAAATATTTCTACCTCTTTAGTCAGTTACGATGGTTCATCTACTGATACTGAAGGGTAATTTACACTTAAAAATTTTTAATATGTAATTAATATTGATTGTAATATTGATTTTTTTGAAGCGTTTATTATTTTGTATATAGCATTTGTATATAATATTTAAAATAAAAACTTTTTTTTAAATAATGGATAACGCATATTCTCTAATCATAAGGTATTCTATACTTTTAAATGTTTTGATTTGTATATTGGATAAATTTTTTTTATTCTCATTTCGAAGAACAATTTCTTACCATGGTGATAGTTTAAAATAAATTTATTATTTTTATTTTGGTTTTAATAACAGAAATTTGCGATAATCAAGTCTTCCAATATTATAAAACTAACATAATTATTAGATGGAGGAATACGTTAACATTAATGCATACATATATACATATATACATATATATGTTATATTCATTTGTACATACATATATATATTTAAATATCAATAAATTGTGGCAGTTGATTAATTTTGTCTGATAACGATAATTTTTTCTTTACTACATAGATCTTTTTGTTAGAGAGACAAATAATATAACAGTGATCCGGATATGTAATTGATATCTTTTCAAAACTTTCGCCCGTTGGAAAAGCTTTTGGATCTATTTTATTAGTTAACATTACCAAGCCCACAATAACATTGGCAATTCTCTCATCGTTCTCTAGATCACCTCCAGACTGTAATTAGACAAAAAAATATTTTTGTTTTTAAATAAATACATTAATCTATAACAAATTAATATCTATAACTAATTAATTTTATAAAGTTGCTTTAAACTTAATATTTTACATACTATAAAGATACAAATTATCTAGAATGCCTTGTATATGTACGCACAAGTGTGCACGCGTGTTTATGTTTATATATAAAATATTTAAATATCAAATGCAATGATCCAAACATTACCGATAATACTGCTCCATCCTCTGTTAATACTAAATATCCAATTTGATCTGGGATTCGTTCAATAGACAACATTTTTATTATTATTATTTCTTCTTTTTTTTTTTTTAAACAAATATCAGACTAACATTTATGATGTATAACAGACAGACACATACTTCTATATTTTCAACGAGTTATTTACAGCCATGAAAAATAACTATCAATGTTTCTTTTTTTTTTATCGTGTAATAACAATGCGCTCACGTAGTATAGTGTATTATTATAGTAACGGCCACGCGGTGGCGCTGGATCAGCTGTTACTGACGCGCCATATATGTTCTAAAATAAACCGAAATATTTATATTCAAAATAAAATAGTAAATTTTTTACTGCTAGAAATATCTAAACGAACAACAATTTAAAAATCTTCGAAAAGATATTCAAAATATAAAATAATAATATATGAATACTGATTTAAATGATTATCGATAAAACATCCTGTATTAAATGTCGAATAAAAATTGGTTTTACTGATACGAGAATCGATAGAAGTATTTTCGATAGGTATCGATATTTGGTCGATAAATAACTAAACGTCAGTCTTCGTTGAAGTGGGGTAAGGAGGCGTATCGCCTTCGATTGACAACTGACAAGATTTTTTCCTTCGATTCTTAAATAATTAGAATATTCATAAAAGGTATCAAATTTGTCGATTATTTTTAACACATAATATATTATATTTACAAATCCTGACATCACGTCTATTTATATAAAAATAATTTAATTATTCTCATATAGATGTATAGATTTGTAACAAATTTGTTATATTTTTTTGTTCTATTTCTATACACATCAAATAAATTTCATTAGATTTGTTGCTGCAACTTAAGCTACCAATGTTCATATATATGCATATATAAATTTAAAGGAAATTTCGATTTTATTCAGAGTTAGTAAGAAGACACCATAGGCTTTAAACATTGATCCAAGTATGGTTTGCTATATTGAGTCCTTATTTAATTTTCCACTATATAATATAAAGATCCTCTGACAAGTGTTTAATACCGATTTTTTTCCTTTTCTAAGGTATACCTTGTAATAAGTACCTTTATCTGATATTTGAATATCAAGATGACAGACTCGAAATATTTTACAACCACTAAGAAAGGTGAAATATTTGAACTTAAATCAGAATTGAATAATGATAAAAAAGAAAAGAAAAAGGAAGCTGTTAAAAAGGTAAATGTTTGTGTATTTGTATAACTTTTCATTTAATATTATTATTACTGTTGTTGTTATTATTATTATTATAATTACATCAATGCAATAAATTTTTATATAAGATTAATGTAATTTGTTTAGGTGATTGCATCCATGACAGTAGGCAAAGATGTATCTGCGCTATTTCCTGATGTTGTTAACTGTATGCAGACGGATAATTTGGAACTGAAGAAACTGGTTTATTTGTATCTCATGAATTACGCTAAGAGTCAACCAGATATGGCCATCATGGCTGTCAACACATTCGTTAAGGTAATGTAGCGTTAGAAACTCATTTGATTTAATAAATTTTATAAATGCACCTTCATCCTTTAAATAACTTATCGACACTTGGATGATGTTGAGAGTCTCTGTCTGCAAAGAGGCAAGCTGAAAATGTTTTTTCTTTTCTTTTTCTTTTTTTCTAAAAGAAAGTTCTCTTAATGGGAACAAGTTGTGTAAAAGAAAAAAACCTATAATTCCTTTTGCAGCCTGCCTCATACTATGTACAGACTGTGCTTTGCAAATTACACCAGTTTGTACAGAGCTGTCTGCGTTATGGGACGGAATGTACTTCTCCTTTCGTATTTTCTGAATTGCTTATTTTTCAAAGGGCACGAGCCTGGAGTTTGGCTGATACAATGACATTAAAAATATTTTTAAAAGGATTAGACATTGCAGTTACATATTATTAGAATGTATTATTAATTTTTATTCCATATCACCAAATTCCAGTATCTATTTTCGATAAAGCATAAATATAAATATAGCAGGAATGTTTCTATTAATAATTATGATATTTAGCAAAAATTTATTCAGCAAATGGTTTTAAAGGATCTGGATTAATGTTAGTTTCTTTACAACACTAATGCACCAAATACAATTTATCATATCTTTTCCAAAATAAAGCATGGAATTTTCTCATATTCACACAATATAACTTTGCAATTAAACAGCTTGTAGCATATTGTGTAATTGTGTCACAGCTGTATATTTGCAATAAAAATCTAATTGGCCTTAAGTTAAACTGCCATCTAATACGATATTAATGGTAGAAATATGGATTCTCTTATATAACGCCTATACAATGTAAACAGCATGATTCATCCAATTCTTTAAATGTCATTTTATATGTATTATTGCATTATAAATTGATGCCTGATACAGTGAATAGAGATCTGCTAATTGCACGAAAATTATTACACTTTTTTCGGGATATATATACGTCATTAATAAATGTAATAAATGTTGAAAATAATATTTTATATAACACAGTCAATATGAAATATTTATGTACATCCTTTAATGTTCAACAGATTCTTAATAGTTCTTCTTTAAGTATTCTTTCTCGCGCATGAATATATGAATAAATGTGAATATTTCTCATATATATATACATATATATATATATGTATATGTATTTATGTATATATATATATATATATATTTTGATATTTCAACTCGAAATATAAAGAAAATTTATATAATAAAGTGAAATAAATATATCTCGTGCTCTTTAAAAAATGATCAGTTCTGTGTAATATAACATTATTACATGGTTCATAAGTATAATAATTTAACTATTAATAAAAATGGTGACGGTGACCAATTTGACCTTTTTCGTTCTGACACGCAAAAGGAGCTAGAGACATCTCCGATGATAAAGGTACCATACCAATTTCTACTTTGTTTAAATTCATGGACTGAGATAGATAGCCACTGCTGTGACTAGACTTGAATCCCTGGCTTGCCCGATTTTTGCGCAGGACTGTGAAGATCCAAATCCACTGATTCGAGCATTAGCGGTTCGTACAATGGGGTGCATACGTGTTGACAAAATTACTGAATACCTTTGCGAGCCATTAAGGAAATGTCTGAAGGATGAGGATCCGTATGTTCGTAAAACGGCCGCAGTATGCGTTGCCAAGCTTTACGACATTAATGCTGCTTTAGTTGAAGATCAAGGATTTCTGGATCAATTAAAAGATCTTTTATCCGATAGCAATCCTATGGTATGTAAGTCCATACCAATTTAGAAAAAGAAGTACAATTAATAATGCAATTATTAATGTTGCTCTTTTAATTTACATATGTATTTCTATATATTCCTCTTATTTATCAATAGGTTGTTGCTAATGCAGTAGCTGCATTGTCAGAAATTAATGAAGCTAGTCCTAGTGGTCAACCTTTAGTTGAAATGAATGCTCAAACTATTAACAAACTTCTCACAGCTCTTAACGAATGCACAGAATGGGGTCAAGTTTTTATATTAGATTCACTTGCTAATTATTCGCCAAAAGATGATCGTGAAGCTCAAAGCATTTGCGAACGTATTACTCCACGTTTGGCACATGCAAACGCTGCAGTCGTTCTATCTGCCGTCAAGGTAGATCTTTTTATGCATTTTCTAAAATAAAGACAATCGTTAAATTTTGTTTATTATATCAAAAATTAACGGTTAATATTACATTTAAAAACTCAGGTCCTTATGAAACTCATGGAAATGCTCCAATCAGAATCTGATTTTGTTGGTACTCTTACGAAAAAGTTAGCCCCGCCTCTTGTCACATTGCTCAGTTCCGAACCTGAAGTTCAATATGTTGCACTGAGGAATATAAATCTTATTGTACAAAAAAGACCAGATATATTGAAACACGAAATGAAAGTTTTTTTTGTCAAATATAATGATCCAATTTATGTTAAACTTGAAAAATTGGATATTATGATACGTTTAGCATCGCAAGCCAATATTGCCCAGGTTTTATCCGAACTAAAAGAATATGCTACAGAAGTTGATGTAGATTTTGTTAGGAAAGCTGTTAGAGCCATTGGACGTTGCGCTATAAAAGTTGAACCTTCTGCTGAGCGATGCGTTTCAACATTATTAGACTTAATTCAAACAAAGGTATGCATCTTGTTAAATAGAGTCATAACTTTTTAATAATTATCACGATATTTTCCCATTGAATTGTGGTAAAAAATCCGACATTTTTTTTTCATCAATCCAATATATATTACGTTTTTTTATTTTCATTAGGTTAATTATGTAGTTCAAGAAGCCATTGTCGTTATCAAAGATATTTTCCGTAAATATCCAAATAAATATGAAAGCATAATTTCAACGCTTTGTGAAAATTTGGATACTCTTGATGAACCAGAAGCACGTGCTTCTATGATTTGGATAATTGGAGAATACGCGGAACGTATTGATAATGCAGACGAATTATTAGAAAGTTTTCTAGAAGGTTTTCATGATGAAAATACACAAGTGCAATTACAACTATTAACAGCTATTGTCAAACTATTTTTGAAAAGACCTACGGATACTCAAGAATTGGTACAACAAGTACTAAGTTTAGCAACACAAGATTCAGATAATCCAGATTTGAGAGATCGTGGATTTATATATTGGCGATTGCTCAGTACTGATCCAGCAGCAGCTAAAGAAGTTGTACTTGCTGAGAAACCTCTTATTTCAGAAGAAACAGATTTATTGGAACCGACATTATTAGATGAATTGATTTGCCACATTTCTAGTTTAGCGTCAGTATATCACAAACCACCAACTGCATTTGTGGAAGGTAGAGCAGCTGGAGCTAGAAAATCCTTACCTGCTAGAAGTAATTCGAACGAGGATTCAAGCCAACGTACTGCTACTACTTCTCAGCCTCACGCTCAAGTTATACTTGCGCAGGACTCATTGATAGGCGATCTTCTCAGTATGGACATTGGTGAGTAGATTATTTTTTAAGAAGTTACGTAACTATATTATTGCCTGCTCGGAAATATAATCTATTTGAATGCTTTTTTTTTCAAGGTGGACCAACTATAGTACCTCCAGCACCATCTGCGCAATCAGGATTAGGTTTAGATCTTTTAGGAGGTGGTTTAGATGGTATTTTAGGTAGTAATGATGGAGCGGCAAATACCACAGCACCAGTCGTTTCTCAGAGTACAACAGGATTATTGGGTGACATTTTTGGTTTCAATCAAGGACTTACATCTTATATACCAACTAAAGTTAATTGGTTACCTGCAGAAAAGGGTAAAGGTTTTGATATCTGGGGTACATTTTCAAGGAAGTAAGTATTATGCAGTATACATAACGAAACATATTATTGTATTAGTATTTTATGTAAATCTTATTTAAAATAGGAATGGTCAGGTCAGCATGGATATGACATTTACAAACAAAGCAATGCAACCTATGGGAGGATTTGCAATTCAACTTAATAAGAATAGTTTTGGTTTGACACCAGCAGCACCATTGCAAGTACCAAGTCCTTTAGGTCCAGGAGCTAGCATTGAAACCAATGTAATTTTATCCACGGCAGGAGCAGTGCAACGCATGGAACCTTTAAATAATTTACAAGTTGCCATAAAGAATAATATCGATGTATTCTACTTTGCATGCTTAGTCCCTATGAATGTATATTTTACTGAAGACGGACAACTGGACAAAAGAGTATTCCTGTCAACTTGGAAAGATATTCCTGCCCAAAATGAGGTTATTTCTATTAGCTTGATTAAATAATTTTTTTATTTTCATAATTTTTGCCTTTCAATTAATAAGATTGGTCCCATTGTTAGGTTCAGTATACGTTAAGCGGAATAATGTTGACTGCTGATCAGGTGGTACAAAAAATGCAACAAAACAACGTCTTTACTATCGCCAAGAGAAATGTTGAAGGACAGGATATGCTTTATCAATCATTAAAATTAACTAATAATGTGTGGGTATTAAATGAATTGAAAATTCAACCTGGAAATCCTGATGTTACGGTACGATGCAACTTAATTTCTTTTACATGTTAACTCTTTGCACATACTATAATAACGTGTAAAACTCGTGATACGCTTTACATAATTACTATCTACTCGCGACAAATCTTATGGGCCAAACATAAGTAGTGAAAATATTTTAAAGATACGAAATATAACTTCGAATTGATATGCATCTTTGCATAATAAATCATAGTGCAAGGAGTTAATAGTAAATACAAATTTTAATTTTAATTTATTAAATTTTCTATTTTATTTTATATTTTAGTTATCACTCAAGTCTCGATCCGTCGAAGTTGCGTCCGGAGTATTTCAAGCATATAATGCAATACTGCATTCTTAAAAATTTAAGTAATTATGTTAAGATTAACATTGCAGAAAAATATAGTTAAAATGTTACCGAATACTTGTTAAGCAATTTATAAAAATGACATGGAACATGTAATGCATACAAATAATCAATTATGATGTAAATTAATGTTTAATTGTTAAATAAGCTACTACAATTATTATTAAGATTATCTCTGACATAAATTGAAAATAAAATTAAAAGAAAAAGAAAATTAATGAATAAATACAATATTCCATTTAATTTATCAAGTGATTATTTGCATAACATTACAAAAGTATTCCAGAGTTAATGAATGCGAACATAATACTATGAAATAAAGGGATGTATGCATAAAAACACATACATATATGCATACAGCATACATTGTGGTAAAAATATATATATATATATATATTACAGTATATTCATATTTATTTATCGAATGTAAAGAATGTCACATAATATTAACATTGAACCTTCCTTCTAAAAGAGCAACCTTCTGTTAATCGTGCTTTACCGCCGGTTGGTGTACATAAAATAGTGCGGCATCCGTCACATTCCACAGGCTTCTGTGCGTGTGAAAAAATTGTTTTGATGGCATAGCATCCAGGACACTTGACGTCCATAAAATAACTGTTAGGTTTCTGCACAAGTCTCTTCAACTTGTGCTTCCTTTTTTCCTCAATGGGACTTGGGTGTAAAAGATCACGAGCTAACGGCATTCTAAAACAAAAATATTTCATGTTATCTACAAATTTTAAAACTTCTGGATGGAAAAATATAAGCGATCACTTATATTTAAACAAATCAAATTAACTTTGTATTTTAATAAGATATATTAAAGTAAACAATGTAACAAGATTATACATGTTGCTCAAGATTGCTTAATACATTGCGTACCGCTTACGAGATATCTCGTTTTTAGCATACCTAAAGTTGCGGACGAGTTACAAAATATTTCGTTTTCATGTGTTTTTAGGTTGAATCGGCAACTTAAGCAGCCAAAGACGAATATTTTTCTTTTATTTTCTTTTTACCGAGGAAAATATCTTTTTTATACAGAACACGTGAGAAAAAGAAATTAATTTAATATCACCAACACGAAACTTTTCACATAACTTCGTTACTTGTATTACAAAACCGCAATATTAATAAATATATCGAAATAGCTTAAATATAATTATAACGAATTTATAAAATATGCTGCAATGAATGCTGCAAACGTTGTTCGACCATTTGTACGCATGTAAGAAATATATGTGCTCAAATTCATTTTTATGAATTCTTAGAATAATTTAGCGATTAAAAAATTAAAATAGTATATTTACTTACTTGTTTTGTTTAATATTTCAGCTTAAATTCAATAATTATTCTCTTAAGCACGTGTTTAATAAACGGCGTTTGAGCTAAAAAGGAGCGATAGACATCCTATAAGTATACAGTTTCTAGAATGGCGCCACCTAATCGCCAGCGTATACAAGACAAAATATTATGTTATAGTGATTTAATTATAATAACTCTATTGTGCATAAATCTTCACGAATTAAATACATATATGGATAAGATTTGTTTCTTTTTTATCATTGAATTATATTTTAAAATTTTTATATTAAAATTCTTGATATCATAAATATTGTACTTGACTTTAAAAAATGTAACTAGAAAAATGTAACTAGAAAAATGTAACTAGAAAAAAATGTAACTAGCTGTAATCCAAGAGTGAACCAATAGTAATACTGTAAATTTGTTATTTGTTTTAAATTGAAGTAAATTCATCTTTTTTTAACTGAAATTAATTAAAATGATGTGACGGTATGTTGCATCAAAAAAAAACAAATTATCTATTATTTGCATAAATTATAAATTATTTCCTATCTTTTTTTTTGCATGATATTAAAGTCAAAAACATAACTATTTAGTATTGAATACTTTAATCATGTGGAGTATTTAATAATAAAAAACAAATTCCTTCGTTTAATATTATGCGACTAATATTCAATGAAATTATAGGAATTAAATAAAAGAAGTTGGTAAAAATATTAGAGATTCAATGGTAACTTTAATATTTACCATAAAAATTTACTGACCATGATACAACCTCTGACACTACCTAGTAGCGACGTGTGTTACTAATTATTACCGACAGGACTAAACATATTTCGCTATCTAACTTACTTGTTTCCTTCTTTCTTGATATATACGTAATTCATGCTTTAACGAGTTGTGTAGTGTAGTGTAGTGATCTCATACACACACGCACATTTATATACGTTTATACTTTACATATAATCCATAAAGGACAACTACTGTCAGTAAGTTTCTGCATATTGTCCTATAGTATTTAAAATAATATGTAAACACACATACTTCTTAAGAATTTATAGTGTTTATCTTATCGGATTTTAATTGACATTTTAGGATCAATAATTTTCTTGTCATTTTTGTCTCTCACTCTCTTTCTTTTTCTTTCTCATTAATTGAAGTATATAATATATACAATAATATACGTAGTAACATTTAAAAAAAAATGTGAATTATGTGTGTGAAGAAATTTGATAAAGAGATAATATTTATTTATATCTACATTTAACTAGCTCAATGATACTATGAATATTTTGAAGAATTATGATATTTTCAAATGGATCTAGATGACAGTCTTATGATTGTCATTTAATATTTTTCAATTATTGCTAATACGAGTAAAGATAATGATATTCCACACGTGACTATACTTTTAGAATCTCAATTTAGTGATGTTAGGTAAGTATATTTGTGTTCCTTTTTTTCTTTTTAAATAATAATGGTTATAATGTATGTATATTTCATACTTGTATTATTTTTCATTCCGACAGGTATATATAAGGATAATAATATATATAACGTTTGTACAACAGTGGTATTTAAATAATTATGAACAAAAGTTTATATCAACATAAATTCAGGATGTTAGAAACAAGTTTGAACACAGCCATCAATATACCATCTCATCAAAATGGCTCAGGAAGAGATTTTTTTAATTGGGTAGCGCAAATCAAACTATCCAAAATTATAATATTAGCTTGTACGATTCTTTTTATTGTGCCATTACTTACACATTATTATTTATCAGAGGTATTTTATATTCATTAATGTTTTAACGTTTATTTGTATTTATATGTATTAACGTGTATATGCTATTAATTAATATTTTTTTTTTAGGTTGAATCTGTTTCTTCAGATATAGATATTTATCGTACGTATTCTTCGTTAGAAGTTTTTGAAGAATTTACTTCCATGAAGGCATCAGAATTAAAGATGAGAATAGAAGAGATGCTACGCATCAAAGCATCGGTAACCAATGAACTTAGAGATTTGGGTGCCAAAAGACATAAGCTTCAAGTTGAATTTACTGGTTTGACGCAAAGAATAGAAGGTTTGAGACAAGAATTGTTGCATCAACAAAGAGATCTCGATAGACTGAAGATTAGCGTGGAACAAGCGCAAGTAGCACAAAGAGAAGCAGTTGAAAGAAATACTCCTGAATTAGCACCGCCTAAAAGAATACTAAGAACTGTTATTCCTGAAATGTTAGCTAGTACTGATCCAAGATCATGTAGGATGTACAATTGTTTTGATCACAGTCGATGTGCTTTGACCAGTGGCTTTCCAGTATATTTGTATGATCCTGATCAATTCCCTGTAGTCAACATAGGATGGGATGTTGATGGTTTTTTAAAAACGACTATTAAGCAGACTTTAGGTAAATAATATTATGTTTGTCTATGTTACATTTTGATTTATGTATTTTCGTTTATTAGGTTACAATCCGCATCTTACAAGAAATCCTGCAGAAGCATGTATTTATGTGGTTTTAATTGGGGAAGCGTCATTAGTACAATCGCAAGGTTACCCCAAATTCTGGAGAGCAGTGAATGTTAATAAATTACAGGATCTTCCATATTGGGGTGGGGATGGTAGAAACCATATATTGTTAAATCTTGCACGTAGAGATCTATCGGTTAATTCTGAAAGTATTTCTGTTAAAAAGAATATCAGCAGGGCCATAATAGTGCAATCAACTTTTTATAGAAATCAATTCCGCGAAGGTTTTGATTTAATCATTCCTCCAATTTTGGGCCCACCCGGCGGCGACGTTTGGCAAGATTGTGCGCAGATGTTACCTGCAAGGAGAAAATATTTATTATCATTTCAAGGAGAGATGAAAGGTTCTAAGAGTCCTTCTACTAGATTCAATCAGAATAACGATACAGAAGTAGACTTGGAAAAATTGAATATGGATGAAAAATTTATCCAGAGTAGTTCCACTACTCATATCCTTTAAATGTTGTATAATAAAGACATCTAAATTATTTTCATCCATATTTGAATGTATACCGGCATCGGAAGAAAGGAAAACCGTTGAAGTGCTCGATTGGTCTCTCTGTGGAACTGATTCTTCAAGAAGATCTATATTAAAGGAATCTACATTTGCTTTGATTTTAGCACCAACCGACTCTACTTTGATAACCACCTCTTCTATACAGGCACGATTATACGAAGCCTTAAGATCTGGAGCAATACCAGTTATTTTAGGTGGTGATCAAATTTTACTTAGTTATAACGAAGTTATTGCTTGGCGTAAAGCAGCCATATTTTTACCTAAAGTAAGAATATAATAAAAATAGGAATTAAATATTCTTCTTTTTTTTTTTTCAAAAAATCAATAAATGGCAAATTGTTTTACATAGGCTAGAGTAACGGAAATGCACTTTTTGTTGCGTGCTGTACCAGACAGCGATTTATTAACAATGCGCAGACAAGGCAGATTAATATGGGAGCATTATTTAAGCACTGCTCAAGGTGTTGTAGATTCTATTATCGCAACTGTTAGAGACAGACTCGGTATACCTCCATTACCTGCACCGCAAGCTGCTAGTCCAAGTGTCTTTAATGAAAGCTTTGTGGTAAGAAACATAATTTATTTTATTCATTAATTATATTTTCATTGTATTAATTTATTATATTTTTTTCTACTATTCCAAAGCCTTTAAAAGCCGATACTACGATAGCTGAACCAGAAGCAGAAGAAAGTCTGGGTCCCTTAGAACCACCGTATGCTTCACCTTCTTTCAAGAGAAATTATACAACAATGTTAATTCAAGGGCACGAAATTTGGAACGATTGGATGAATCCTTTCAATCTTTATCCGCAATTACCATTCGACACAATCCTACCTAGTGATGCCAAATTCCTGGGTGAATAAAATAAACCTTAAAGGTGGTCATTCAAAAGTTTTGAAATAACAATTTTATTATCTTTAAACGATAGGATCTGATACGGGATTTAGACCGATCGGCAAAGGTTCTGGAGGTGCAGGTAAAGAATTTAGTGAAGCTTTAGGTGGAAATTATCCTAGGGAACAATTTACTATAGTTATGCTCACTTATGAAAGAGAACAAGTTTTAATTAATTCATTAGCGAGACTATATGGCTTGCCATATTTGAATAAAGTTCTTGTTATATGGAATAGTCCTAAACCACCCGTTGAAGATTTAAAATGGCCGGATATTGGAGTTCCTATACACGTAAGTTTTAATATCATTCAATAGAAGTTTAAAAACAATTAATTTATTACCCTAAATTTTAATTTTATGTTAAACACAGGTAATCAAAGCTTCAAGAAATAGTTTAAATAATAGATTTCTTCCATTCGATGCAATTGAAACTGAAGCTGTTTTATCCATCGACGACGATGCTCATCTCAGACACGATGAAATTATGTTTGGTTTTAGGTATGTTAATTATTTATTCAAAAATAAATGATTTTATTATTAATGTTTTAATATTTGTTTTTTAGGGTGTGGAGAGAGCACAGGGATCGAGTTGTAGGATTTCCTGGTAGATTTCATGCATGGGATCCAAATTTCCATAACGCGTGGAATTACAATTCCAATTATTCTTGCGAATTGTCAATGGTTTTAACCGGTGCTGCTTTTATACACAAACATTATACATATTTGTATACATATTGGTTGCCACAAGCTATACGAGATAAGGTTGACGAATATATGAACTGCGAAGACATAGCCATGAACTTTTTAATATCTCATATTACTAGGAAACCGCCTGTTAAGGTAAAAAAACATTATTTTTCAAATACAAGAAAGGAACTTTAATTTATAAATTTTATTTTTGATTTAGGTAACATCTAGATGGACGTTTAGATGTCCTGGTTGTCCTGTTTCATTGTCGGAAGACGATACACACTTTCAAGAAAGACACAAGTGCATTAATTTCTTTTCTCAGGTAAATGTTTTCTTAAAATATTAGAACAAATATTGTTTTGATTTTGCATCGTTATATTTTGTTTATCTTTTAGGTATTTGGATACATGCCACTTTTAAATACTCAATATCGTGCTGATTCGATATTATTTAAAACAAGAATACCTCACGATAAACAAAAATGTTTTAAATTTATATAATAGAATTTCGAATCATTTCGGAAGCTTCTGTATGTATACATGTATACACGCATAGTGATATATTACTACACATTAAATTAATTAATGTGTTTGAATCTTGTTATTAGGAATTTTTTTTCTTTAGAAAATTAAGATAATAGAAATAATTTATTTTAAATTTACTTTTATCCAAATTGATAGAGAAGACTGTTTAATATATTGAGTGTCATTATAGATATGATACGACTATGGTTTCTTTCCGTAAAAATCTAATGCTTCATGATGCTTTCTTTGTGAAAATATTAATACTATTTTCATTTATGTCGAAGGAGATAATCATAAGAGGGACCGTATTACGTCACGTCAAATATCTAATAAGAATTCGTGAATTATTTTTCTATTTATATTACGAGTGATAGAGAGTTTCATCAATAATTTATTCTAACTGTTAGAAATAAAAATTAAATTACTGTAATTTGACTGATTTGCCTTTTATACGAACTGCTTAATTATCGTCTCTTATCTATCTTTTATATAAACTACTAAATTGTATCTCTCGTGATATGGTTATATTATTGCGAAAAAATAATATGAAAAAAAACGTGACGGGACGTAATACCTGTTTATATAAAATTTTTGTTTTAATTTACGTACACAAAATACGTTGACACCGTTTAGTTGGAAAAATCTCTGATATCCTGTACAGTGTGAAATATATGCGGATTTTTTATATTAATAATATACTAGGTATATATACTTTTTGTTTAATGTGACGATGGTACCTGCATTTATTACACGTAAATTGTATATTGGTTTTTAACTAAAGTTGCATCATTTTACATTTATATAGATATTTGAAAGCACATAACATATTTTTACTTGTTATTTAAAATATGCTTCATACATATATATGCACAAGAGTATTATGAGATCATATAAATATGCTCAATGCAAATAACGCGTGATCATCCATGTAATCAGAGTCCATTAAGCAAAACATACTCCGTGACGTACGTGTGCTACGAGGCAGGAATAACTTTAAAACGTAATAAACTCACACATACACGTAAACATACACATTTTTTAATTATTATTTAAAATATACAAATATAATTGGGATATCTCAAAAGAAATGTAAGTGCAATTAATTACATATTTATCTTTGAAAGAAGATTGTTAAATAATAAGATATTATTCGAAATAAGAATTAAAACAACTGTAATCCAACAATGTCTTCAATTAACACAGTTCACATTTATTTGCATATCAAAGAACGCAGTAAAGGGACAACGAATGTTGAATACATTTATCAAAAGTTTCATCGTGAATTTAACAAGACGAAAACGACCAAGAAAACCGATTAAATTCAAGCAAAATGTAGAATATTATAAATCGAATATTTAAGTTGTTCTTTTTGTAAAGACTGTATGTAAAATAGATGTTTGTATAGATATAAATTTATGCTGTAACTTTTAATACGAATTATTATTATTATTATTATTATTCGTTTATTAATATTAAATGTTTAATTTATTAATTAAAACTCGTATTTGTGTGAAAATGTATATATAAATATAATATATAAAAAAAAAGGAAGATGGACGAAAGATGTTTGAATTTGGCGCGCGAAAGGGTAGTAAGAACAGCGCTATCGCAAGTGCCTCGTTCGATTGGCTGATGAATCGATCAATAATGGCGAGTAGACCGCGACGTAAGAACGATCTCTTTTCGCGATTGGCGCGTACCTTACACCGCATCCTATTATTTATTAAAGCTAGCTGACTCATTTTTTGAATTTTCTTTTCTCTTCTTCTACCACTATTTGCGAGAGGTTATATTCGATTTAGAGGAAAAATAAATCACGAAACGATCTAATAACGAAATAAGAATAAAAAGAAAAGAAAATATAGAAAATAAAGAAGAACAAGAATAAAAATAAGAAGAGGAAGAAAGTTTTCGATCATCTAGTGATCGCAAGGTTTGTGGACCGGCGTAAGGGGTGGCTAAAAAGAGACAGAAAGAGAGAGGGGATGATATGTCTCGGGGCGACAAGCGCCCTTTCCTACGTCTTCCCACCCCTCCTAGGGAAATCCCCACTATCAGTACCATCACCTACCACACTACTACACTATCATAGTACTAACACATATCGTTAGATTCATCATACACATTTGTTCAGAATTCGTCGGCGGTAGCCGGTGTTCGTATATTGGTGGTAGTGGTAAGCCGTTAGTAGGGGTGGAGGGGGTTTGGTGGTCAGGTGGGAGCGGTCAGAAAGGTGGAAGGAGTTTGCTGGGGGTGGACGAGAGACGTTCGTTTATTCGTTCCTCGCGCAACCGCGTTCGCACGCAAGTGCGACAAAGTGCACCCTCTTCTCTCCCCGGTAAAACGTATTTTCTCTTTCCCTCTTTCCATCCCTCCCTCTCTCTCTCTCTCTCTCTCTTTCTCTTTCTTTATCTCTATTTTTTTCCTTTCTTTTATATATAGTATATTATATATATATGATTAAATCCAAACATAGATAAAAAAAAAAATGTTTTTTATCATTAAACTGAAAATAAAGATAGATATACTTTTTTTTTTTCTAACCAACGAGAAAAGTCCTAGGAAAAAACTATAATAAGTAGTATAATAAGATCGTTAGTGTGGTGGTAAATTAAAAGTCACCTGTCGGGATCGGCTCTCATCGGGATCGTTCGTATCGTTGCAGGGAGGGGCGTCTAAAGGTGCGGTGGTTTGAGGGAGGGAGAAATTAGAGAGACGGAGACAGAGAGAGAGAAAGAGATAGGGTGATAGGAAGTCGAGTGGTGGGAGAAAGGGAGAGAAGGACACCGTATCGTCAGCGAGAGTAGTACCAATCGCGAGTCGAGTCGACGGATATAATCGTGGCCGTCGAGGGAAGCGCATTCGAAGGGTCGTCGTCGTCGCGCGTTTCCAACTAACTAATAATAATAATAATCATAATAATAATAATAATAATAATAGTAATAATAATAATAATAATAATCATCATCATCATCATCATCATCGTCGTAATAATAATCACGATAAAAAAAAATATATATATATATATATACATTATATAAAAAAAAACCGAGGGAGAAAAAAGAAGTAAGGAAATTAAGAAAAGAAAAAAGAAAGATAGAAGAGTGGAAGAAGAAGAAGAAGAAGAAGAAGAGTTTAGCGAGCGAACGAGAAAAGAAATATCGCTAAGCTTTGACATTACTATTTTTCCTATACTTGGATTCTCATCACCCTTAACTACAACTATACTCGGGGAATTAGTTGGATTTTATTTTTAACGGGTTGTGACTGTCTATTCGCGTGTTATCACAAATCCGTGTTGCTGCTGTTGCTGCTGCTGCTGCTGCTGCTGCTTTTGCTGTTTAAACGAGATTCGAGAACTGAGGGTGTTTAATCTTGAACCTGATCGAATTTGGAAACTACATATGTTATCCTTAGGAAAAAAATAAATAAGACAAATATTCTTCGTTATCAAATTGAAGAAAAAAAAGAGAGAAGAATAAATCGTGGATTATAAGAAGAGGTAAGAAGAGAATAAGAAGAATAAGAAGAATAAGAAGAAGGATAAGAAAAAGAAGAAGAAATTGATTACAGTAGTACTGGCGAGGTAACGGATTAGGCTCGCTCGAGGAAGCAATTTTCTCATGGGTGTGGAACGATCCGGGAGAGGAGCGCGATATATCTCGAGTGTGTGTGGGTGTCGCGGTCACTGCGGAGAGGGCTTGCTCGCAGTGGATAGCGCCATCATCGTATCGGCTGCCACGTGAAGCGCTTCCGAGACCTTTTTTGGTTATCTCTTTCTCTTTCTTTATTTCTTTCTACCACCCTCATTTATTTCCTTTTATATGAATTGAATAATATCCTCCCCCTTTGTGGACTCTTATTCCCTTGCTCGTTGCTTCCCTTGACACATTTCTATTTTTAATTTACCCGCTTTTTTGGTGGAAATTAGCAGTGAGTTAGGGGCTCGAATTTAAAACGGGAACGGAACGATACGAATCGGAACGGGTATCAAGCTGAACGGCGGAATTAAGTGGAACGGAACGGAACGGAACGGGAGGAGTGGACAAAAGAAGGGAAGAGATCAAATATTAAGAAGAGAAAATATAAATATATTTATATATATACATATATATATGTATTATCTGGAGTGTGTTCCTTCGATTAATAGACCATTTTTTAAGGAAGTTAGATTATCGTGTTACGTCCTAAGTTGAAATTTTGGTATCCTTACGATTCAACGAGGATAAGGATAATTTTTTGTCTATACTTATTATTTAACTTTCTGTAAGGATTTTATAAAAGAAGTCTAAGGGGAAAGATTGGAAAAGTTAGGAAGATTGCGGAATAATCAAACAAGTTAAGAAGGAAGCAAACAAGGAAGCCGTTGACCTCACTCTGTCTCTCCTATTGGAAGATAAGGAAGCGAATATAATCGAAGTAGGGATAAACGAAGCTAAAATCGCGAATGAAAAAAGGATAGAGAAATCGAGCGAGTTGATTCGAGCCGAGTCGAGTTGAGTCGAGCCGAGTCGAATCGAGTCGAGTCGAGCCGTGCGGTGGCAGCCCAGTGACCCGTTTTCTCCCTTTACCCTCAAATCGATGTACTCCCGTGCCGTTTAGAAGGGAACGAAAACAAAACACGAGCTTTCAAAGGCCCCTTACACGCTCCTTCTTCGCTACTCTTTCTTCGAGGATATCGGAAACACGGCAACACGCTACCCGTGACCCCCTTTTTCATTCCAAATCGATGTAGTTCTCGTTGATCGAGAGAGAGTGTGTCAGAGAGAGAGAGAGAGAGAGAGAGAGAAATAACGTTGAGATTTAACAAAGATAGATAGATAAATAGATAGATAGATAGGTAGATAGATAGATAGGTAGATAGATAGATAGGTAGATAGATAGATAAAAAAAGAATCTAAAGAAAGTGAGTTTTCTTTGACAATCATAAGAACAACAACGTCCCTCGACGTCGTTCCATGCTGGATCCGAGCGTTGGACCAGGTTCGACGGAGAGGGAAGAGAGAAGAAGAATGCGAGAACCTCTTAAAAGTCTGTGAACATGATTTGTCATACGGATGTCGCGGGTGGTAATCGTAAGACGAGCAACACCGACGACGAAGACGACGACGACGAGGACGACGAGGACGAGGACGAGGACGAGGACGACGAGGACGACGGGGACGAGGACGATAACGACAACGATAACGACGAGGGCAAGGAGGAGGATAAGGAGAACGAAGACAAGGAGGAGGACGAAGAGGAAGATAAAGGAACGAATTATTTCACGATTGATACGTTTAACGCGTTGAGGACTATTGTTGTTATTAACGAGGAAGATAGGATAATAAGGAGAAGGAGAAGAAGAAGGAGAGATAGAGGAGAACAAATAGTAGAAGCAAAAGAAGTAGAAGAAGTAGAAGAGGTAGAAGAAGAAGAAGAAGAAGGAGAAGAAGAAGAAGAAGGAGAAGAAGAAGAAGAAAAAGAAGAAGACGAAGAAGGGGAGGGCGTAACGTCGCGGGCGTATTTGCAAGGGTTTGGTGATAAGGTGGTGCGTTCACCAGGTGTCGGATGACTCGGCGACGAGGGCTTAGATATCCCGTAGTCGTAGAAAAGGCGCGTTATCCCGCGATAATAATAAAAGTAATAATAACAGAAGGTAGTTATATATCAGTCTTATATTCAAGAAGAGAACATAGTTCGCGCGAGTCCGTCGCGTTATCTCGTAGGCGACGTCGCCGGTGCGTTTTGGCGCTGCATCAGCACCGGCCTCCTCCTCTTAGCCAGGCCGCTGCCCACCATCCTGCCCACCATCATCCTGCCCACCAACGCGTTAAACCCCGACCTCCCCGTGCTGCACCCAACTCGCCCAACCTCTTTACACCGTGATGGAGGACTTACCCGATATCTCGCACCTCACTCCAGAGGAGAGGCGCATCATCGAGGAAGTCGTCATACGGCAAAAGAGGGAGGAAGAAAAAGAGAATGAAATTATGAGGTAAGGTTTCTTCATTTTCAGGCATTTCTTTCTGTTTTGTTGACATTTTCTATCTCATATCAGTTAGGTGAGTAACGCGATGACGAGATTAAACGGAAGTATGATGCTTAGAAAAGATAGAGGAACAAAACAAACTTATATTTTCATTATAAACAAGTTGTTTTCTCTAACTAATAACAGTTACATTTGGGTTTAGAAGTCCTCAAAAAGTATCCCTCTATTTTTAAAATTCGTCGATAAAGTAATAGAGCACCAGAAATAACTACACAAGTTTAATTTCCTATCCGATGTCGTCCGATAGCCGTACAACATATTTTCCTTTTTAATACTATCAAGTTCCTAACAAATCACAGCTCCAATGTTCCATAATACATCAATTTTATTAATCGTAGTTAATCGGAGGGATTACAAGTAGTAAAGCGTTAATTAGATTCTATCGAATTATTCGAAACTATCCCAATGACTGACTTTATCCTATTATTACTACTTACACACCAATTTACCTTTTCCTTCCCGACTTAATTTTTTTTTAAGACAATCGACATTTACTTTCTTCCTTTTTCTGTATAAGATCACTCTCTCTCTCTCTCTCTCTCTATTTTTCTTTTTTTTTTTTGAAGTATTAAAGTGGGCGTTATGCGACAAGTAGACGAAACGTCGGCGTCGAGTCGCGGCAAGTAGTAAAGAATTTTAATGGTCTGACGAGAAAGATAGCGCCACAAGGGGGCTATCGAACGTTGATGTTATAAGTCACCTGTTATGTCACTAAATCCTTCATTATCTTTACCTCCCAATTTCTTTCGTTTTCAAATCCTTATCAAATCCCCTCTCAAAGGCTTTAACAATTCTTCAAATCCTTCAAATCCATTTTGGACAACGGAATCAGGTATTTAGTCCTGCACTCGACCTATCTTTCACATTTCATCTATTTTTGCTACCTCACCTGCTCTCTGCTTTTTCCTATACGTATCTTCACACACACATACATATATATAGTCATATATATAGGAGATACCGCGCGCTTTAAGGAAATATTTTTGGATCTTCGCCCGAGCGAGATAAAAACCGACCCAAAACGAGACTCGTCCGAGCGTCGAATCACAAAGAGAAACGCCGAGTCTTGTTCGTTCGTTGGTTGGGTTCGTTCGTTCGTTGGTTCGTTCATTCGTTCGTTGGTTCGTTCATTCGTTCGATCGATCGAGTTTTTATCTTGGGACAAAATCGTGGTCCACTTCTTTTTTCCTCTCTCTCTCTCTCTCTCTCTCTTTCTCTTCTTCTGTTTCTCTCTTTTTATTTTCTATTTTTTCCTTCTACTTAATCGTTTTTTTTTTCGAAAATTATATACCCTTATCGATTGTACCAAGTCGCGCTAACCGCCGATGATCGTTGCACCGGCGAACTAAGTGGGTCAATGTTGCACGTGTTGCGAGATGGAAATTCGCAAATGCGAAACGTGTAGAATTACTTAATGAAATTCTTATTTTTTTCTTTTCTCCTATCATAATAATAATAATAATAATAATAGTAATAGTAATAATAATGATGATGATTGTATATTTTATAGTAAACCATCCTTACGGTTTAGCGAGGATAAGAAATTGTTGGAAAAAGTTTTGTTTAGATTAGAATTGAACGAACTCTTTTAATTTGATCGATAAAACTTTAGTGATTTTATCAAGATAATGAATGATAGAAATAAAAAGAAAGAAAGAAAGAAAGAAAGAGGGAAAGGAAATTCGACATTTAAGACGATCAAGGAATAAGTTTTGGGGAGAGTAACGAGGTAAACGTGATCCTCGTTTCGTATCAACGTAAGATTGGGTTCTGTTAGTAACTGTGAACTGTAGGAAGCCTCCGGACATTCTACATATATACCTATACACACACACACACAAACACGTACATATATACATAGATAGATAGGTTGGTTGGTAGGTAGGTAGGTAGATGCATGTGTAAAATGCAAAACGGCAAAAGCCCTTACGTGGCTTAGTAACGACGAGTCACAGCTGCATAGGGTATGCATAGGGCATGCAGCTGTGACTCTCTTGGATAGTCTGTGAAAGCGACTAGATTGGGACGGTAAATTCTTGGAAAGGTGAGAGAGAAAGAGAGAGGGAGGAGAGAGAGAGAAAGAGAGAGATGTACGAGAGTTTTACGGATGGATGGCACGTTTTCCTCTGCCGGACTTAAACTTGTAAGAATAAAGAAAAAAAAATTAAGGGGGAACCAACGAAAATATAAACCTATCTCTTTCTTTTGATGATATATTTCTTCTCTTTTAATATCCTTTTTAATTCCCTTTTCTTCTTCTTTTTTATTGTGTATACATTTAATAGGGTAGATTAACGTCACGTACGAATGCTTCTTTGCTCTTTAAAGCAAACAAACAAAAACAAGAGAGAGAGAGAGAGAGAGAATGAGAGAGGGATACGTCGTGTATCTGGTGACATTTCATTGGAACGTAGGAAGAAGAAGAAGAAGAAGAGAGAAAAAAAAAGGGAGCGGTGATATGTACGAAGGAAGAAAGAAAGGAAGGGTCGGTTGGTCGAAAGTTTCTTCGTTCATTAGGTGGAAACGCGCTTTCTCCGCATTATCCCAACGACAAGACGCGTTATATACAACTGCGGTATTTTATGCGATTCTTTCACAATACCTGTGTACCACACATATATCTACACACACATTAAATCAAACAAATATATACGTGTTTCCTGATCATTTCTGAGATGGTATTTGACAAAAAAATGTCATACGATATTCTTCATCTATTTATCTTTGCGTAGGTGTATTTATCATTATAATCAGATAACAAAGATAGAAAGAGACATAGAATCTGATAAAGTAAAAGAAAAAAAAAATCGTTTATAAATTGTATTACTTTCTTTAAAACTACTATAATATAACACCCCGTATTATATTGGCTACCATTCGTGTCTACTTTTTGAGCGAAAAACACTGGAGAAGGAAAGGGATGGAAGAGAGGGAGTTTTAGCGCGTGCGTTTACTTTAATAAACGTTTCTCATCGTCCTTTCTCACTCACTCTCTCTCTCTCTCTCTTTATTTTCTTTTCTTTCCTTTTTTTGTTATTTCTCGTAGGTACACTTTTACGCGTACGGATAATAATTCATGGGGGGGTGTATGGGTGGAAGTGGGTGCTTTATTAGCGCGCCAGAGCTTTTTCGTTCCGATCTCTCGCACGATATCGCGACAAGCACGATGCTCGAGCAGAAACAGAAGGGTGAAATGAAAAGGGGTGGTTAACGTTGTTGGTTAAGAGAGTTGATGGGGTTGGATGGGATGGGGGGATAGGGGGTACCTGGAAGTAGAAGAAAGAGAGAGAGAGAGAGAGAGAGAGAGAGAGAGAGAGAGAGAAAGGACTCGGAACACTTTCGAGCTTATGTTAGTCGTCGAAAGTTTTGTCGAGTGCGGTCGCCTGCGTTGCGTGCATGATTATTGATAAAGTAATTAAGGGAGCCCAGGCAAGCACCCGATATAATTTTCTATCCTTCTTGTTAATACTAATAAGACCAACCCCCGACCGACCTTCTCGACTACGATCGACCTACCAAAACGATTTCTCTTATTTTTTTATATCTTTTCTTTTTTCATTGTCCTTTTTTTGCTATTTATTTTGCTTTAAATCGTTCGTGTCTTCTATTGTTTAATTGGTATAATAATCAAATATAAAAAAGACACCGGAAGAAAATACAGGAAATAAATTCCTATAAAAAAATAAAACCTTCTCAGTAAACGTAAAAAAAGAAAAATAGAAAGGAAAAATGTTGTTTTTCTTGTTGAATTAATTCAAGTTTAAAATATCACATCAATAATACGACAATATAATGTTACAACTATTGATTTAAATTCTTCAATATGAATTGATAGTATCGTTCAATATTTGTATCTAAAAGAAAAGTACACCATTTCTTTGCTGGGGTTACATTTTGTTTTGCTTACAATTTATTCACAACTCGCGATAATTTTTATCAAATTTTACGTACGTTTAGTTTATTCTTTTTTTTTTTCAATTTATAGAAAGAAAAAAAATAGAGATAAAAAATTGACGACAAGATTTCTCTTGGAAAATTTCATCGAAATATCGGAGGAGTAAATCGAGCTTAACGGATTACTTGTTTCTCGCCACGACGTCAATTTGTGAACGACTAACGAAGTGACGAGATCTTAGAGAGAAGAGACCGACTGAGTGGCGAAGGAGAGGGGCGGGGGGGGGGGGGAGGAGAGAAGAGGAAAGAAAAAGTAAAAAGAAAAAAAAACCGAGTAATAATCCAATCTGATAAATCTTTCACGGTTTCCTCTTTCGTCGTGAAAAAGAATCACCAGCGACATTTTTAAAACGAACCGAGTCGAGTCGAATCGAATCGAATAGAATCAAATCGAATTCCGATTTTGAGAAAGAGTAAAAAAAAAAAAAGAAAGGAGAAAATATAAAAAAGCACGAAACACGAATAAGAGAGAAAGAGAGACAGAGAAAAAAAAATGAAACGCGATAAAGCTCTCGCGAGAGCACGTGCACGAGCGTGTACACAAGCGTGTACGTAGGATGAAACGCGTGAAATATTACAAGATAAATCGTGCAATAAAGTTCAATTTTCTAGATACGCTTCGAGTCATTGCCTCGAGGCATTACACTCATTCCCCTTCACCTTCCCCCCTTACACCCCCTACATCAACCCGTTTCTATAACCATGCTTTTCTATCTCTCACAAATTCGAGTTATCTCTTTTCGAACCTTTTCCTAGTTTTCCCTATATTTATTTTCTTCCTTTTTTTTTTTCTCTTAGGTTTGCATGAAATTTTAGATAAACAAATTTTATTCTCCAGTAAGAAAATATAATTTTGATAGTTCGATAAAAATTGATTGAAGATAAGAAAAAGAGAAAGAAAAGGGGTGAGAGAAAGGAAAAGATATTTATTTTATATTTTATTCTCCTGTTGATTACTGATAGAATTTAAAAATAACATATTTGTACTGTTGCGTAAAAATTAATAGAAATAATTCGATAGGAAGGGATAAATTAATGATAGATAACAAAAATAAAAATCTTTGTGGATAAAATGAAAAAGAAGTATCCAATTTGAGTATCTCGTTTAATAAATAAGTTGAATAGTAAGAAATAGAAAATGATATTATTTTCTAGAGTTTACTTTCCCTTTTTTGTGTGTAAAAGTTGAAACACGGTATTCGTTCTAACGTAATATATACACTACTTTCATTAACTTTAAGAGTATCTCAATCCCTGACGTATTTGAATATTTTCATTCTCCAACGAATAGATAAGGCACGTAATGACGCACGTTCGACGACGTCCTAGTACTCGTTTAATTTTTACTCAACGCCCCTGTATACACGAGGGTAAATTGGTTCAATGGGAACTATAGTGAGAGGGTGAGAGGAATTCGTAGGACCGTTGACGCCTATTTTGACGTCACGACGATGAACTCACAGAGAAGTCCTTGAGCGAGGACGTAAGCCTCGGTCAAAGGATTCTAGGAAAACACCTACAACTATAATACGTAGAATTTCTAATAGGGTTACAACTTACTTGTCTTTTTAGAACTTACTAAGAAGAAGAAGAAAATACAAAAAATAACTCTAATTCGTACTTCCGTTGCGTGCGTGATTATTGATTCGTACTTTTTTCCTTCCCCTATTTTTTTTTCCACGTAAATCGAAAAATGACCTTTTTTAATATAATTGTAGATGTATCAGGGATTCTTTCGAAATGACTGGTGGTACTGTGGGGTAGAAGGGTATGGAGGGTCGTAAAAATTTTGACCATAGTTTTTGATACACGATAATACAATTTTATATGATTTATATTATCGGCAAATATTTGAATTTGTATTCCTGGTTTATATACACCTATATATATTCAGTATCGCTAAAATATTTGTTTGAATAAAAAGAAGAGTTGTTCTAGTGGAAAAAGTTTGTGAGATAAAGCCTTTATTGATATAATATATTTATATTTTTATATAGGTTCGATATTTATCATTAATATGTAGATTTGCATAGAAGAAAATATATATTCAATTGAATAGAATTTCGTTGAGATAAACCATTTGAATAATTTACATATTACATTTTTCTTTTCTTTATCGAATTAGTAAGATTTTCGAAGAACTCGTGAGTTTCAACAAACATCATATATTTTCTTTGTACGATCTTTATTAGAGACTTTTTTTTTGGGGGGGAATATTTGAGATTTGCATTCGGATAGATCGTGAAAAAAAGTAATAAAAAAGAATAGTCGTCTGGAGTTGTTAGAGTTCGTTTATACCGATTGATTTTCTTCCTGCGTCTCTCTTTCTTTCTTTCTTCTTCTTTTTTTTTTACTTCATATAAAAATACATTTCCGTAATTTTCTTAATAACGTCAATGTGCGTGTTTTTTATTATATTTTTGCAGACGAAAACAGGACGAGGTACAAGTCCTGGAAGAAACAATACGTGCCCGCTCGGAAAAACACAAGAAGGCTGGGGTAGAACTTAACGCAACGTGTCAAGTGTGCATGAAAACCAAGTTTGCCGATGGCATTGGTCATAATTGCAACTACTGCCAGATCCGGTGCTGTGCACGCTGCGGTGCAAAGATCACTCTACGTTCGCGTAGGGTAAGTTCCAGGTTTATTTAAGATTCAAAAAAGAAGAAGAACAACAACAACAACAACAACGACAAACAAACAAAATAGCGATAGGAAAAGTTTTAACGTAAACAAAACTAACTAAATGAATTATTCCAATTTTTGCACACACACACACACATGCATCGCACGTGTTCATCTTATTTTTTAATTCTATCAATCTCTTATAAACAAACTCAAAATCACGTGTGTATGTTACATCGATTATTTTCTCTTATTTTTTTCTTTCTATTTGTTTTTCAATAAAACACGTTCAACTACTTTTTAACTTATTTCGATTCGTTATTTTTTAATTGGTTTCATGCAGTTACGATAGCTCTTTCCTTCCTATAAGTTATGTTGTTGTCCTTTTTCTTCTCGTCTAAAAATACAATAACTGTAGTAACGTTTAGCAAAGTCAATTTTAATGCAGCCAATAAAAGGTTAACACAAGTTCGCATGTAAAAACCATGAATGGGGGAGGGGTGGTAGGAGGGATTGGAAAGGAGACTATGTGGGTGGATGTCAGTTTCGTAGAAATACTCAGGAAGCTAGGCTTCGCTAACATAAAAGATGATAACAGAACAACGTGTGTATTGTAGCGTTCGATTCAAATACCTGGAAATAATTGACCTATGGCTAACGTATTATCTCTCTCTCTCTCTCTCTTTCCCTGTTTTTCTCTCTTTCTCTCTATCTCTCTATCAATCTATCTTTATCTTTCTCTTTTTTTATTCTTTGTCACCCTTTTATCGTCAACGCTACTGATAACGTACCAATTAACTCTTCTATGTTTATATAAATATATGTATGCGACGGTAAATCGTATAGTAAAGTAAAGTACTGCGTTAAATATATCTTGAATAATTATTAATTAATCGAAGGAAATAAATATTCTAATCTAAAAGCACGGAGAATAAATCCTTGGCACTTTCCTCTTCGAAATACACTGTTAGACTCGTACATTGTCCTCTATGAAAGTACTTGTATTGAAAGTTGTTTATGTTACTTTGGGAAGGGGATAATTATATTTATTTCGAATTTTATTGTCGTTATAAGTATGTATAACCGTTGTAGCCTCATATAAACGAAGATTACAAAAAAAATTTCAATTGACTTTTATAGAGGGTAATGTACCAGTCTAACTGTTTACTTCGTATAGGACGGTACGTTAAACTTATTCTCTGTGCTTCTAGACTACAATACATATTCTCTTCGATTAATTAACAATTATTTAAGGTATATCGAATATTCTAATGTACTTTATTAATATTTTTTAATTGTTTAAACTAACATACATTTCTTTTTTTTTACGTTTCTACTCAACGGTGATTTCGAATCGAACATTTCCATTTCTAAGAAAATATCAAATAGAAATTGTTTAATATTTCAAGTATATTAAATAGATAGATGTAATATTTAAATAAATGTATTATTGAGGGTTTAAACATTATTTAATCATACTCTCTACGTAGATTTGATCTTATTTGAAACAATTAGAAGATAATTTATTTAATGGTTTATTTGTAAGAAGGAAAGAATTTCGATGTTTTTCATTTATGTTTAACGAAGAAAAATAACTCCTATATATACAATTAGAAATGTTATCAACTGATTTAGGGATTACAATTAACAGGTGAGAAATGATTATTGAAATGAGAGAGTCGTGTATAGTTTATTTTTAGAGTCCCATATTTCCTTTTAAGTAGTAATGGGTGTGCAGTGCCGTGTCAGACACGAACTAAACTTGGTCTCGTAATTTTCCTAGACGTGGTAACTTACTGCCGACTATTACTAGATCGTTGCGGTTTTCCTACGATATGCTTTTGTGGAAGTCACTGGCCCGTCCTATAACCGAATATCACCTTTGACGTTTCCACGAGATTATATGTATAAACGTCGCAAGAGAGAGAAAGAGAGAGATAGAGAGAGAGAGATTTTACCAAGAGGATCACGTCGATGAACGATACGATGAAGCCTGTCGGATTCACCTTAGACTATTGATTTTGACTCGTCAATGAAATTAACGTCTTAAAAACCGTTTCATATTTATCATATCATAATCATTAACATTTTGATTCGTTTATAATTTATCGTTAAAAATTGTTCAATTTAACGATTTACTTTGTTTTTGTTTTTCTTTTTTAAACTATACCTCCTATCTCTTTCTGTTTACATTACACATGATTTTACCAATTATTATTAACTACTTTATTCGATATAATTAATTTAGAAATACGATAACACATTTATTAAATCTATAAAATATATAGCAAATTTTGTGATAGTTCATTTATTTATTCTTAGAATACTTATCATCGTAACAATTATAAATAATTTCCTAAAAGTATCTTTTCACATTTATTAGTCTAATCAAAGTTTTACCCCATTGTTTTCTAACGACAAGTTTATATTTATTAATTTCCGTAAAGATTTCTCTTGTTCCTTTTCTATCTCTCTCTTTCTCTCTTTCTTTCGCTCACTCTCTGGTGTTTCTGTTTCTTTCACATTTACTACTCTGGTCAGAGTTGCCATTGTTCTGAAAGAATCGATAACCACTACAAACTTCGAGCGTACGCTTATGTTAGAGGCATCGTCGAAGTGTCAACGCGACGTGGGGATAAGCGACGTGGCGAAGAAGATCGTTAATAGCTCTCTGGACACTGTCACTGCGACGCCATTCTTCTTTATTCTTTTAAAAGACACACGAAACTCTACTTACTTACACACATGTCTCTTCTACACTTCTTCTTCTTCTTCTTCTTCTTTTTTTTTTAAATCGAACTTATTTTTCCTTAAACTCCCTTCACACTTGTATTCACCCTTCTATTTTTTTTTCACCATTCCTCGTTATCGTTAATTTTTTTTTTTACGTACATTACTCTGTTCCTTTCATCGAACTTTCCGTTATTTCTCTATTTTATTCATTTATTCATTTTCAACTACCTCTTAATTTAAATAAAAAATAATTATTCATTGAAATAAAAACATTTCTTTAGTGGTTTATGTTATTAATACAAAACGAGCGATTCAATGTTTATCTCTTTGAGAGCTTCATATGATTTTTCGTGACGAAAAGAAAAATATGGAAAAGAAAAAAAGAAGAAAAGGGTATTTTTTTATTTTAATTTTATATTTTTGATTGAGGAATAATCGATCGTAGGGTATCGGTTTTGGTATATTCGTTGACGAGCTCGAGACAATCGGCATCAGGGGCATAGAACACATTATCATTTGGATCGATACTACTTCCTACCGACAGCGACGAGCGTAGCGCGTAAACGACTGACGTATATTGCGAGCATGCGAGTTAGATAGATATAGATAGAAAGATAGAAAGATAGGTAGATAGATAGATAGATAGATAGGCAGAAAGACAGAGAAAAAAGTATTGTGGTAAAATCGGTCCCGCGTGTTTCTCTGTTCTAAAAAAGAGGGGTTGGGGTGCGGGAAGGGTGAAACGTGGAAAAAAAGAGAGAGAGAGAGAGGGATAGACAAAGAGAAAGATAGAATAAAGTAGAGTCTTCTCTTTCGTCAGGGACACACGCGAGCATAATGAGAGGATAGAGTATCGTAAGCCTCGAACGATACGCGACATCATCGATCGAAAATACGAGAGCTCGACGGTGTGCGATAAAAGTAGAGGGGGATACTAAAAATAGTACGACAAAAATGATATAAAAATTTCTCTCCCTCGAGAAAAATCTTCGCTTCACTTGTTTAACCTTATTTTATTTTTATTTTCGTTTTTCATAGTTATTCCTTATCTTTCTAATATATAAAATCTAACAAATTTGATTTTTTTTTAGATAATCCATTTTTGTATCATTGATTTTCTCTTTTCTATTTTAATCGTAACATTTGATTAGAGTATTTTTCTACAATTTCCATTTTTGTTTTCCTATTCATCTCGTCGAACAATAGCATTAATCGTGATATCATGACTCTAAATGATAAGAGAAATTAATCGAGCACGAAAGCATACCTTACTAATACGTACTTCGATTGATTAATAAAAAGGATCTACAAAGTTATTCGTTTTCTATTCTTTTTCATTCTATGGTACATTTTTACGTATAATCAAGTGGTAACATAAATAAATGATCAGACTTCCATCGTCGTCGTTCTTATTCGTATCGGAATGATTTTCCAATGGTGGTACCCCTTCTGTATTTGCATGTTTTTGTTATCAACATTTATCACAGACAAAAATCCACATATTTTAATGTAAAGAGAAAGATAGGAAGAATGAGAGAGAGAGAGAGAGAGAGAGAGAGAGAGAGAGAGGATAAGATTAAGGGATGAAGTTTGAAGAATTTCGAGTCTGATTATTGGGTAGGATTCGTTCTGACTATAAATAAATCGGAGGTACTTCCTACGCGAAGTAGTAACGGTCAATGATTATGCTCGTCTTCCTGGGACCGAGAAATAAGAAAAAGAAAGAAATAAAGAAATAAAGTAGGTAGTTTGAGGATGACTCGTGGCCGTGTACGCGACATTGGCCGGCTGGCTCGTTACGCGTTTTCTTTCTTTCTCTTCCCTTTTCTTTCCCGTCGTCACGGTTTAGGCTCTGCGTGGGAGCTTATGAATGGGGCGCGTCCCTGCGTGACGTCACCACGCGAGAACGTTGGACGCGCGATAGTGGAGCTGGTTTCTGGTGGAGGTGGTACCGTGGATGGTGGTGGCAATGGTGGTACTGGTGGTGGTGGTGGTCGCAGCAGTAATGGTGATGTTAGTTGTAGATAGTGGTGGTAGCCGTGTGCTAACATTGCTGCCTGGCCGGGATAGGTGTGTGAGATAGGGGTGGGGGGTGCGGCTGACTAAGTCGATGGACGGCGAGATGCTGGGCTGGTTTTGTCGTGCGCGGGAGGCGGGTAAACGTGACGCAACATATTGATCTAAGTTTCGTAGTGCCGGCTCGTTCTCCTGCTTCTACAGAGAAACGGGGGTAGAAGAAGAGTAAAGAGAGAGGGAGAGAGAGAGAGTGAGAGCTTGCTGGATACGAAATACGGGCTTGCTCGCTCGGTAAACTTACGGGACTTGTAGCAGTACTTGCGTTGATCTTACCATCTAGACAGAGAGAATGTGTTGCAAGGGATGATCTTAATAAGAAATGATGATATGTATGAGAGAGATTGAGAGAGAGAAAGAGAGATAAGAGACATTTTCTTTAGAGTATGTTAGCTCGATTACGATGATCTTTATAGTTCAATCAAATGTTCTTCTTTTCGATGATTTTATTTTTAGGAATATGGTATTTTGCATGTTTAGATATTTAAGGGTAGTTTTTTTCAAATGATAATATTCATTTGATTAGTGGTAGTATTGTCTGAGTACTATTAGAATTATTGTCGGTGTTCTAGAATTAGAGGATTTTTTAAAATATCTTTCCTCGGTTTCTTCCTTGTCCTTTAACCATTTGTTAGTGACGTACCGAAGGGTTTCGTTATGTCGTACCAACGATAGAACCATCCAAGTTCGTTTTTCATTCTCTCTCTTTCTTTCTCTTTCTTTCTTTCTTTATTTCTTCTTATCAAATAATTCTTTCTTGGACGATGTCAAGAGATGCGATAAAGACCTTTCAAAAACACGCAAATTATATATCGGTATTTCAAAGTAAAAGGTACGGATTCTCCGAGTAGACGCAATCAAACATATTTCCTTGATAGAAAGGAGAAAATTGTTCGTTCGTCTCGTTGTTGAAATAGATGAGGTAAGAAATAATTTGGAATTTGAGAGAAAGTCGATAGAAGAAGAAGAAGAAGAATAAGAATAAGAAGAAGAAGAAGAAGAAGAAGCTTTCTTGTAATCTTCAGTGCTATTTTAAGAAAACACCCGAGTACGATGACGACAACAACACAGCGATCGCAACCCCCTTACAGTATAAACTTTTGTATGCATCTCGTTTCGTCTTTACTTCGCTCGCATTACGCTTGAGCACGATTTTAGGATAGTCTTCTAAAGTAGAGAGAGAAAAAAAAAGAAAAAGAGAGAGAGAGAGAGATAGAGATAGAGAGTCAATGCGATGAGTCTCCAACAGCAACACCGGTGTAGGCTCTACTCGGTCTGAAGGGTCGTCTGAGCACAGCTGCCACTCAGCCTTGTAGACTTTGTTGTCTGAAAACTGAGGCCTATGGTTCCACCTTGCCAACATCTTTTACTACTTTCCTTAATTCTCTTTTTACATATATCGCTGTTTCTTCATCGATACACTAAGCTTGTCTTCTTTCTTTCCTTAATAACGTTTTAAAAAATGATGTATAATCGGATAATCGGATATATTTAAAGATAAATGATTTCCCATACGTTTGACATTCTAACTCATACACGTATGTGATTTAATATATTTTCTGTATCCACATTTGCGTATATTCATTGTTTAATTTCATATGTTGCTAAAGTTATAACGAATTGTCAAATTTAGATTATTAATAAAATTTATTTTTCAATTGAGGTAAAATTTAATTTTTTAAATTTAAATTTCATTTAATCTCTGAACAATTTATTTACAATTTTAACTAATAAATTGTATCAAAAGTATTCGAAGAAAATGTGATATATATAGGAAGAATTAAAGAATAAAAGTGATAAAAGATTTTTGACTCGTATAAATCGATCGATCGACCTTTCTTTCTCGATAGGAGGTACCACGACCTCTCATCATCCAGGACGTTCATCCTCCGGTCATCTCTTCCTTCTCGAAGAGCGTCATCGCTTTCGTCCTCTTTGCTGACGTCGTCAGCTACTAGTAGTAGTTGTTTCCCACGTTATAAGATAAGGAAGAGGATTTACTACGACGTAGACTCGTACGCAAATCTCCAAACGATCAAACGATTCGAATTAATTAGCTTTCCCTAATTAATTCATGCTAATCTTAATCTCTCATAGAGATCTCATTAACGTGATCATTTATTTTATTATTCGATCACATTTACACGTATTATCTAATACTTATTATACAATATTTATCAACTTCTCTATCTCTCTCTCTCTCTTTCCTACTCTCTCATCTTTTTTTTTCATCCGAATGTACCAATTTCAGAACGATGAGAAATGGCACGGATGTACATAGACAACAATATGTATCAACGTTGAAAGGATTCGGTACGTAGATACGTAGTGTGCGTTCTCTCTTTCGGATGAGAGGGTGGAGGTGGTTGGGTGAAAGTGGGGTGGTGAGGGTGGGGGGTACCAAGCGAGGGTGGAAAGGGGTAGCGCTCTTGACATATTGCTACCTAGGCAACTCGACGAAGTGCTCTTCAGGGCTCCCTCTCCCAGACCTCTCCTGTCTTTCCCGCTTCGTTTCTCGGTCCTCCAGCTGTACTTTGATCCAACGCGGGCTGACCCACCAGCAGTCTACACCGAGATTCGCTGGGCGTTGCAAGTCTTGTCGAAAAGGCTCCTTCTTTCTCCCCTCTCTCTCTCTCTCTTTCTCTCTCTCTCTCTCTACCTACCTCTCTCTCTCTCTCACACACTTTCTCTCTCTTTCTCTCTCACACAAATACTGTTTTCAAAACTGGTGTGTAAAGTGTTTCGATTAACTCAGTTTACAAGTGAATCTTAACGTGAACAGGTGCGTGAACTCAGTGATGTTGTGAATCTCATTTCTTATTTTGTATTTCTTTCTTTCTTTCTCTCTCTCTCTCTCTTTCTCTCTTTGTATATTTTTGATCTGTCGGTGGATGATGCGTTTGAGAATTATTCTTGGTTGCCAAGAGAGAATATTCAGTTCGATCGGATCGCTCGAAGGTCACGTAGTACGCGGACTGTTGGGAGGGCGGGCTTGTGACTCGTGACGAACGATGCGTGTCCTACTTCGGTTAAAAGGATGTGCCACAAACGTCCTCTTCTTTTTCTTCTCCACCAGTTCCTCCCCCTCCACCCCTTTCTCTTCCTCCTCAACCTTTTTATCCTCATCGTCGTCGTCGTCGTCGTCGTCATCATCGCCGTCGTGGTCGTTCTCGTCCTCGTCCTCATCCTCGCCGTTGTCGTTGTCGTCGTCGTTGTCGTCGTCGTTGTCGTCGTCGTTGTCGTTGTCGTTGTCGTTCCCGTTACCGTTGTCGTCTCTTTTTGTGAACATTTTCTCGTTATTTCTCATCGCGTTTCTTTGCCGTTCCCCTTTTGAAAATGGGACGAGGAGCTTTTATTTTCGTGCGACCATTATAGCGCGAAAATATAACCCTACCCGCGAGTAATAGAGGACTATAGTTATTTGTTATTCTCTTTATTATTTTTTTACTTCTCTTTTATTAAATCGATTAATCATCTTTCTTTCTTCCTTTTAAAAAACTACACTTTTCTTATTTAATTGATAAATAAAAAAATAAAATAAAAATTGTTATTTAAATGATCGTTGATTTTTTCTTGTTGCTTAAGTGAACACGAAACTAAAGTGAGATAAAGAAGAACAATAACAATAAAAAAGTAAAAAAAGGGTGCAAGTGCGTTCGTGATTACGACTCTAACTGTAACAATAATAAGAGTATATCATCGGTTGTTAGGATATATTAAATATTTGTGATTGGATATTTGAATTAAATCGCGTAAGTGTTTTCGATATATTCATTTTCCTATCTCATATAACAATAATAATACATATTTCCTTCGGAATGAGAGGGAGTTGCGCCATTCGTCGAAACGAACATAGAAATCAATTAGCGAATACGTAATATATAGATTTTCCGTGATAGTTAATTTCTCGAATTAATTATCCTTTCCCTTGTTTATAATAGAAAGTTTTCGTTAGTAGAAACGAGAGAGAGGATATACGATATCGAGTTGTTGTTTCTATGATGTGAACGCGTGACTGGAGTAACAATTTGTCGTTACGCGCCCATACCGTGGAACGTTCCTAACTCAATTCACGAATGTAGTTCAGGAAGAACCGCTAGGTGCCGCATGCTTATCGCACAAACCACCCCCTAACGGACCACCCTGTCGACTTTACTAGTTTAGTTCATGACGCCTCACTGGGTACCTACCGCATATTGTTCAACGCAATATACCACCCCCCATCGTTCAAAAGATCTTTCCGTCTAGGAATATAAACAAAATGTCATTACACGTTCTAATATAGATATACATATATATATGCGTGTGTGTGTGTGTGTCTCTGCGTGTGTACATGCGTTATTTAAAATTTTCATTTAGGTACATAGATTTAGGATCGATATTTGATCCAATTGATCGATTATGATTTTGACATTAGACATTAGAAAAATGTTACAGAAACTCGTTACACGGATGTGTTAGTTTTCTTTTTATTTTCTAATCGTAGGACATGGTAGACTATATTATTGCTTTTTTGAAAGAATTAATAATAATAATAGAAATAGATATATAGGAGAATGATGGGTAATGGTAATCTTTAGGAAATATGGGTGTGCATCGTCTGTCGAAAGAAGCAAGAGGTCCTGACGATGACAAAGGCTGGCCTCGGGACCGCGGACAACGCGATGCTGCCTATGCGAATGCAGGAGGACATGCAGGTGGGTGGTCCTCCGGGACTCTTGGATCAAACTCAGGATAAGAGGCCGAAACTCGAGAGGGCGCACAGCGCAGCCGAGAAGGAGAACCTGCCTTTGCTGCAAAGAAGCGGAAGTCTGCTCAAAAGGCAGTACTCCCAGCAAGAGCAGGTGTGCTTTATTACATTTACATATTATCCGATGCTTTTAACCCTTTAATCGCCTGCCGCCCGACAATGAGAGAGAGAGAGAGAGAGAGAAAGATAAAGAGAGAAAGGGAGAAAGAGAGAAAGAGAGAGGGAGGAAGAGAGAAGGACGACACCCTGCAACGAAACACACATAGCTTTACCTAGTAGGTATTATAACCTTCCACACACACCTTCGCGAATCCTTGATTACCTAATCTTTTGGACTCACAGTCTCGGGCTTGATTAATGGCGAACACTAAACACGTCGGATATGATTAGACCTACTACACACATACAATAGACCGACAGACGGAAAGATGGGACAAACAGACAGATAGATAGACAAAGAGACACACATACACCTGGCACGAGAAAATCGTAAGCGTCAAGTGGTACGAATAGCACGATTAACACCTATGCACGATCAAGCACGATCACACAATGTCCATTATTTATCTACTTATGTTGCATAATAGGTATCATTGTGTTAAAAGTAGTAGGGAGGCTATGTTTGAAATCAGGTCTTAAAGGGTTAGAAGCGACGCTTAATATAGAGAGAAAAGGACAGTTCACGTCTAGTCTATAATGCCTGTAGCACAGGATACAGAGATACTAACTCAACGAGATCGGCCTGTTACCAACCTTCCACCTTCGTGTGTCTCTGCGTGTGTTTGTTTGCTCGCGCGCGACTGGAAACGTTCTCGAATTCAACGCTCTCCTTAACGTTTCCCATTATTGTCCGAAAGAAACAGTCGTCGGATAATAAAAAAAGGAAAAATATGGTCTTTGCAAGCGCAGGTTCCAGGACGTCGGGTGTCTACCAGCGATAGCGGTGTTGAGATGTCAGTTTCACCTCACTCGAGAAGTCTACCGACACCCCAAGTAGTCGGTTCGTATCCTATACCAAAATCTCTGAGACATCAAATCTTCGGCGCAGACGAAACTAGTCTGTTCAGGAGTGAAATCGACGGTCTCATGAGAGAACATCAAAAAAATTATCCGAGGCATCGACAGATTTATCAGGTTTGTAATAAAAAAAAAAGAAAAGAAAAGAAAAGAAAAAAAGAAAAAATCCTAGTTTCATTTATTTATACGCATGCTATACTATTTTTAAATAATAAACGCAATAACGCATACGTGGTAATAAAGAATGACGCTTGTTGTGTATTTATACCTAATTGCACATGTAGGAGAAACACGATTGAAACTACAAAGGACAATGTCCGAGCAATATAAACAGATGTGTGTCTGCCCTGTCTGTCTGTTTTTGGTCTGTCTGACTGACCGTTTGTATGTGAGCGAGCGTGTACATGTCTCTGTGCGTGTATGTGTGTATGTGTGTGTGTGTTTATATATCACCAGCTATCGGATCGTGTCTATTTATTTGGCACGATACTACTAAACCTTTGGACACGACACTTTCGTTCAGTAGCTGTTGATGAAGTAGGATCCAGCTTATTTCGATGCTTCGAGAACGATACGCTTTTTTCACAACCCCTTTTCTTTTCATTTTGTACGTTCGGACAAATGCTTATCCCGCTTTATTACTTTATATATATGTATATATATATATATATTATATTATATTATATTGTATTATTCTACTCTTTATTATACTCATCGATTCGATAAGCGTTAATTAAATCAACGGAATAATATTATAATAAAGGACGAAATGAAATTTTATACGAGCGATAACTTTCACTCACGTACACGAAATAAATTATACATATTATATAAATTGTCAATTTATCCTCTATTAAATTTTATGGATATTATTCGATCGATTTTCTATAAATAATTTGTATTACCTTTTTTTTCTTCTTCGAGATAAAATAAAAAATTCGAAAAATTTTCTAATATTAATAATTGTTTATCAAGAAGAAAAATAAATCAATAAGAACGACGATGTTATTATCGACAGGATCAAAATTCTGAGTTTGCAATGACGTATGGTCAACCCGGGACGGAAACGGGACCTTCGCGTGGACCAGTTCATCCCTCGCAACAGCACACAGTTGTACATCAAGCCCAAGGTACGCATCCCTCACAATCAGCTGTGGCAGGTCAGAGTACTCTTCAGCAACAAAGAAGTTACAGTAGCAGCGAGGAAGAACGTAGTACACCGGAATGTGGGAGTGACGAGCCAGACGAGTCCGAAAAGGGTGAGTCCGTTCGTTTTTAATCACAAGTTATCGTCGCGATTTCTCTAAAAAAACAAAAATTACGATTAATCGTACCACGATTATCAAATATTTATTATCCAAAAAATCTCGTTAGGTTTTCCATAGGTCTCTACGTAATAATAAAATATCATCGTTTATATCTACCCTCTATAAACAATAACAAAACGATAAATAAAAAAACTTTAGAATTTCTTAATTACAGCATTAAACATTGTTTACAATAAACAATGTTTTTTTTTTTGGGTCACAATTCAACGATTCGATTAAATAAAACTGGGAAGATTAACGCGTGAACGAGCTAATGCGAGAATACAAAACGTACACAAGACACACACACACTAACACACCAACATGGACACATACCATATAATTTATATAAATATAATAATATATCACAGCTTGGTTGTAAAAGGGTCAGCGTCGCCCTTGAAAATTGATGCACAGAGGAAAAGCAAGCATGGCCATTCCGTGTCAATGAATATCTAGTTTACAAAGAACACCTGCACTACTTGTGTATCACGATATATTTACAGGCAGGCAGGTAGGCAGGCAGGCAGGTAGGTAGGTAGGCAAGCAAGCAGGCAGGCAAACTGAGGAAGGAAAGCGTAATCGACCGATCAACGCTCTCTCACAGTCTATAAACTTCTCAGTGGGGTCGTTATTGCTCTTGTGTACCTGACTTCTAAGACACTATATCAATCGAGAATCTTCCATACCCCAAAGAACATATACTTTTTTTTTTTGTTCAACTTCGATATTCATAGTTTCTTTAGTTTTTTTTTCCCCCTTTCAAATAAATGATAAACGTGTTAGTCTTTTCGTTTAGAAAAATGTACGACGACGAATTCGAATAAAAAATTGTTAAAAGAGATTTATTTTAGAATTGGAATTTTTTCCAAAGTTGTAGGTAGGTTTAGGTATGGGTGGGCTTTGTTGAGGGGTTTCTTTATAAAGCACGTGTAGTCATGGGTAAAGAGAATTGGTGCGTGCTTTGCGTTACGTTGCGTGTTTTGCATCGGAGTTTGATCGAAGGTAGTAACGCGACACGAAGACAAGTTCCTATCGATCGTTGTGGCATCCTCTCAACACAATCATAATCTCTATATTCATGTATATTATACCACCGTACAGGTAGGATTGATAGTAGATGTAGAATGCGGAAGGTTTGGTTCAGCAGCGAGGTCTACTTTGTCGTATCGTGCATATTCGCTTACGAGGATACACGAGTTATCAGGGATTTTACTTTTTATTACAAGTTTCTATATCGTCCTTGAGACTTTTAATAAAACATATTTGTACAGTTTTATACATCGTTGTTTTTGTTAGTTACAACGTTAGTAGGAATTATTTGAATATTTTACGAATAGATAAATATTAGGTTATCGTCAGAAAATTCATCCTGATTTATAAATCTTTATATATGATTTATATTTATTAATAATTATATATATAGAATTGTTTCATTTTAAAAAATCTACATAAACTTTGAAAGAAATCAAAGATATATCTACGTATTGGTTTTTTCAATAGTTTTTAATGATTTTATAAACAATCGTGTATATACCAGAGCAACCAAAGTTACATTTATATTAAAATTTAAAGGAAGAATTAATTCTTTGTTGTTCGACGAAATGAAGAAAGATGTAGGGTGGATAAAAAGAGATAAAAAGATATATATAATAGAAATAGTGGAGGCGACAACAGAGGGAGGAGTATGTAAATAAATACGTGTATGTGTAGGTAACCGTGTCCCCATACGTATGTATTAAATATATGTATGTAGATACATATGTAGTACGTGCATCACAGTTGATTAGACACGAGATCGGCGAACCGTGAACCGATTTATCCAGGTGCGCATCGTCGGTAGAAAGAGAAAAAGAGAGAGAGAGAGAGAGAGAGAGAGAGAGGGAGAGAGAGAGAGAGAGAGAGAGAGAAAGATAGGTGTATATTAGAGACAGGAATAAACTGAACCTCTCTCTCTCTCTCTTTCTCTCTTCGTCTACCTTTGTAACAAATGCCCCGTTCTTTATTTAATATACTTTTATTTTTTATTTTTATTTTATCTTTTTTTTTCTTCTTATATTTCTATTTTTTTTCGTTCCTTTCTCCGACACACATCGAAGGTCGACCGATATAATACAGGCTCTCCTTTTTTCGCAACGTACGTATTATAACTCCCCCTCCTTCCCCTATCCCTCGTTATTTAAGCGACAAAACATTGTGTTTTATATATTTTCTTTTATCTATTCTTATTTTTTTCTTTTTTGTTTTTTTCCCCAAACAGAAATCGTCAAGCATAAAATTCTCCCTTCTCTCGTAGGTAATCGATAATACGAATTCGTAAGGNGCACGGGTATCGAAGTTAAGAAACTAAATTAAAGTAAAGTTCAGCGATGTCGTGTTTTATCATGAGTTGGATGATCGGGATTTGATATTTTGTTTTTTAATTTTATTAATACCAAGATAGTTTCTGACGAAGTAGGAAAATTTGTTACACGAGTTTATTGGAAAATTTCAGGCGTATGGCCAAGGAATTTAACGTGTGATTATGTTTCATAGCCAATCAGGGTATTCTTTTTTTAACGAACTATGTAAATTGTATTCGAGTTAATTGAACGAGAATGATTTTAGGCATAAATCAAACAATCCACGACAGCGATGATAGCTGGCGCAACCGAACGAACGAACGAACGTACGAACGAACGAACGATTGGTTCTCCAATTTCAATGAGATTCAATACTATCGCGAAACTATAGAGAGGTAATTTTGTGACGTTAGCGAGCGAATCGAGTCGAGTGTTTGTGGCTTCTATTAAAGGCTTCTATATTAAATGCATTTATATAGTTCCAATAGGGCATCTCTCACCAGGGGTTTTGATTTTCCAATAAAATTGATCAAGCCATTTTCCTCTTCGTTATATTCTTCCTTTTTTTGCTTTACCTCTTTTTTACGCAATATATTTGAATAAAATAAAAAAAATAAGACAAAAAAAGGAATATAAAAAGCAACCAGACTGATTTGTATTCATCTTTCCCCAATTATTTCTTTAAAAAATTAATCTGAACGTAAGACGATTAATATATATATGATTAACTATAACAGTACCTTATCCCCTCTTACGCATTCCATAAATGAATTTTAACTTTTAAATCTGTTAGGTTGTCAAGTATAAAATGGAGCAAAAAATGTACATAATTGAATTGAAATTTGCTCCATTTTATGCTTGACAACTTAATACACCTAAAACAACCAACCACTTTTAATTTACTTCAATTTTAACTATCAATATATAAACTCGAATATTTTCAATAAATAAAATTGTTGTTACTTCGATGCATTACTTAATTGTAGCTGAATTAAAATTAAACTTTACCCTGATAGTGTTTATTGACCGATACTCTAAAAATAGACTATTTCGTCGATTCCGATTAATCAATATCTGGTTTGATTAAAAATCAATCTTCTACCTTAAATGTTATCTACATTAAAAAACAAAATCTACATTTAGTTTGAAACAATGAAAACATATCTTAAAACATTAAACTAACGAAGGAAAAAATATAGGATCGAAATAGAATGGCTGAAAAAGGGAGAAAGTTGTAGAAATAAAATTACAAATTAGATATAGTTTAGTTATAGACAAAATGTTACTTCTATTTCTTTTTTATTTTAGACCACACAATTATTATTGATAAATGTTAGAAAGAGATATACGTAATTGAACAGAAACATAGGACAAAGACAGATAATAATAGAAGAAAATAGTCAAAGGAAGGGAATAGTATGATAAATGTAATGTCAGGTACTCGAACTACTTGCACAGGTATCGCGTAAATACTTGTCTGTGTGTAATAGAAGCTGAATCGTGGAAAATCCGTGGCTAGGAGGGTTGGGGTTTGGTTCGGTTCAGTTCGGTTCGGTTATCTTGTGTATTCGTATAACCTGCACGTGCCTTCTATACTACTATTACTATATATATATATACATAGATATGTATATAGATAGCTATATACTATAGTACTTGCATATATGTATGCATTTCTGGGTATGTACTTGCTCGACCAGTGCATGCATATACGCGACGGACGATGCGGATGGCCAAAGCAGACGCTATGCGGAGATCGTGCATATCAAAGACACGCATCGTCCAAAGCTCTCCCTCTGTATGTGTGTTTGTATGAGAATCTATGGATGTGTATGTTAAGCGAGTTCTACCTGCCGATCACTCTTCCATCGAAATTCTGATAATGGGGACACCAAGCTTGACTTTGCTTTTATATTATATTACATCCTATTTCTTTTCTATATTTTTATATTTTATATATTTCATCCTACTTTTTTATTTGTTACTTATCTTTTTGAAATTTTTATTTGCCCGTTTCTTTCCTTTATTTGTTTCTTTATTTGTTTGGAGAATGGGGTGGTATTTTTTAGGTTCGTCCACTAATTTTTCACATCCATTTCTTCCTTTGGATTCTGTTAGAATTGTTATAAGTTTGTTCTGTGTTGGTTTTTCGAAAAAGGCATTTAGGTTGGCGCATTGTTAGATTGAACAAACGTGGTTCGCGTGTTTGTTCAGCTTGGAAATGGAGTCTAAGGATTTTTACGATAGGATGTGGGCTGAATTTTCTGGTTTTCGGGGTAAAAGTATTTATGGGGATTAGAGAGAGAATAAGCAAATTTTATTTATTTTATATACCATCGTAGTTAAGTATTGTTAATGGAAGAAGGGTCGGTTTTTCGATCTCATGGAATATTTATATTTAATTTGAAAAAAATAGATATTTATAAATATATTTAATATTTTTTATATCATATATACACATTTATATTAATCGATAAAATACAATGTAAAATTTGGGAAAATAAGAAAACTGTGAGAGTGTTTTAAAAAGTGTCGATTACGTTTAACCATGATAAAGTTAGACGAATCTTAAAAGAGAGAGAAGAATATAAACAACATAGTTAAAAGAGAGTAATATTTCTCTTTTTAATTAGAAAAAGAAAGAAAATACCTGCAGTCGCAAAAGTCGTGTAATATGTTAACACGTCATTGACGACGTGTGTATAACACTTTGTGATTTTGTTTTCAAAGTAAAACATTCTATTCTTCGAAATTCGAGGAAAAAAATCACAATGTCAATTAATTAATTAAATATGAAGTATAAAACGCGTAATAGGAATTTTCAGAATTTGTTTTAGTCAGACACCGGCGTTGTTGCTCCCATTCGTAGAGATGCACACAGTACGATATATGTATAATTAATATATATATAAATAATATAATATATATTAGATTATACATATATAAATATATATATTAGATCTCTATCTCTATTTTAATACAAATATATTTAAATAGATTAGTTATATAGTTTTATAGTAGAGTGTTCTTTTTATTTATTATGATTATGATTATTATTATTATTGTTATTATTATTAATAATAATTCAAGGGAGGTAAGTTACACACGAGTGTTTTATGTGTCCATCGTGTTTAACACGTTTGCATTAAATATTATTATTAGTATAATAATATATAAATATTTAGGTACATGTATGGGTGAAGAGAAAGACAAATTCTCTACTTCATATATTTTTTCTTTTTGTAATGAGGATTTACAGAAAACAAGATTCTTGGATGAAAAGGAAGAGAATGGGTAGGTGGTGGAAAGAGCTGGAGAAGAAGAATGAGGAGGAAGCAAAGAAGAAAATTCTACGGAATACTACACCCTCACGTGCTACCATTGAATCTTTTCTATATATACAAAATATATATATGCATACATAAATCTATAAACTTTTATATGTATAGGGTGTCTGAAGTTATTCCAGTTAAACGGTATCAGCATATTTTATGTAAGAAAATATGAAGTCACGTACTTATAAAGTAATATTTTGTAAATCTAATTTTCTTATCGAATATACGATGCACATATATTTCATAATTATCATTTTCTAACCAATGATAGGATTTTTCATATCAATTATAAGTTTTAGTTTGAAATGATAAAAGTATAAATGTAGTATACATATATCTTAGAAAATTGTTATATTAATTGTTAATTTTTGTATATTTGAAAAATGAATATAAAATATTGAATTCTTCTTATTTTCTAGCATAGAAAATATAAACTGACACAGTTTGACCGAGAAAAATCATGGACACCTAGTATACTTTGAATTATACGCGGGTTATTATAACAGGGTTACCCAAAAGTCATTGGATCGTTTCAAAATAGAATCCACAATTTTACTTAATTAATTCATTCACATATATATATATTTTTTTTTGAAGAGAAATAATGATTTATTAATGTTATAGATAATATCTTTTAAATAGCTACTATATTTTTTGTTCTTTTTCAAATATGTTCGATAACTTCTACGTAATAGTTTAGTGACTTTTGGTCCACCTTCTATAGATATCGTTTTTTTTTTATTCGTTTGGCACGGTACAACGAGAGGGTGAACACTTTTTATCCTGTAATTACTTCGTTATCGAAGAAATCGTCATGCAATCGTACCATAACGATACATACATATATATATATTTTTTTTTCTCTTTCTAGTTTGCTTTGATCGTTCACGTCACAGATGAGATACTATTTATTCTTTATCGTCTCGCTAACTTTATTATGAATGATCTTGTTATTTGTTAGATATAAAGAGAAAAAGAAAACTATACATATACGTGTATAATAGAATGAAATAAGATTGAAACGTATAATCAACGAAATCCTCACTGCTAATTATAATTTTACGTTTCAGCTGGCACATAAGAACACGTGCACGATCAACCAACCACCAACCATGATCCAAAAATTATTTCTAATTTCTATTTTCTCCTTTCCTTTATACTCGACAGATATTATTCTCCAAACTTGTACCATTTTTTAATTGTTTTTATTTATACAGGTACATTTATTTATTAACATTACGTATTAATAATGTGTGTGAGGAAAAATGAATATTTACAAAAAAAGAATATCTTAACTTTCCTATAGAGATCTCATAATTGACCTTATCAAAACGTTATCTTTAATCTTATCGACAAAGTCGCGTTTAACATCGTAAAGATTAGTTTCATGGCAATGATATGCTTCTGGTAAGAATAAGAACGAAAATAGAGAAAGAGAGTGCGAGAGGGAAAATTTAAACGAACAGAAACAAAAAAATATATACTTCTATAAATAGAATTGAGTGATTTATTTGAAGGGGTGGGTAGGAGGAGAAGAGGGAGGACTGGGTGAGTGTCATCTAACTTTTAAATTAGGATTCCTCCGTAATCTCGGCCTTTCGTCTACAATCGTTTGCTCGTTATTTCCTATTTGTTTTTTTCTTTTTTTCTATTTCTTCTTATCCTCTCTAATCCACGATTTATTTCGATGATCGTCATACTCCAATCAAAATTTTTCTATACGTCTTACATTGAATTCTTTGAATATACGTTAAAAACGAATAAGGATATTTTTCATTATTTTTATTCGTTTAAACTACAGTGGATGGTATTAATCGAAACGTATCTATATCCAATCTTATCTTGTTTTCCTTCCTTTATCTTTCTTATCGATTTATTCGACAAAATTTTCCTAATAATACTCTTTTGTATACTTTTTTTTTTCTATATTATTATACTACGATATTACCACGTTAATATAAAATAACATTATTTTTGTTATCAAATTAATCACTTCAATCATTACTCTAATTATAGAATATCAAATATATATATATTTCCATTTAATAAATTGTTATAAATAATTGATATTGCGAATGAGTCAACCGATAAAACAAAAATATTTCTTTTTTCATACGTTTGAAAAATTTAAATTATCTAATTGATTTCGATTATTATTCTTCCCCCTTTCATACGTGATACACTATATACTTGCATTTTTAATTTTATCATATAACAAGTTGTGGTATATATATAAATAATTACTTCCTGGTATTAGTCAACTAATAAAATATTTCTTTTGTTTTTTTCATCTAGGTTTCGGTTTAATCGTTAAATGGGATAGACCGTTGAGAAACGTAGACACCCTCTATCTCTCTCTTTCTCTTTTTCACATATTCACTCACTCACTCACTCACTCACTCACTTTCTCTTTCGCACTCGTGTGTGTTATAGGACGGAACGGTGAAATAAGGATGAAGCCATCGTTGAATGATATAGGGGTGGTCGTGGATCTTCCTCACTTGCGATCGTATATCCAATTTGTCAGTTTTATGCCAGTCCACCCTACTCTCTATCGTAGACCACAGTCATATATACGAGCTCTCCGGCAAACGAGACTTTTACCCCCCACAACCAACCACCCCCGCAATCCCCTCACTTTCATCCTAACCCCCATCTCCCCTTCTCAACTTTCTCTCTCTCTTTCTCTGACTAGTGCGTCATCCCTCGTTTTTTCCTATTCCGACGAAACTCCTATAACAACCCCTCGTACTTTCACTGCTCCATCCTCCCTCCTCTTCATCCTTCTCCTCTTTGACCCTCCTCCGACCAACCCCCTGTCGCGTTTATTTGACCGTGGTGTAATGCTTCTGGCGCGACGATGGCACGTTTAATTGCTCGTTTTTATACTCCGGTAGAACTTCGATAAGATAATCGGCCGGGAATGGATTTCGACGCGACTTTTTACGATAGAAACTTTTTTACCTTTTTTTTTTACTTTTTTATGCGAGGGGAAAGAGTTTGATAAAGAATAATATACTCTGAGAAAGATAGAGAGAGAGAGAAAGAGAGATTTATAAATTTTCTCTTTATTTGTGAATTAATTTTGACTTTCTTCTTAATCGACGCTTACCTCCTTCTTTTTTGTTCCTTTTAAGAATAACCATTTACGTATATTTATTACATTACAATCCAAAAACGCGATGAACAATATTTTGAGACTTTTATCTACGTGTATGAATGATTATTTTTCTGTAAGTATTGTCACAATTTTTGTCCTGTCGACGTTTAACTTTAATTTTAGGCATTGCATCTTAATTTTCTTACAATTAATATTTGAAATGAATTCATAAACAGGCAAATATATATAAGATTTGAGAAAGGAAAGTGTTATTGTTTTTAATTGAGAAACGTAAAAGATAAATGTGAATTGTAAAATGGAAGAAATAATTGTCTCAATTAGAGATTATCGACGTTTTTAGGAGAGAAACCGCCCACCATGGTGGTCACTTCAAGGAGCACAATGGAGAAGTCCGGGGACAGAATGAATCGCCAGTTCTTCGGGGTACCTACCTAAATCATTCTTTTTTTTATGTATATTTCTTAACCAAATTGCAAACTACACACACAATTGTACCTGAATATATTTTATATATATATATTACATAAGGCAGATCGTCTTCCGCTACATTACATTTATTTAATAATAATAATAATAATAATGTAATAATCAATAACATTAATATTCATATTAATATCCATCATTATTATTATTATTATTATTATCATTGTTATTATTATTATTATTATTATTATTATTATTAAATAATTAATTTATATGTGTATATTAATTAATTTTAATATTTGTGTTGGATAATTATGAAAGTGAACTGACAAAAAAAAAGTTAAAAAATAAAAGAACAAATTTATTTTATGATTTATTTATTTATATATATATATGTAATATTAAAATGATTTATATCATTAAATAAATCATAAAATACAGTTTTTCTTTTTTTTTTGTATTTAATGGAAGGACACTTTTTATCATAATTATACCAAGCACAAATTTATTCACGAATAAGTACATGTATGTTACAACACGTATATCAATCTTTTGTTTAGCAATAATATTACAAACACCCATACGTGCATATACTTATAAACAAAACAAAAATGTTTTTATATATATATACGTGTATGCGTAAACCTAACTGCGTGTGCGTATGCATGTGCGTGTTACGTCATCTGCCAAACGGTCTTGCGTGCTGTCGTACGAATCTTTGCAAAGAAAAATTTCGTACCGAAATGAAAAAGGGGTAGAGGGGGGTGGGAGAGGGGAAATAGGATCGTTGTCGTCACGTTCTCGTTTCCATTTTTTTCTTTCTCTTTTTATTATTATTATTATTATTATTATTATTATTTCCGTCGCATCGCGGCAGATGGAAACGATACCGAGAGAGACAGAAAATAGAATCTTTCTTGTCGCATGTGACCCTTTTTTCTCGTTTTATTTTTGTTATTCTTTTTCTTTTTTGGTCTAACCCATTCACGGTACGATTTCCATCGTCAAATTCGTCGGTTTATTTTTTGTTTTTTTTTTGTCTTTCTGGGAGAACGAAAACGAGCTTACGATTGGGTCAATTTTTCAATTCTTTTTCTTTTTCCATAATTTTTTTGTCAAAGTTCGCTAATCGACGCGAGATTCAAATTTGTATGTGTGTGTGAGAGAGAATAATAAAACGTCAGTGGTTTTGATTTTCTCTCTTTTTATTTGTCCTTTGTTTATACGTGTGTAAATAAATAAATATATTATAAATAAATCAGAGAGTAGAGAAAAATTTTTCATACGCGTTAATCTCGTATATTGGCGGTCAATTGTTTTCCCGTTTCAACGCGACTCGCATAATACAACAATCATCTTTATATATTTTTCTTCAGTTTTATTTTGTCGAAATAGTTTTATGGTGCGTACGTCCGTATGTTTATGTATGTGTGTGTGTGTGTGTAGTGAGTACGCGACCGCTCGGCAGAATTGTAACGGATTTGTTCTACTTTGGACGGCTACTACGAATCGTGCACAGATATGCTCTTGTCTCTATTTACACACTTCTCTCTCTCCCTCTCTTTTCCTCTCTTTTCCTCTCTCTCTCTTGTCACGTAACACGTATATCACTGCTCACCCGATCGATTACAGATTTTCCATTTTGAAAGATTATCTTCTATTCCTATACATACTTTATTTGTCCTACGGTGTTACGATCCTGTTTTCTGTTTTGTAAGACAATATCATAAAATAATAATAATCGTATCGATTTAAAAAAAAAAACGCAAAATTCAATTCATCATTTGTTTAATTTATTCGGGTTTCTTTTTTTATTAGAGAATAAAAAATAATAATCATTATTTAATTTAGTCTTTTGCTCACCAAAGATGACCCGATGCAATTTATTTGTTTTACATATTTACAGATGAATAAGATCTTATTAAAATTACTTGTCGTTTCCTTAAAATGCAAATTAATTATTTGTTTTTACTTTTATTTATTCATTTTTTAACTATCGTTAGAGAAAATGTTTGTATAATTTAAATACGTTGCTCGAGTATAAATTGAATAAATTTCTAAAAAAATATAGATAAAAATAATAGTCGGGTTTATATTTGTTATAGAAAATGATAATAATTTAATTAGCATATGATACTATATTAGGACTTCGAGATTTCGCATTTGAGTATTTTTCATTCCAGTTGATTCCAGTCGATGCTTCTATCTTCGTTTATGGCTCTAACTCGTATTATTGTTACTCGTTGTGTTCAACACTCACACAAATCCCCTTGGCTACGTAATTTAGATCTATACATATTTAGAGAGAGAAGAGAGTATACATATATATATTACATATCATGTAACATCACTTGAGAACGTCGCTTGAAATACTCTTTGTTTGTGCCAACGCATCGGACAATTAATCGTAAACGCTTACGATCTAGTATATATATATAAAGGGTGTTCTGGTAATTTTCCATAAAATTTTACCACCATGTATACTCTATAAGTAAAACAAATAAGAAAACCAAATGTTATACAAACGTGGACTTTGAAAATATGCTTGATTATAAAGTTTTAATAAAAATATGAAAAGATCACTGTTTTCCTCTACAATTTGTGTTGGGGGAAGAGGTGTAAAAAAAATCGTCGAATTAAATTCGTAAATGTTGAAATAATCATTGAATATTTCCTATCAATTTTTATCTCAATTCATTTAATATAAAATTAAATAAAAAGAGTTTGCGTTTCAATCTTTTAAGTTGAAAAGGTAAATTGCAAATATATTCTCGCATATTCAAATAAATCACAGGACGATGTGTTTTTATGATATTTCGATGAAAATACCAGTCCCTTTTATCATTTTATATTTTTGTTATAAATTGGAATGAAATCAATGAAGAATCTATGTTTATCTAACATTTTGTTCTTATTCTTTGACTTATAAAAACAATATTGATAAAATTTTATGGAAACAAACTTAGGACACCTTGTATATGTTAATGTTTTGTTGTGTCTTATATAATAGATGTATACATGTATACCATATTTCACGATTATGCACGCACATATATATACACAAACACATTGAACAAATTTATCGTATTGTATTTATTCACACGCATAGACATACACATACGTGCCTGTTAATTCCCATAGAGCTCAGCTATGGTATACAATGAAACACACTATACTTATATGTATATTATACTATATACAATATTTTAATAATTTTTATACTAAGCAAAGATTTTGCTTTCGTTAGAACTTCTTTACAACGTTCTTTTTTTTTTTCTCTATTGAAATATCGAATTTGAATCTCGTGAAGCGGTACGAGGTGAAATTTTATTATTGATGAAAATTGTGATGACGTGGTGACAGGAGGAGAACGACGACGTTCACAAAAATGCTATAAAAAAGACAAGGATATGAAAATTGAATGAACCATTTTACACGTAGACCAAAAAAAACAATGGGTTGTTGGCTTTCGAATGTTTTCTTTGAAAAATGATCATCTTTGTCTCGAGGGAAAAAGATTTGCTGCATCGTACAGAAATTATTTGAGATATCAAAAAGTGATTGTTTATTTCCTTTTTTTTTTTTTTATAGTTTTAACATCGATTACAAATATTCTGATTATCTTCCACGTACACATGATTAATTACAATAAAAAAAAATTGTAGTCACATACACACACACACACACACACATACATACGCACAGTTGTGGAATTACAATCAACAACCATATTGGTTCTTTTCGATATCTCTTCCCACAAAAAAAAAAAAGAAAAAAAAATAGAGGAAAGGGTGTTTAGAGGAAAGTTCAAACCGAAGAGTTATAAATATCATCTGGTCGATAAAAGAATACAAAGAAAAGAGAGATGAGAGATAAAAATATAACTGAAGAAAGAGAACAATTTGTTGGATGTGACGTAATATGCGTGTAAACTATAGGAAAGGAGTACTACCCTAAGGTGGATGGTCCAATGGCTGTGAGCAAGGATACACGTATGAAGAAGAATACTTCTCACAATGGGCAACATCCCATAACGAGTACTATCAATATCGAATTTAATGGCAATCATCCACCGAGAGAGCTACGAAAAGAGCTCAACACTATCGTCAGACGGAGTTTCCGGAGGAATGGCGACGAATGGCGTGCCGATAGTAGGAGGTGCGTTATCAAAATGTCGGTTACCCATCCTACACGCCATCTTTCTTTTTTTTTTTTTTATTTTTATTAGTGGGTAGATATTTGAAAAATAGAAAGAAATTTAGGAAAAATAAGAATTATTGTTTTTAACGCGACCGTCGATTTTCGACACGAATTCGTTCCAAATTGAATATTTTCTAATGAAATCTAAACAATCGATGAAAACGTTTAAATATATAATTATATTATTGCAATTATTATTTTTTTTTCAAGCTAGACAAAAATATCGTTAATTAAAATAAAATCAATGATTTTCTTTCGGGATTAATTTTCTCCCAAATGGATTTGTATTAAATAAGGTTATTAACGTTTAAATATACGATTATAGAGATTATTTTAAATTTATATTAAAGAAAAATAAAAGAAAAAGGGGTTTGATTAAAATAAAATCTTGTTCTTTTGTTCTTGCTCGACTGGTTCGACCCGGATCGAAATATAACGTGGATTGTATTTTCTTTGAAGCAACTTAAACTGGAAAGGATCGAGGGCGTGTTAAAGGAAAGAAAAAGAGCAATGAAAAAGAAAGAGCATGCAAACGGTCGCTTGCTTTCTTTTTTCTTTTATTATTATTATTATTATTATTATTAGTTTTTTTTTTCCTTTTTTTTACTAGTTTTATTATCAAAGACATCGAGGTGGCATCGAGGCGTATAAACCCGCCAACGCAAGGCACTTTAATGCTCGTTAGAAGAAGCTGATCTAAATGACCGTATGATCATCCGTAACCTTTAGAAAATGGATACGCTTCGTGGTTTATATGCGATATTAATCGTAGGTTATTACTACGATTATTGTATCGATCGATTATCCAAGTACTACTATCTGTTAAGATCTTAAAACGAGAACGAATGAGGTAGTTCGAATATTGACGGGAGTAGTTATGTTTCATTCAAATATGATCTTTTAAAACGATACTAATTTTTCTATCATTTCTCCTTTTTTTTCTCTTCTTTTTACTTATTATTAATTATCGAGACGTGATAATATAATAATTACGTATTTATACGTTTTTCTATCTAAATCAAACGTTTTTAATAATGAAAAATAAATCTTCAAAAAAAAAAAATACAAAATCAATAAAGAGAAATATAATAAAAAGGAGTAAAATATAATTACGAAGAAGAGTCAAAGAAAATAATTTAACGAAGGAAATGAAGAAATATGAGAGTAATGATAACCAAGAGATATCTATGGAGGTTATCTGATCAGGTTCACAGAAAGAAGGGGGAAAAAGACGGTACGATTTTATGGTGGGACCAATATTAGCAGCTCTCAGGAGGATTGGTCATGGGAAGTTGCCGATCATCGGCAAGGTAGTCAAGACAGCGCAACTAAAGATTCCGGTATTGATACATCAAGCACCTTCACGAGCAGTGAAGAAAGCAACAGGGGCGAGTTGCCCAAGGTACGAGGCTGATGATATTCCTCGAGTTACGAAAAATGATCAATCAACGAGCCCTTTTTTTACAAGTCCTCGATTAAATCAATTAGAAAAAGTTGATACCTGTGCATTGCCACATCGATCGATCGACCGGGATGAAATTTCTTAAACGTTCATTTATTTTAATATTATAATAAACAAAAACACACGTAAATAATAATAAGAATAATAAATGAAGGAATTAATAGTACGATAAAAAGAAATTAAATAAATGATATGCGTTTAACGAGAGAGAGATGTCATTAAAAATATCAAATATAATTTCCAAGTGTCTCTTGAAAAGATACGAATTTTCTCCAAGTCGATCGAAATTCGAGAAAAAAAATGATGGGAGTGGGAGAGAGAGAGAGGGGTCAAAGGTCAAACCATAATGGACCATTGAAAAAAGAGCCAATCGAACTCGTTGGTGTGGTTCGTGAAGATGATGATGATGGTGGATCGAGTAAAAGGGGTTTTGGTTATTTTTTTGTTATCTATAAATATATATATTTTATTCTTTATTACACGAAATATTTATATGTATGTATGTGATATACATGGTATATTATTATCTATATTCGTTGTATAATATTTTTATGTGCATATGCGCATACGCGAAATTTCATTAAATTTAGGAACAAAAATATCGAGTTGTATATCTTTTTTAATACTTCAAGCGCTTTTTTCAATACTATATATTAATATTATTAATTATTAAATATTAGGCGATAGATATCGTGATAATCGTATCTGTCGTCCAAAGTGGAATTCAATCTATTTTATACACCATTATTATTACTTTGTATTTATTATATAATATATATATATACTTATATTATCTATTTTTTTTCTGCTGCTTAAATTTATTTATTTATTTATTAGTTTCTTTTTAATAATTCATATACTTATCTTTGCGGAGAGACGTATCGACTAAATAATAATTATTACACTTTATAACAATAAGCCACTTCTTTGTTATTGTTGTTGTTGTTATTGTTGTTATTGTTGTTTGATATTATCGTCGCTTTTTAGCTGCTCGGCATCTATTTTTTCTCCAAAAAATAAAATACTCTCCTAATATATTTATTTAGAAGTAGTGCATATAGGTTTTTTTCTCTCGATACTATTATACTATTATATACTTTTATTCCTAATCAATTTTGATCTTTTCGTGAATACAAAATAATCCTCAGGTATATTTTAGAATATAAACATAGATTCTACAAAAATTCTGGACAACGTTTCCTTCTTTTTTTCATTCTCTATTTGTATTCTCGATTTTTCCCGTAGTGATTGACAAATTTTAAGTAAAAAAAAAAAGAAAATAAAAACCCTATATGGTTGACATTTCGTTTAATTAAAAAAAGGATTTCCATTTTTCGTAGTATGCCTAACATTTCGTTTTATTTTAATTTTATTTTTTTTCGTTTCTTACGAGATTGTATATTGTTTAATTTTATTATTTCGTTTATTTATTTATTTAATTCTCTTTCTTTTTATTTTCTTTTTAATCGTAGAAGCAGCTCTCTTGGTATCGCTCGAATAATTTTTTTCGAGGACCTCTTCTCCGTAAATACTACATATACACGTATATATACACACACATATAAATATATATACTATTTATATATATATATACATATACATATTTTAGCTCTGTGACCGATAAACCTCTTTTGCTCGATAAACCCTTTTTAACTCCTTCGAGCTTGAAAGGCTTCGTGCGCTTTAGTTTTTTTGTACTCTCTCTCTCCTTTCCATCTCATCATTATCATCTTGTCATCGTCATCATCATTTTCATCGTGTTGTCATCAAAATGCGTCAAGGTTGGCCCTATTCGTACAATCTCTAAAAATACGAAACTATTTCATATCTAAATCTTAACCATATTACAACATTCGATATATAATTTTATTGTTTGTTCAAATCTTTTTATTTTTTATTATCACACGAAAAAGAATAACTTACAATTTTATATTATTTTGAAAATATTGTTATAGAAAATTAATTTCATGAATTTCATATCGATTTAAAATTAGTTAATTAACAAAAAATTCTACATTTCTTTCATCGAATTAAATTAGTTGTTTCTTTTAGTTCTGATTTTAATTGGATAACTAACAAAACAAACAAAATATGATAATAGCATAGTTTCTAGTTTCCCTAAACATAGTTATCTTTTTATTGTTTTTTTTTTAACGAGTTTTCATCTCACTCGATTTCTCAACATTCGATTAGTTTGCTGACTCGTTCATCTCGTTCATTTCGTTTTCCCCTCCCTACTTTTTTTTTAGCTCATTCGGATAATCAGTTAGCTAAACTTTTAATTGTATGTTATGTACATACATAGATAGATAGATAGATAAATAGATAGATAGATAAAATTATATATATATATATATAGTTACGCTAAGTTAATTGCATTATGTAGAAGTTTAATTGCACTAATGTTTATTAATTAGGGGCTGATTTTTCTTTACATATTTATATATAGATATATACATATATTTAATAATTAATTAGTTGTAGATTTATATGCAATGTGAAAATTTCAATATATATATATATATATTCTTTTTTTCTTTATTAGACCAACTAACAACTATCGTTTAATTATATTTTCTAGTTATACCCACATCGATCGGCAATACAAATTATTTTTATTATAAAAATATAATATATACATATTTATATTATATATTAATTTAATAGATATTTATTTGTACTTGTAGAAAATTCTGGTTATAATATTTTTATAAAAAAAACCTTACGAATTGTAAGAAGTCGTGATAAATATTATCAAAAAAAAAGAATATTGTTTCTTTTTAAATATTTTTTCTTTTAATTTATTATATTAAATATTAAATTACTATTGCCGATCTCGAATTGCACGTATTGAGAAGTAAACTGGTGTGATAATCGATGAAGGGATAAACTGGGAATTGGTTGGCAATCATCATCGTTCTACTATTATCCTATATACATAACTATATATATATATTTCTTTTTTTTTTTTTTTTCATTGGATTTTCCTGATAGTTTCTGCTAGCTTGGTGGTGAAGATCGAGCATATGTATTTGTCAATTCGTTCATCGGCGCGAGTGCGGCCGACGGGTAACGACAGTTCGATTATCCGTTATCTTTATTAGATGACCTCGTAAAACGGCCTCGAGAAACCACCCTCTATCCCCACCCTACGCCCTACACTTTTCTCTTTTCTGTCTGTCTTTTTATCTCTATCTTTCTCGTTTCTTGATCGTTTTCTTCCATCCTTGGAAAAAAATATCTTACAAAGTATAATAAGTTGATTGGTGTTAGTTTTTATTCTATTCTATTCTATTTTAATTTTGTTCCCTCTCTTTTTTTAATCTTTATCTTCATTTTTAATTTCTTACTTTTTTTTTTCTTCTTCTTCTTCTTAATTATTGTATTCTTTTGTATATGAAAATTTTCCCTTTCAACTACATCGAAAACTATAGTCAATTGATAGGAAGGAGATAGTATAGTGAACACTCTTTGAAAATTAAGCACACTTCGTTTATTAACGTAGAAAGACCTAGTGATCGATACCTTGTTGCAAAGTGATCAAAGGGTAGTCAAAAGAGTAGAATTTCTTATGAGAGAGAGAGAGAAGGTGGAGTATCATTTTACTAACGTTTATATAAAAATCCCATGAACACATTTTCGTTCTGTTACATCTTGACGTCATTCATATTATTATTTAAAAAAGTTTGAACAAACGTTTGCTTGTTTTTATTTATTCATGATAAATTGCGATCATTGATCTATACAATATCCAATAAAATTTTACGATTGTATTCGTGTATTTGCTGATAAAAGCAATTTGTACAATAGTTCGAGAAAATCATTAATAAATGCGATTTGTAGATTCCTGATCGTTTGTTCTCTTATAAAACGTTCGTATTCAATTATCCTTCCCATTTCTCTCTCTCTCTTTCTTTCTCTTTCTTGATTTCCTCATTTTTACTCTTGATTTGGTTTGACGTATATAAACGAACGATTTGTAGAAGTGACGGATAACACCACCTTTGTGGTTTGTAGTAGTCGTTGGTTATGGTGTAATTTCATCGAAAATCACCCGGTCGATTTCGAAGGTCCAATTAAAAGTGTCGAGTAGGGGTGCCCGAGGTTCCCTCGAGAAGCGTTCCTGTTTCATAATTAATCGAATTGGAATCCGGCCAAAGGATATTTCGAAAGGGTAAGAGAGGTCGTTAGCTGTCGTTGATTTCGATACGCAGGAAAGTTCACGTTCGCGTAAACTCCATCGTTATTTATTTTATTCAATCCCATAAATAAAATTTAAATCGTAAGAATTCTTTCGCGTATAATTTGTTAGAGCCAAACGTTTGGATAGCAGGATCGTAAAAAGAAGGTAGCTTAAAAAATGGGCGCAATCGGTGAACTAATATATTCGTATTTGTTTGATGTCGAATTTTATTGCCACGTTGAGGATCAACGTATTATAATAAAAAAAAAAAAAGAAGGTACAACACATACACACTTATTATAATCTAATATCTTAATTTTTATTTGTTCCTACTTATGTGTGCATTAATACTAGGATTTATGTATGTGTGTGTGTATGTGTGTAGGTGTATATACTCGATGTGTACTACTTACGGCAAAAGTCGTGCTTTTCTACGAGATTAAAGCTCAGTTTCTATCTCGACTCTTCTTTCACGGTTCGTCGACCCTTTCAAGAAGAACATTCTTGATATATATATACGTGTGTGCTTGTGTATGTTTTTGTCCCTCTGTCTCTGTGTGTATTTTATACACATATCAATTTATATTAATTGGATGATTCGATCAAAGATCTTTTCAACTTTCTTTCATTTTCTTCTTCTTCCTAATCTCCTTTTTTTTGTTCGTCAGGGAAAACAATTTTCTTCTCAAAGTATTTATCTGTATATATATATATTTAAGCTTTCACGATGATTAGGATAGATTAAAAAGTCTTATTCGAGTGAACCGTTTAATCATATTCCTCCTCCGATCGACACCACTTCGTCGTTCAACTCTTCCCTTTTCCTCTCTTACTTTGTTTTTATATGTTCGAATTTTTAATGAAACAACTATTAGAATGATTTAATAAAATATATTTTTGATGAATCGATCAAATGAATTATTTATAAAAGCATCGTCAAATAAAATTGACACAATCGTAATATATGGTATTAAAATTGTTTTTTAAACAAATTTTTCATTTTCTTTTTAATATTTGTATTTTTTGTTTAGGGAAAAAGGGGGATATCTTTTTTTAATAACATGTAACATGCGATCGAACACATCGGACTAATTGATCATTTTCACACCATGCTTTTAATCGCACGTTTTCCTATATCACACAAATTCTTATTCGCGTTTATTGCTTTAAGTAATATTTTTTATGCGACCATATATGCACGTGCACGCGTGTTGGTAGATTTTTATAAACGTTCTGGCATCGCGTATTCTGAACGTAATCGATTTTTCGATGCTTGTCGTTTTGCTCTTTCTATTTATTTTTCGTTGGATAGACAAATAATTCGTTTTTATTCCAAAGTATGTGTACACGCACGTATGCTTTATTTATTATTTTTTTTCTGTTTTATTTATACGAATGACGTATGTAGTTTTTGTACGCTTGAATTGCTTTAATTAGTCCTGCTTATGTATGCATGTATTTGACACACTAACTCTTTTCCATTATCAAAACTTCACAGCGTTATCAATGTACAGAAAAACGTCTTAATTTTATACTCTTAAACATTTCAATATAATATAAAATTTGCTTAGTAAGTGAAAATTTTGTTTAGCTCGTAATTTTATAATTGGCAAGAAGATAAATTAAACCAAAAATTCTTCAAAATTTAATTGGTTTACTTTACACACAGAACATTGACTGATATTTTCTTGAGCTTTGAATAACCTTTTTGGCACAAATTTCTTAAAGATTATTGAATGTGAAATTTTCTAACAAGACGTTTCTCTGATTACGATGATTTTACACGCTTATTATACTCACGAATGCTTTTTAATTAAACAAAACAATTAGTCACAACGACGTTCGACGTGTTTCATTCCTAGAATAAAACAAAGTCTTTTAACAAAAGTATATTTTATAATATTAAAGTTAATATATATTAGATGATAAAAAGAGATTCTAGTAACTTTACACGTAACGTCGTTTATTCGTACAAAAAGTATTACAACATATAATAGTANGGAACGGCAGATCTCTTCAGGGTAGGAGCTTCAAGGACGTATACGATATTATCGCGGAATCGAGACAGGAGCCTCAAGTTGAATTAATAGTTTCGCGAAATTTATCGGCTGCTTTGGCACCTAGTACTATGACAATGGCAACTACGACAATTATGGTAGGACAACAACAACAGCAACAGCAACAGCAACAACAACAACAGCAGCAACAAAAACAATTACAACAACAACAACAAAGACTACCGGTCACGTCGATGTCCGTCCCGTCCAGACGAATTGCTGCGCAAGCGCAATGGAGAACAAAACAGGACTCCATTTCCAGTCCTCAACAACCCCATCATAAAGGTGACTATGAAACTTCAAATATGTTTTCTTTCAATAGAAAATATATATTATAAAATAAAAAAAAAAGATTTTTATCTTCTTCACGTGTTTATTCAAAGTCGAAACAACATTTTTCGTTTGTGTTGTGTTTTTATTTGGAAAAAAATTCATTTTTATATCGCATCAAATTGACTTTGAATAAACTATGAAAGATTGGAATACTTAAGGGACATAATATAGTATAAATTAATTCTTTATCTTTGTCTTTATTAGAGTAGAAGGTTTTTTTTTCTTTTTAAGAAACTTTTAATTGTCCTTTTCACGAGTTACTCGAGAACGTTCAATAATACAATATATATATTTCTTTAAGTATTTTAAATCTCTTCTTTTTTTTAATATTCTCGAGGACTTAGAAGATAATTAAACATTACACGTTACGCTTATAAGATTTTGTCTGCGTAATTAAGAGACTAAGTATGTAGTGGTGTCGTAGTGGTGACACGAATTAAGTAGAAAGTAACGTTGAAATAGTTCGATGTCGAGTTTCCATATAGATTACTCTTTATACATTATTATTATTATTATATTGTTATAAGACTTATACACATATACACACATCTACATACACGAGTATCTTATATACAGATAGAACAAAAATCTTCTTTAGTTTATTATTATATATTTTTATTTTTATTTTTTTTTAATTTTTATTTTTTTTTCTCTTAAAACAATAGATTGTAAGTGTATTTAAGCTTATATTGGACACGGCGCTATATTATCACAGATTATATGATTTTTCGCATTCCAGGTCTTAAGAAATGTATTCTATGGGGTAGGCTTTAAATTTCTTTTTTAAAAAAAAATACAAATCACCATCAACTTTCTTCCTCTCGTTCTCTTCCAAATTCACTGAATGTACCTCGAGTATCTTTCTTTATTTTCGGTTACCTCCCTTTTTGTTTGTTCTTTCACTCCCTTTTCAATTCCTATCGAATGAGAATTGATCGAAATTGTAAAAAGTAAAAAAAAGAAAAAACATAAGAAAAAAGAAAAAAAAACTGAATCTAAAACATGATTGACAGTTCGATCTTCGCTTTGTGTATTATATTATTGATGTGTTTTATCGTAGAGTGTAGATCGTAGTGCTGATGCACCTCTTGCCAATATTTCTACAACCCTTACCTTTCATTCCTCTACCAACCTTTTACTCTCTGTTTTAAAAATAAACCCCACTATCCCCCTGCTGAAGTTAATTACACACCCGTCCTTTTAACAAGGACTTAGTTCTTATGGGAGCAACAACATTTAAAAAAAAAAATACAAACTTATACGTATATATTTATCTATTCGTATATGTGTGACGATATTTAAATAATACTAATACTTCTAAGCAGTAATATTTTGTCGTTCCGTGCTTGTCTCTTTCTCCACTGATTTACATATATAAATACACCTATGTATTATGTACATATTACTTATATAATTATGTTGATAATAATGACAGTGAATTAACAAGGGAAGAACCAAGTTGACAGGATGATACTCGAATTTTTGTACAAATTTTACACATTTGTAGGAATCATACACATCGTGCAAGCAGTAAGATTCAATTTTCCAAAAGAGCAAGGAGAAAAGTTTCGAATGCATTCTAGTAGAATCTTTATTTTTTTATTTCAAACGAATTGCTATTTTTGAATGCACGTGAAACTGGTCTTTTCGTTTTGTACAACTGTGTAGAATGAAAAAAAAAATAAAATCAATGTTCTGTTAACTTGGGATTATCCTCATAAGTCAATAAATAGTAACAGAGATTATAATCTTATGATTTATTTTATATTAAAATTATGAATATTATTAAATAAATCATAAAGAATAAGATTCTTTTTTTCAATTTTTTGATTTATAATTTACTGTTATTATTATCAACATATATCATCGATATAAACCTGAGGAATGTATATCTTTTTTCATTATTTTTGTATCTCTTATCCACTTTTGAATATGAATTCCACATATTTGAATCATCTTGTATATATTTATCTACATATATTATAATAATGAACTGTTCATTATAAAAGTGATATAAGTTCATTTATTTATTTTTTCTCAAATTGATAAAACATATAATTTTGATATTTTATTTATAGTTAATCAAAATTATATATTATTTCAATTTAAGAAATAAAAAAAGAAATGAATTTTCTTGCTTTCATAATAAACGATTCATAATGTTCGTGTAGGGTTTGCTCTATTTTATCGAAAGTACTATCACGATTATCTTATGACAATTATTATCATTATTATTAAGGGATTATTACCAGAATATCTTACGTGTCTCGCGAACTTCAATAATTAATAATAATAATTAATAATAATAATAATACATCTTGACAAGAGGTCATTATGCGTATCTATAATAAAAAAAATTGAAACATTTCTTTTACAAATGAAAAATAAATAAATAAATAATTTTTCATTGCGTGTTCGTCGAAGAGAAACGAAATGATTAAAATAAAAAAGAAAATAAAACGTTCTAGCAGAGCGGAACGATGTTTCATTAAATCTCATCAAATTTCCCGTGCAGTGATTCGATGATGAGAACGCGTCGTGGATTAGCTTTATTGAAACGTACGAGAAAGAGAGAAGAGTGTGTGTGAGAGAGAGAGAGAGAAGTGTTTCGTTTTACGAGCAAAATATAATCTCCTCCTGCGTGGATCATCTCGTTGTTGTTGTCCTATCTTCCGTATTCGCACAGAGAAGAGTCTTTTAATTAAATTACGAGCGATACGATCGAACGTTCTAGGGGTACAAATTATTATCGTTCGCGTGAGTTCCTCCCGTTATATATTCTCTCTCTCTCTTTTACTCACTCTTATTGGCTTTATACACTCTATGCTACCTGGACACTATTGATAATAAATTAACATATTGCTTTGAACCTACATACATACCTAGGTAATCATAACTTGTTAACATGAAATATACCCTCATATCGAATCATTGCAATCATTTCTAATTTATCCTATATATGTACCCTCTCTTATATACTCGTATGTATATATATATATATAATTCGTATATCGTAATTTTGCCCTAAAGTAAATAACGTGGTTTAAATATATTGGGTTACCTAAACAGTTCATGTCAATTTATATTTTTAATGTTGCAGGGTGTTCGTCGTTTTTATAGAGCAAACGTATTCTATGCACGATAATAAGAAAACGAAATGTTATACAAACGTAACACACTTTGCCTTGAAAGTTACTTGCGAATTTTTAATTGAAAGTGTTTGTGTCTATATTAAAAAAAAAATATTAAATCGAATAATATATCAAACATGAATTTGTTTAGCCAACTCAATAAACAATATTAAACCCATACCCCTGAGCCCGTTTTGAAGTCATGTTTTTTGCGAATAAAATCCTTCATAACCCGAACAAATCTCGTACGATCATCGTTGTTTGTAAATTTGGTTAAAACAATGTGAATTAAAGGCATTGCCGGCACGAAATACGATATCACTTACAGAATTGTACGACGCGAGACGAGAGAAACCGTCGGTTTTAGTGACGTCACCTGGTTCACCAGACTTAAACGCTCAAGGAAGGGTCAGGCATGGACGTAGAGCAACAACAGGAAACGTCAACGTCGGTGGTGATCTTCAAGTGAAGTTAGCATTCGATCCTGTAGCACTTCAACTATTGGTCACTGTCGTTTGTGCTTCAACTCTTAGTCCACGTCCTGATGGTCAACCGAGGAATCCTTACGCCAAGATCTTCCTACTTCCCGATAGGAGGTAAGTCTATGTTTTTAAGCTCTTATTCGATAACAACAAGCAGTTTGAAGGGGTGGAAATATTTGTTAAAACACGTAAAAGTTCGCATTGTCTAATATTCGATGAAAAATGACATGTTTGATTAATCGTTAAATGGAAGAAAAAAAAATAGTATTTAATAAATTAGGTAGAAAAAAAAGTGCAATTGTAATAATTAGTACGTCTCGAACAATTTTATTTGAAAAGATGTTCGTGATTAATTCGAAACGTATCGTTGAATTTATTATCTTCGTTTGAGGATTTTGTAAGAAATGTAGTATATAAATAAAAATAGAAAGAAAAGAAGTAAAATAATTAGATTAAAATAAGGAAGATGATAGATTTGTGGATTTGAAGGAAGAGATAATTAGCTGAAAGAATATTCTCATAATATTGTTGAGACAACGTGTCCTCGTAGCCTTCGGTACGACAGTTACTGGGAAACTTCTCTCCACGATCGTTCCAGGCTGTCTGCAATTTGATGAAAGTGTCGCATAAAGTTTATCTAACCAACATAGATATATACATACATACATACATACATACGTACATAGGATATATACATACATAGGTCATTGGCAAGCATCCCAACGAGAGAACATTTCAGTAGGAACGTTGCCTTACGTTGTTGAATTCCAGAGTGAACGATTAGAGAGAAATTAGCTTCTATCTCGTTTAAACGTCGACAATTACTGTTACCAATTACCATCCAATTAACTTTTCTATGAAATCTTACATTAGAATATATATATATGATTAACTTTTAATTGAATTTATAGGATTTACAGTAATCTTTATAGGATGTTAATGGGGTTTCAAATTGCATACAAGATGTATCATTTTAAACAATATATATATAAATATATTCGAGTATATTTTTATTACATTAAATTTAATACGTGTTTGCAATTGTATTTTGTTTTTTTTTCAGATTAGATAAAATTTGCAACTTGTTTTAAGATTAACTTTTATCAATCAAATATAACTTTGATGCGTATTGAAATATCTTCAAACAACATGAATTTGAAATATAACCATAACCAAAGTAATAAAAATCTCTGAAACATTGATAAAAGAAAAAATATAATATATACAGATCGCGTAAATAAAAGATTTGAATATAAAACTAAGATCTATGGAACATTATAAGCATTTTTCTTTCATGTTATCATATCGCGTAGGTAGAAAATAGATATCTCGCTTTCTCCTATTCTATGTTCGTGGGCGCCAAAATGTCGAGACTATCGTCTTGTAAGATAAATAATTTGACGAAGAAGCAGTTTTCTCGCCGATATGCGAGCCAAAAAGTGAGAGAGAAAGGGAGAGAGAGAGAGAGAGAAAGGTCTCTGGGAAAAGGGAAAACCCTTTCGTCGAGAAAACTTGGCCGTAGTGCCAACGATTTCTCTCGACGCCTAATGGCCCTGAAGTTTTGCTCGTTTCGTTAACTTTACAAATCCTTCCATTAACTCTCTTTCTCTCTCTTTACGTCCAAACGTGTATACATATCTTTTGGATTTTCTCTCCTTTCACCGAGTTCTCACACACACACACACAGACACAGAAACACACATAACTGATATATCAGTTAGAGAACGTCGAGCCAAAAGTATTGCGAGTGAAAGCTAATTTTTATCAACTTGTGTGTACTTTTGTTTTGTACTTTTTGTATTTCTTCTTCTTCTTCCTTTTCTTTTCCATTTTTGCAACAACAACTTGGAATACATTTTCTCGGTTGCAGCAACTGATTCAGGAGTAATTTAGTAGAAGTAAATTTAATATTTCCGAAGATTTATATCGTTTTAGCTACCTTTTTTTTTGGGGTGGGTGTGTACGAGTGTATGTATGTGTGTGTGTTATTATCTTCCTTGTATTTATAAAAAAAAAATAACACGCAATTATGTTACAACCGAAGTTTTCCAACGATGTTCGTTCAATGTTGCGCAAAAGTTACGTCGGTCGATCACGCGATTTGGATTATTTCGTGAGCTAATAAAAAGGTCATGGAACCTACTTTTAACAGAAAACGTAAAGTAAAGTAAACCAAAGTAATGAGAGGAGATGAGAGGAGAGGAGGAGGAGATGAGAGGAAAAGAGAAGAGTAGGAAGGAAATTTCAACGCAGTGCGGATTCGTTTTCTACGACCGAGAACGATATTATTCCCTATTTTTCGGTTGGGAAAAGAACATTTTCTTTATCGATATAGCGGTTTCTCTTTCTTTTTATTTTCTTGTATAAAAGAAAAAAAGGGGAGTGGGAAGTTTGGAGGTAAAGGATAAATTTTCTAGTAAACTTCCGGGTTTCTTCTTGAATACGAGGAGAGAGAAAGTTTTAAATGGGGAACTGGTTAAGCACATTTCTGCGTATCCCCGGTACCTGTTCAAAGTTATTGCTCGAAAAGGTTTGGAACGTGACGTACATTGGGAAGAAAAGATAAAAAAAAAAAAGGGGAAAGAAATTAGTTTCTTCTTCTGGTTATTGGATGAAGGCATTTGAACATTCTTATTTATTTTTTATTTTAACTACTTTCAAATAAAACACAGGGTAGATAAAATTGAGATAATTTTGTTACTTTATCCATCTATTTTAGAAATGTTACGTATATTATTTTTCGCTATATACTCATAGATAACAAAAAAAAAAAAGGAAAACATTTGTTTGTAACAAATTGAAAAGAGAATTTTCATAAAAATTGAATCTTAACGTTTTGTATGCATACCATTCTGTATTATTGTTTACATTGCACATTAGCGAGAAGTCAAAGAGACGAACTAAAACATTGGCGAACACGAACGATCCTAAATGGAATCAGACATTCGTTTACAACGGGATAAGAAGATCGGAGCTTAGAAAGAGGGCATTAGAGATAACTGTTTGGGATTACGGGAGGTTCGACGCTAACGATTTTCTTGGTGAGGTCGTCATAGAATTGGCGGTAGCACGATTGGACGATGAATTAGAGTGGCATCCGTTGACGATACACGCGGAACATCGGTAAGTACATTTATTATAATTATTATCATATATTATATATAGAAATATATTATAATATATCAATCAAATGATATATTATACAAACAAAATAAAAATAATACACGTACCGTAGTAATGTGTAAACACGTATTTGATAGAACTTAGGCGCATATTTATAATAATAACAAAAAAAAAATACATATATGAAGTAAATTATTATTAACTAAATAAAAAAAGGTAGTTGTATATTATCGTATGTGTTGTAAAAAACGATCTCGATCGAGTTGTGTATCGATTCTCGGAATATCAAGGATATCGATTAAGAACAAAATCGAAAAAGCGAGAGAGAGAGAAAGAGAGAGAGAGAGAAAGAGAGATAGAGAGAAAAAGAGAGAGAGAGAGAGAGAGAGAGAGAGAAAGGAATCGTTAAAACCGGAATACCTGTCCTATATTTGGAGGCTGCCAAAAGTGTGTGACCTTTTTTGGAAATAATTCGAGAAAAAAGGAGGAGTACACGCTTGTTAAAGCGAAGTTTGATATCCTGCAGGCATTATCAGGAGGCCGAGGATATGGTGATAACTCCGGTGGATTGCCATCTTAGCCCGCCGTCGACAACATCGAGATTAAGCGATTCCGACACTTCGGAGTGCGACATCACGGATTGCGACGTCTCCAGGGAACAGAGACGAACGGCTGACGGTGCCAGCATAAGTAGTATCGGCAGTTCCTCCAGGTAAGGCCATTCTTTAGAAACGACAACACGCCCAAAAATCGTATCTTCTATTTATTTATTTATTTATTTTTTGATTCTTTTTTCAATATTGTCTACTTTTCTTTATTCTCACTTTAGAATTCGTATATATGAGTATATATATATACATATATATTTTTCTAATTTTTTTTTCTTCTTCGGTGACAATCGTCGGATTCGAGTATCGAGTATTTTTTTTTTACTTTTTCATCATCTCAATTTTGAGTTACGAGATATGATAGTAATTTTAATTGTGCCGATTATTGGATAGGAAATGTGATTTCTTTTTGTTTTTTTTTGTTTTTTTTTTTTGTTTTTTATCTTTTCGAACGCGATAACTTATTCTTATCCTTTGTTTTTACTTTTTTTTTCTTCTCTTTGTATCGTTTTAATTATGGAAAAGGAAGATATGAATCCCAATCGAATTGAAATTGTCAATCTCAAAAGAGGGCCAATGATACTCGTTACGCGTTTTAATGTAATCCTCGTCTGCTGCGTCAGGGTCGTCGTCGTAAAAATGTATCTTACAAAACGAACGATTATCGACTATATATATATCTATATATACGACGTTTAATTTTTTATACCCATCTGTGTTGTTGTTATCGATGTGTTACGTAAAAACAAAAGCTTACGAAGAAATGATATGCTTTACCAGCCCGAATAATTGAAAATAATAATAATAATAATCAATTTCTGTTTCCTTGCAAGAAGGGAATAAGGTGTTTTTTGAGATTATAAAAAAGCTAGATTCAAACTTTGGATTTGTTTGCTTGTTATCAAATATCAAATACTTTTGTACAAAAAAAAAACAAAATGAAACAAAAAAAGAAAGAAAACTATCGATCGATGTAAATAATTGTAGGTTGCCAGTCTCTGGCGATTTCGGTCGATTACTTCGCAATCCGTGATTCGTTCGTCGTACAAAGAAATATTGGAATCGCTCAACCTCGATGATTCTTCTTCTTCTTCTTCTTCTTCTTCTTATTCTTCTACTACTACTCTTTCTCCTTCTTCTTCTTCTACTACTCTTTCTCCTTCTTCTTCTACTTCTTCTACTTCTTCTACTTATTCTTCTTCTTCTACTTATTCTTCTTCTTCTTCTTCTTCTTCTCGACGGCAAGATAAGATGGCAATCCAACGGGGTCATCACCATTAGGTCGAAACACGACCGAAATCGCAAGAAACTGGCCACGTAAGCCTCGTATTTGGAATCTCAGCATGGATTGTTTTTTTTTTCTTTTATGTTTCAATAATAATTTAATAAAAATAACGAACCTTTCAACACGAATATTCCACTTGACCAAAGATTTTTTTTTTTTTGATAAATCGTATTATGGAATTATAATAATGCATATTTTTTTGCTTTAATAATAAAATCATTCATCGCATTTGTTTTTGTCATATTGGTCAACACTAATTAATTATTTTAATTAAATAAGAATGAAAAATAAAAAACAAGATTGTACTCTTCAACTATCGCGTGATCTGAATCCGAGTTCATAGATCCTAGGAAGCGACGTTTATTCTTCCTTCGTTGGTATTTTCGTAAGAAGAAAAAAAAGTTTTCTCGAGCGAGGAGGAGGAAAAGGAGAAGGAGGAGGATTGGAAGGAAAGTTAGAAAACTTGAATCACATTCACGGAAGAACTGACTCGTCCTATTATTTTGGATACTTCTCGTCAAAAAGTTAAACTACGATTATTGTTACTAACGTCAACAACTTCCGATCTTTTATTCGTTCCTATTATCATTATTATTATTATTTTACGGTAACATAAATTCTAATTTATCAAATCTCTATCTCAAAAGAAAAAAGGCTCCGTAAACTTCGATAAATCAAGTACCATCAATCGATAAGAAGAATGTGTCCTAACAAATGAAATCAACTAACAACCAAACGAGTATTAGTCCCGATCGATTGATTTCTCTCCATCTAATAGTTTATAGATTAGAATTTTTATATATATATATATATATATATTTTTTGAAGGAGGGTCGAAGCTCTGGCGACTCTGCGGAAAAGCGAGTCGAACATCCATCTTTGTCTTGGGTATGTCGACGTCATTTCGACGTAAAGCCGTCGAGTCGAGTGTATGTTGAGGATAGCTTGAGAAAGAGAAAGAGAAAGAGAAAGAGAGATGGATAGATAGATAGATAAATAGATAGATAGATAGATAGATAGATAGATAGATAGATAGATAGATGGATAGATAGATATCTAGGAACAATGCTGGAGGGTAGAAGGAAAGGGGAAGGTGGAAGAAGGGGTTGTAGGGAACTAGCTTGTACGTGCTTGTGTGGTTCTATGTTAAGAGTGAGTCAGAGAGTGAGTGAGAGAGAGAGGGGGGGGGAGGGAGAAAGAAGATAGTAGAGAGAGAGAGTAAGAGAGAGATAGTGAGCTAAGTTATAAAACTGGGCAACAAGCCAATTGACATGCCAGTTGGCCTGCAACCACCGCTGGCTGCGGAAGCCGCTTCTGAACTCTCTCTCTCTTTCTCGTATATATATAATCCATATTAATATTCCAACGATGACGTCCTATCGTTATTTGTGAGTGCAAAGTGCTTTTTTACCGCGGGTATCCTTCTTCTCTCGTTGTTGAAAATAAGATGAGGAAGTGAGTGTGTATGTGTGTGTGAGAGAGAGAGAGAGAGAGAGAGAGAGAAAGAGTGAGAACGAAATTAAAGAAGGTTAGAAAAGGAAGAAGGAAGAGAGGTAGAACGTAGAAGTAATTTACGTGGTTGGAAAGAGACAGAAGATGGAAATATTTGAAAGTGTCTTAAGGGTGGCGCATGGAATGGTTTTTTCGAAGAAAGAACTCGACGCAATGTCGCGTACCGACTAACAAATAGGAGAGAGAGAGAAAAAAAGAAAGAGAGAAAAAGAGAGGGAGGGAGAGAGTGACTATGATCGTGTCCTCGATGTGCTGGAAGGGACTTTGAAAAGTTTCGAATCGACCGGTGCTTATCGTGTCAGCACGTTTTTCATTCCAAGGGAAGTAGAAGAGTGAGAGAGAGAGGGAAGGAAAGAAGAAGCTTGTTAATTTGTAGTTGCGTTTGAAATATTTACTAGAGCGTAGAGTAGATTTCAAGGGTTTGCGAAATGTTAATGGGAATGGAATGGGAATGGTTTGGGGAGAGGCATCGTATATCGGCAAATGTAAATTACAACGTTTCTCTTGGATGAAAATGAAGACTGGTCTTCTCGACTTTCTTCCAGAATTTGATCGTTAATGTTTATGCAAAATGGTGCTTATGTTACTGGTGGTGGTGGTAGTGACGGTGATCGTGATCGTGGTGGTCGACGTCGTCGTGGTATTGGTGGAAGGCAAACTTCAATTATGGATTACACCGAGTGAGTCCTTTTCTTTATTTCTATTCCATCTCTCTATTAATATTATATCCTTTCTATCATATTCTTTCATTTTCTATTTCTTATCTTTTTATAACGTTGCTTTGAATATTTCTCGTCTGGATATCTTTGGAAAATATCAAAAGTGCTCTTAAACGATTGCAATTGAGAGTCATGTTAATTGCATCTCGTTAACCCGCAATACACTCGAGACAAGCACGAACATTTCCCTTATTTTCTTTCTCATTCTTTCATTTTTCTTACCTCTCTCATTCTTTCTCTACCCATTCGGTTTATTTCAATTCGTTTCTTATCAGCCAGTAGTACATTTCACGTACCTTCTTCCGTTCCTAATCGAATCAACGCTCGATTAAATTTATATATCCTCTCTCTTTTCTCTTGTATCTAGATACATATATATGTAGTATATATAAATAGGTCGAATTGTATTCGAAGTAAGAAAATCTTTTTCTGTTCCCGGAAACTCCCAAACCTCGAGTTATCGTCTACAACTCCTCATCTTCAAAACTTTTATTCCAAATACGTGATCATCTGGTTTCTTCTTTTTCCTCCTATCAACTAAAGGACTCTTGAAAACAAAAATCATCCCCCTTATCTTCATCCCTTTCTCTCTCTCTCTCTCTTTTTTTCTTTTTTTCTTTATCTCTTCAGTACGTCCTTCAAAAGAGGAGAAAAGAAGATTTTTCACGATTGTCCTCGATTTCCTATTCCCAATCCGTGATATCCACGTTATTCATTGAGAACTAACACGTTGGCGAACGAGGTGAATGGAAGTGTAGGTCATCCGTGAAGCAATGGACGATGGGCCTTCGAGAACGGAGAGAGAGGATGGTTGAGGGTAGTGTTCGAGTCTCGTAAAACCCTTTTTATATATTTCTTTCTTTCTCTTTCTTTCTCTTTCTTTCCCTTTTCCTCCTAAACCCAGTTCCCTTCGATAGCTCATGCTTCTAACAACGAGCCTGGAATCTCTGGAAACCATTTGAAATCGCATGCGCTTCGCTAATCCACCCTGTCCTGAATCTGGTCTGCGTGCCTCTTTGCTTTTTCCACTAAAAAGAGAGACAAAGAATGAGATTCAGCATTTCTCTCTTTCTTTTTCTTTCTCTTTCTAGTTTCTGCGTATGCGAGTTGGCATGAAAACGGGCCGAGTAAAACTAATTGAAACGTCGCGTTGGGGTCTCCGATATCGGAGAAATAACCGGCCGCTCGTCGGCCTTACATATTTAATAACCTTCAATTTCGCCTAATAGGATTATCCGAAAGGGTTTCACCCAGGGTACATTAATAAATCCATTGGACGAATGGGAAAGAGACTACGTATGCATCTCTCTATGTGTATGTGTCATTATCTCATGACTATCTTTAACATGTTTCTTATTTTCTTACACGAATCTTTTTTTTACGTTAATATTTAATCGTATTAGTTTGTTAAGAAATGTCTTGAAAAATTTTTAACCCAACGCAAAGACATGATTTTCTTTCTCTACCAAAACAAACTCACTTTTATCTTCCAACATAGTCTTGGAATAATTTTACAAAAGAATAGATTAGAAACTTTTCAACCAAACCCTCGTATGTTCGATTAATATTTCGATTATGGTTGTACGAATTTTTATTGAAAATTGGCACGAAGTTTCAATAAATACCCTCGACGATAAGTTTTCTTTTTTTTTTTGTCATTTGATATAATTCATATATATAATACAATTTTTGAAATAATTATTGAAAGAGACTTTTTGGAACGGTAGACATAGTAGGACAACAGAGTGAAGAGAGGTGGAGATAGAGAAAGGGGTAGAGAATGAAGAGAGAAGAAGAGGAAGAGGTTGAGGGGGTGGGATGGTGTAAAGGGTGGAACATACACAGGGACACTTCGTAGAGAAAGATCGAGCCAGCGAGAACGTCTTCGAATCTGGGTCACGTACATTCTGGCCACAGTTGAAACACGACGATAGTGATCTAATGCTAAGGATACCACCTTAACCACACGCTACTCGATCGAGAACTGATTTTTCCAACTGGATTTCAAACAATCCTAAATCTCTTTTTCTCGTATCGGAGTTTTCGCGATATTTCTTTGCTCTACTTTTAAATTGTATTTTTCTTATTATATGTGTGGTTGGATTATTACTGGAACGAACATAAGATAAGGGAGAGGAAGAATGTTACATTATAGTTTTTCTATGATACTAATTTTGTTGTATTTGTTATTGTTGTTGTTGTTGTTGTCGTCGTCGTGGAGTGTAAAAGTTTTTCTTCCGATTATAACCGAGTATAGTAAACGCCGCGTGACGATTTTATTCTACAGAAAACATAGAAATCGATCGGCCTTCGACACCCTCTCGCGTCGAGATCATTGCGCCCTCGCTTCGTTTTACGAGAACGAACGTGCTCGAAGGGAGAAAACCAAGAGAGAAAGAGAGAGAGTGAGTGAGTGAGTGATAGTAAAGTATTACGAAAAAAAACAAAAAACAAAAGATATATGATAAAAGAATTAAGAACACATAATGACCGGGATGAAAAAAAATACAATTAAAATGAAATAAAAATGAAATTAAAACGAAATTAAAGGAATCGATGAAGGTTTTCAAAAAAAAAGAAAAATTAATAGAAAATTATACGAATGATAAATAAATTATTAAAATAACAAATATATAAATATATATATGTATGTATATATGAAAACGCGTCGCTTTGATTTTTTTCGACTTTTAATCGTATGTTTTGTTATTTATTTTTTAGGTTTCATAATATGCCGTCAAATTATAAGCGGTACGGCCACTACAACTTATACTTTATATATACTCTTACTTTAATCACGTATCACGCAGTCTCACACACACACACACATGCAAAGACATACAAATACACGTACAAATTCTTGCATCCTTTTCTCACCTGCTAGGTTTATAATAATAATAATAATAATAATAATAATAATAATTCATATATATATATATGTATATGTGATATACAATATCACATTGTACAATATATAATACCTAATATACAATAGCCTTGTCGCGTAGATGATGAGAGTCATATTTTATTCCTTTGTTAAACATTTTTTTTTTCCTCTATTTTTTTTTTATTTCCGTTTTACCCTTCTTTATTCCGTTGATAAACAAATCGTATGATTTGAGCGAGAGCAGAGTACAAACTTTGCTTTTTATTTAACACAATTTAGAGATTACACTTACACATATGCATATATACTCGTATTACAGATAATTGAATATACATTTATTATACGAAAAAAACACATACGCACATACACACGCACACATATACATTGTACGCGTTTTTATTCGTAGATGCAAATTTGTGATTGAAAGATCGACTGATTGCATGATAAAATTTATTATGTATGTATGTGTATGACACATATGTACATGCAGTATAATATATATATATATAGATGCATTCGCATCTATTGGTTACGCAAAAATCTCGCACACTTTTAACGTCGACCTCGTTGTCGATTCCTAACAAACATGTTTACGATTCTCGCTCTAACTAATTGAAATATAATTCGTGTTTAACACATTTTAATATATGATTTTATAATTGAATAGATGCGAATGTATATTTTAGAGGGACGTGAAAACCCCCCCACTTTAGGCACTTTCTTAGACATTATATTCACCTTTGCCATCCGCTTGTTCGCATAATTTTCCTTTTAGTTTTTTCTTTTCTTTTTTTTTTTCCTTCGTTCTTTTCCTTTTTTCTTTCTTGTTTATTTCTTATATATAAATAAATCAATTATTATATATATATAAGAATCGCTGACGTTTTCATTTATTGTAATTAGACTTGAATAATATTCATTATAATTCTCTCTTTGAGACGAGAAAATAAATGAAAAAGAAATATAGATAAATAGATAGACAAATAGATAGAATATAGATAGCAAGAGAGAAAGAGAGAGAGGGAGAGAAAAAAAAATTAAAGAATGAGAAGAAAAAAGAAATATTTCTAATAATGATAGAAAAAAATGGTATGAAAATATACGAAAAGGTTACGTCAAAATTGTCAATACTGGTTGACAATGGATTGTATGTATGTTTCAAGAAAAAATATAATATATAAAATGCAAGAAGAAAAAATAAAAATAACAAATATAAAAGGCTTTGGCTTCTAGAAAATGCTTATTAGTGCAATTGCAATGCCAGACTGGTAGGAAGGTTTTAGGAGTGTCTTTCCGTATACGTAAAAAAATCCTTCCAAAACCGCAGTTTGGGCAACGTCCAGTTTCCTGGTTCCGCGTTACTGGTGCTGCTGGTGCATACACATAACCCCCGTCATAACGTTCGTGGTATAAACGTTAAAAGAGACTAAAAGAGAGGGATGAGAGTAAGAGAAGGAGGAGACGAAACGTGAACGTGGTTTTCGGTGCCAGAAGCCGGTCTACGGATGATTCCAAGTTTCTTTCTTTCTTTCTTTAGTTTCTTTCTTTATTTCGTTCGTTTCTTTTTTTATTTCTAACGCGTGAACATAGGACCGAGGAAAAAAACTTGGCTAGCTCGCGTATTTCCCTTTTGTTTATACGACTACCGAAATTCTTTTTCTTTTAACGATACGTTTTAGTACGATTATGTACAGTTCGTTCAATATAATACGTAGTTTTGGATATAAAGTGTCTCGATTTGTTTTTTTTATAATATCTAGAGATATTACAACTGCAGAAATAAATAAAATTCATGGAGTAATTTCATTGAGTATGAGATATCATTTGAAATCAAACTTCAAAGTATCCTAACTCGATGAAATTTGAATGAAAATATACGTTGTTGGTATTCGTTGGATTTGTATTAACATTCTCTATATTATTTTTTAATTACGCTTAAATATTATTTTTCTATAGAACACAAATTATTATAATTTTTATTTTCTTGATAATATCATTCCTATATTAAAATAAATATAAGTAATAATTTTTATTGGAAATATTTGATTATTGTATTATTTAAATTTAGACACCCTGTATAATGTTTTGATGTATAGAAAATTTGTGGCGTCCGATTTCGCTTCTTGGCAACAAACTGACTGTCCTTGCGATCGAGCAGTATTAGTTGAGAAAATGTCGAATGTGTCTTGTCGTGTTCTATGTAACACACATATTGCTCTCTCTCTCTCACTCTCTTTCTCTCTCTCTCTCTCTATATATATATATATATACACACCATGTAAATTATATAGAAGAAATGGTCTGGCAAGGAACTCGCAGTACCGTCTAGTATCGTGCCAATTGCCGAAACGGAAGAAGCAAGGTTTCCTTACAATTTTTTAAATTGATCTCTATCATTCCCTTACCCTTTTTATTTTCTTTTTATATTTTTATATCATTCCTAGTAATTTTATTTAATGTAATTTTCATATATATATATTTCACCAAAATATTTTGTCTATAATTTTTAATTCCAATAAATTCAAGAAGTGTTAGAAAACGATCGTGTTATTCGCCACGTGTAAGTAGAACATATGCGATTATGGTCAGACACACACGTAGAGGTATGACGTAATCGCAATCGAATTAAAACATCAGCTCCGAGGTTCGTTCTAGAGCGAATATTTCTTTTTTCTTCTTCTCATACGTATTCTCTTGCTTGGTAAAAATTTCTTTTTTCTTCTCATTTAATCTCGACGATAGTATGATAAATACTAACGATGATGATAGAATGAAGAATTCATTGATGGATTTAGCCTGCAACAGTCAACCATTTGCAACAATATTGTTTTATAATTAAAATCAATCGTACAATTTATTGTAATTTATTTAAACAAACATTAATTATCGAGATTGAAATGAATTAGCATAAATAAAATACGAGAGTGTTAGGGTTCTTTAACATATTGACGTTGAATTAAATTAATTTTATTTATCGTCTACATTTTGTAAATCCGTCAGTTAATTGGTAACGATAAAGAAAGAAAAAATGAAAAGAAAAAAAAATATAAACGAGAAGGGTGGAGGGAGGGAGGGAGGGAGGGGAGGTGGGTGTATGGTCGAGGGTCATCATCCCAGCTGCATGCATTGCCAAAGTTAGCCAACGCGAGATATCACAGCACTCGCCTCATTTAGCATGTAAGCGACACAGCGCTCACTAATCGACGAAAAACATGAACGCATGCTGGAGCAGCCACTATTCTAGCCCCCCGCCGGAAAGAGAGCTGTGTGTCGATGGAGAACATCGGAGTCGAAGGGACATGTCACCTCAAGGTCGTAAAAGAGCTGCCCTTATGGTGTCCCGTGATCATTCCGCTTCCATCTCTGGCTATCAAACTTATCGCAAGGTAACCTTTTAGTCATTTTATAAATGCGTTATTGGAAAAATTTGAAATAAATTTACAATACACCATTTCGTTCTATCAACTACTCATGCAAATACCGACTCGTATAGGAACCGTATTCGCGTCAAAGTGCATGCATCAAACGGAAGGATTAATCGAGAATTGATTGGAAAAGTTAATAAACATTTTGAAAGTCAAACTTTTTTGTTGAAAATCATACGAGAATTGTTTTAGTTGGTACGTTTCCAACGTTGATAATATTACGGTGTCCCACGTGTAAAAGAACTGACGAATAAATAGCGATATCTGGAGTGTCGCATGAAAGTTGATCATAAATATTACGTAGGATGTTGATGAAAATTCGTAAAGTTTAGTTTAACGATCTGTTAAACTTTTCTAGGACGATATTCATCGTGGAATGATGGGTCACAGATCACACAGCGCAGCACCAATGGATTCACCTAGCGTACGTTATCGTGGACGATCCCAAAGTCCCACAGGTTATCGTTCTTTATCTCCACCCGAACACAGATCCATGCCTTATTCGCACAGTTACATGCCGAGGTAAGAAATAACTTTATTATTTACTCGATAGAAAATATTTCAAACTCTCGAATAATGAATAAGGAGGAAAGTCAATACAAAAATTTTCAATCCATTTTATTTTCTCTTAAGTCGAAATTCATTCAAACTCAAAAAAAAAAACACGAACATCGTGTTTGTTTCGATGATCTAATTTATTCGTCTTGGAGGTTTATTTTTAATTCCAATAACGGACAAGGTTACTCTTGTATTTGTTTTCATTTTATTTATAATAAATGTATTTTTTGGTAGAAATATTTAATAAAAAGGGTTAAACACTAAATGTCCCATATGTGGTAGAGACCTTAAAGATTAAAGTTAAGATATAATCGTTGTATAAATAAACACACATTAATTATAATTGATTATGTTAGATTCGGTTCTAGATCGGCAACAGCCACACCTACCGGTTCGCCAAAGAAGCGTCAGCTTCCACAAATTCCACCAGCCTTGAAGGATAGAGTAACACAAGATTTTGAAGATAGAGCAAGGTTTATGAGGCATCGTAATAGACCAGAACACACAACTTATAGGAGTACAGGAATGGGAGGTTAGTTTTGATATAAGATTATTTAAACAAAACTACACAATAACAGCAAAATGTACTTTTTAGGCTGGGAAAGACACTACAGTGGTCTTTCAGATTCGGATCTACCATCGATGGGACATGATCCTTTATCGTTACCGCACAGTAATGCTCACAGACTGCACAGATCACGAAGGGGGCATTTAAGTCCGGACAAAGATGTGCTTGGTGACCTTGGGGATTCCGACATGGAGAGCATAGCCTCCGTAACGAGCAGTGCCTTCAGTACGCAATCGGAACGACCACGTGGATCGAGGGGATTAATGTGAGTATAGTTCAATGATTATTTTAACGTGATCAGAAAACATGAAAAATGAAAGAAAAAAAAAATAAACGTAATGAAAAGGATAGAAAAAAAAAAGATTGAAAAAAGAAAATATCATATATCATCTGAGGTCTAATGACCGTCATACATATATCGCAAATAACTGTACAAAGCAAAGCAAAATCCATAGTTCATATAAACAACTATCCTAATTATATTAAGAGAAAGTATGACCAACGACGGTTCTGACTCGTTTCCAATTTTTTCTTTTTGTTGTTGTTTAAATGATCTTTTCCAAAATTTCTACGATATTGGTCGCAAGCGTATTGCGAACTTTCGCTGCAATTTGATATATATTATAGCCGATATTATTAAATATTTATAAGTATACGAATGTGTGAAAGTAAAATATATTATATTTAACGATAAATGTAAAACGAAGAGAAAAGAGACGGAACGATCGGTGGTTGTTAGGCCTGTTATTCGATGGAAAATCCCTGAAATTAAATGGACATTGTCGAATGAATGGATATCACCACCCCAATAGTCGCACTATATTATTCGTCCCTCCTGCTTGCTTTATTATTTTTGTTAGATGAAAACATTAGTACTCCTTCGCGCTTTCTATGTGTATATATATAATTATATATACATATATATTTCTCTATTTATTGATTTTTTCCCTCTTAATGAGGATATGTTTAACTCGTAGATATATTAATTTAGGCTGCACCTCCTATGCACATTGCCAATGTCCATTTAATGATGCCCCATTCTGAGAAAAAAAGCAGGGATCAGTGCGTGGCGTTGGTCGAACGGCCTAGGTTCTATGAGGGACACGATGAGACGCGCGTGACAAAAACGAAAAAACAAAAATAAAATAAAATAATGGAAAAAAATGAAGAATATGACAAAAATAAAAAACTAATCAAATCAATCTAAAGTAAATGCACAAATTCGTCGAAGGTGTCGGAGATGCGCGGATGAGATAGAAAAATAAATAAGATTCGCCAGGCGCCATTGTTCCCCCCCTCCCGGCAAAAGGAGAAGAAAACTCTCTCGTTCGATCGATCGCGAACGTGCGGTAAAAGTGAAAAAAATAGTAAAAATATAAAAAATAAAAAGTAAAAGAAATAAAAAATAAAAGATATATAATAATATGAATAACGATGATAGAAAAGAAAAGAAAAGAAAAATAAAAGTAATTTATATGAAGAATGGGCTCACACCATGGTAATGTTTCCGCAGGAGCGCTAAAACTCTCTATATGAAAAACATTGTTTGCAGACCGACAGTTAAAAACGTTTTAATACCCGGTGTCATATTCCCCTTGCCCCCGCCCCCTAGGCGCAATAGGCGCAGGCACAGACTTAGGGTTCCCTGCAGCGAATGTCACTGCCCCCCAAACATGAATCCCTCCAAGCCGCCCAGGAGCAAAAACCCCTCGAAGCACAATCCCGTCCCACATCCCCTCGTACGGAGCAAGTCCGCAGTGGTACGCTCGTTGTACAGAAAGATGCGTACGCCGTTCACGAGATCGCAGACCGTCGACGAGAACATGCTGAGATATTACAGTCCGGAGACCAGCGAGTACAGCGTCTCCGAGGGTTACATACTCAAGCCGGAAGAGCTCACCGGTAGCTCGAAGAATCGTATACCCGAGATATACGTCGAGGACTGCCTCCAGGTCGACTTCAACGATCGTTTCGTCGAGAAGTTCCGCGCCAACAACTCCTCCTCGTCGGCGTATCGCTTGGAATCCGGTTTGCGTAGACGCTCGCGTAGCTGGCAGGATCGTACTAGCACAACGAGCAGTGTTAAGTCAAGGCCGCGAAACGCCAAGATCACGAGACTGTTCCAGCAATCACCTATACTCTTAACCTCGAGCGTTTTAGCCCACCAACAGCAAAAGCAACAGCAGCAGCAGCAACGACAGCAGCAGCAGCAGCAACAGCAGCAGCAGCAACAGCAGCAGTTGCAGCAGCAGCAGTTGCAGTTGCAGCCGCAGTCGCAGCAGCAGCAGCAGCAGCAGCAGCTAGCCACTGCCGCCGCCACCGTCGTCGCAGCTGATAATAAAAAAAGTTACGACATTAGGAACGTAGATTTTAGCTTACGCCCGCGTAGGTCTTTTTTGTTTTCCAAGGCTAGAAGCTTCGATTACGATGTGATACATGATCCGTTCAGCGATCGATTTGGTACCACTAGGCTACGGGACACCGGCCTGTTGTCGCGCCGAGCCAAGAGTTTCGAGTACGAGACCATTTCAAGCAACATATTCAGCGACGACAGTCTCAGAACGGCGAGGAGGAAGTTGAAGAGAAATCTTTCTCTGAGCGACGCCGGTTACGGCGACAAGATACCGGCTCTGGGGGACCAGAGCAAGTCCTACTACGATTCTAACGGCGACGATAAGCCGCCAAAGAGTTTGCTGAACAAGGAGCCCAATTACGATTACCTCACGAGCCAAGATCACAAGCCCTTTTACGGTTACGATTCGGAGCTCAGCGCGGGCGAGACAGAGATTTACGTGCCGAGCTTCGACAACAAACGGACCACGACGAGTATCATCGAGGACTATCACCATCGACCTTACCCACCCCTAAATCCGCGCCGTCTTACCACCGCCACGACGCTCACCGACGACCTAAGATCCACCTTTGGCCGCGAGGACACTACCAAGAGGAAATACGTCGAGTCATCCTCTTATCAGGATCACGATGCCACCACCTTCAACGCGCACATATCCGCCGAGAAGAGAACGAAAAATCTCAATGATCCGGACCTTTACGATCCAATCAACGACCATGTGTATTACAGCATCGACGAGGCCGTATCTTCTTCGGACAATTGTTACAATGGTACCCGAAGCGACGACGAGTACGACCGTGAAGCGAGAAGAATCGCTGCCATAGCTTCTTCCCTCCCGCCACGCAGACGAACAAAAAGCACCGACTCATATCTCGGAGACGATTACGACCGTTACGAGAACTGGGAGGTAAATTACGACGACGAGGACGAGGGTTTCATCGATCGTCGTAATCACGAAGATTACGATGACGAAGACGACGACCACGACGACAATGACAACGACAATGTCGAGGAAGACGAGGACCTCGACGACGTGGGACGATACGGTTACGAGAATGACCTTGACAATATGACGAGGACTACGACCCAAACAATGACGACTAACATGACAGGTAATACGAACGCGACGACGACGACCAACTTGCGCAATAATGACCGTTCCATTTATCGTCGTCACCAGGACGATTATTATCGCGACGAACATTCCCAAAGAATAGCCGCTACGAGAAACGCACACTTTGACGATAGGACTCTAATCGTTGACGATGATTACAACGGTTATCGTAGTGCCGACGACTACGATTATCACCGGACGACAAGAACGCACACGAGTGGCCTCGAGAACGATAAGTTTTACAATTACAACAACACCTTTCCCAGAAGACGTAGGAGAAGAAGCAGACGAGGTAGCAGAGGCGATCCAAATATGGTCGCTTATGAGAACGTTAGATCTTTCAACGGCAGGGATCATTTAGTCCCAGGAACGACGAAAGATAGTCTGACCGTACCGAGCTTTTCCGAGAGCAAGAGGAGAATGATGATGATCCAACGTGCCGAATCTACCCCGGTGTTGCATTCGGATGAGGATCCGAGTACGTGTCCCGCGGCGATAGATGCGAGAAACCGACGATTATACCGTCGCAGACGTAACAGCAGTTGTCCCGAGGCTAAGGAATATCATCGTTCGAGCGAGACTCTTCGGCGTGGTAATTTCAAGGATGACGATAGAGGAAGGTCTAACTTTATGCTTGACTCCGAGGAGGAATTTGGCTCGATGGAGACGGTCGTCGGTGCCGATTACTTTAGGCGGAAAAACGAGTTGGAGGTTCGCGAGGATGGTGGTGGTGGTAGTGGTGGTGGGGGTGGTAGTAGTAGTGGTGGTGGTGGTGCTGGTGGTGGTGGTGGTAGTAGAGGTGGTGGTGTAGTCCTTGTAGGCGAAGACCGATTAGGATCGGTTAGATCAGATTACTACGACGAGGAACCGCCGGTAGACTCCTCGAGGTACGATCTCCTGCCGGATTACGAGTGTCGCGAATGTAACGAGGCTGCCGCAGCTCGCGAATTCGTTAGGTCAGGGTCGCTACGTTCCTCGAGCACGCACGAATCGCGTTATCAGAATTGGTCGTCCTCGACGCGCGGTAGTATTAGACGAAAGAGTAGCTGTCCGGAGTGCCGTGAGCTGGCGCTGTCCTCTTCCGGTGGCGATTTAGACGGCGTTGGTAGGTCGCGTAGGAGCGATGAGAGAAGGTCGTTAGTCGAGGCGAGGCAGAGGTATCGTAGGCGAAACAGCAGCTGCCCCGAGGCTAGGGAACTCGAGCTTATAGAGAAGAGGCAGCAACAGCCGCAGCAGGACACCCGGCACCAACCTTCGCGTCAGCCCTTGCGTCAGCCCTTGCGTCAGCCCTCGGCGATGCACACTTCTTCCCAGACCCAACAACAGCGCGGTCAACAGCAACAGCAACCGCAACAGCAACAGCAACCACAACAACCGCAACAACAGCAACCGAGTAGTAAGAGGAACGTGGCGATAAGCGACACCCTCGAGTATTACGAGTACTCGATGGAGAGCGAGAGCCAGTGCAGCGAGAACTGCGGATTTGGCCCGTGCGATCCGCGTAGGCCCCGTAACCGAGCACCCCGCCCCGGTAACGCTAATTCAAGTCTCTTTGATTCCCAAACCGCTACCTCCGACACTGCTAAAAACTACCACCCACGGGCCGACGATCATCAACACGAAAACCCACGTACGATCGCGAAACCGACATCGACGCAATACCACCAACAACAATATCAACAACAACCACAACAACATCTACAACAACAACAACAACAACAACATCAACAACAACAACAACAACATCAACAACATCAACAACAACATCTACCACATCATCGACATCATCAACATCGTCAAACGAACCACGAACCACGATCGTCGTCGTCGTCGTCGCCGCCGCTGCCGCCGCCGCCGCCGCCACTCCCGCACCCGCACCCGCACCCGCACCCGCCGCCGTCGTTGTCGTCGTCGTCGTCGTGTCAATGCTGCGCCCATCCTCCTCCCTCTATTCACAATACCGTTGACTACGTCGCCGCTAATAATTACTATTCCCCTAATCGTCGCCACGACCACGACAATGATTTCCCCATAACGTCCCATCGACGTACCACTCACCATCGGAAAATAACTTATCACGACGCCGGCGGCGACGCTGACGGTAACGTCGACGTCATCATCAACGATGGTGACGTTCTCGACGGTGATTTTGTTGATCATCGACGACGACGACGTTACGACGACGACTACGACGACGACGACCCGCGGGATCGTCGCTCCTCCTCCATGCCCGAAAGCAGCGAGTACTCCGGCCAATCGAGCTCCTATGAAAAACCAACGACGAGGCATCAGACTACAGACAACGGTCACGAGGAACAACATGCCGGAAAACGGGGCCAATTTGTTAGGAGTCTCAGTAACACGGACGCGCCACCCGATGAGAAAGTTGGTGAGTTCTCTCTCTCTCTCTCTCTCTCTTTCTCTCTCTCTCAATATTCACTTACTTATAAATATATACATTATTTTTCCTTTACTTTCATTATTATTGTGACACAATTAATTTGTCCCACGTTATGAGAAGGGGGTCCTTTAAATTCCTTAATTCCTCTTAGAAAAGGGCTTGGTTATTATATTTTCTAACCGATCGAATTCAAGCTTCCATTATTCGTTTAAGAAAGTGTTCTCTTTTTAAAATCGTTTACATTTTCAGCTAGATCATTCTCTCCCTCTCTCCGTTCCTTCTTTCTTTCTCACTCTCTCATCGGTCGAAGAACCGCGAACGTGACTCTTCTTCCTTTTTTTATATACATGTACAAGTATACGTGTATAGCTTTGGCATGCGGACTTTGCTTGGAGAGAGCTTAGTCACGAATTCCATTTCTCTCTCTCTCTTTCTCTTTCTCTTTCTCTCTTGATACTTTCATCGATCGCAATAAAAGATGGAAGGGGAAGATGCTCTACTACGTTCCCTAGCAGTTCTTTGACTATACAACCTTCTTTCGTTGGCCGTCGCCCAAAATTACCTTTCCAAGGCCTCCCAAAGGCCTCCTGCCATTCGACAAAAAGAGAATTTTTTTCTACGATTATTCTCTTTTATTTCTACTTCTTTTTCTTCTTTTCTTTCTTTCTCCTCTATTATTTTCATTCTTTACTCCAAGATCGAAGTTTCGTAATTATTAAGTATCAATAAATAATTATCCCAATGTTAAAGCACGTTTCATTAGGATAGAAATAAATTCTTTAATTCCGTAATACATTTTTTATGATTATTATTCATACGTTTCATTTTACTCTAATATAGTATCTGTTTAATATATAAATGTATATATAAATAGTTAGAACAAATAGAAAAAGTTTCAAGCAGGTGGTTTGAAAGTTAAACCTATTCTTGGATAAATTTGGTTTACTAATTCCAAAAATAACAATGCCTTTCACCATATTAGGGGTTACAGTTTTCCAGATACGTCGTAAATGTTCTGAAATAGTATTATACTAATATTAGAATGATTTAGTAATATGTAATAGTATGTAATAATTATAGGGTACAATATTATTTTAATATCGCATAATTAAAAAATCGTAATAATATGTTATATGCATACGTGTATATAATAATGTAAAAAAGAGTAAAAAGAAAAGAAGAGGAAATACTTTTTACGTTTCTTTGATTTTTGTGAGCAACAACAAAAAAAAAAAAAGAAAGAATCCCAATTAATCTTCCTGCTTTTTCCCTCTTTCTTCCTGATTCTTTTTTCTATATCTTTGACACGGGGGAAAAGTAAAAAAAAAAAAAGGAAAAAATGATAAAAGCTCAGCTTTATCAAGGATTGTTTCGCAGATGGGAGTTTGAGCGACACGGCCGTCAGTCACGTGGATGATGCCTCGAGGAGGGGTCGTAAGAGTTCACCGGGTAGTAAAAGTGGAAGCGGAAGTAGCAGCGGCGGCGGAAGCGCCGTACAATATCAGACCGGTCTTGGAAAGAAGAGTAACAGCACGAGTCAGCTATCCGCGACAGGTAACACATCGTCACGCTGTCCATTATATCTTCTCTCTTTGTCCGATAATATTATTATTATAATATTATTACGTCTTTCAAAAAAAAAAAAACAAGAAAAAACAATCTTAACCGAGATACGTCAAAGAATGATAATACAACGACACGCGGTACTTTTGACATTCCGCCCAGTTCACTTTTCGTCTAAATAATTATCGATTAATTCTAAAATTAATACACACACGTAAAAAATGGGATCCCGTTGAGAAAGCTAAGCGCGATTATCGTCCTGTATATTTACGAAAAAGCTAGAAAAACAAATAACCAAAAACAAGATCGGCTAATCTTTCATACTAATTTTCTTTCTATAAATACTTATATTCATATATACATTGTATTTTTTTTATTTTTTTTTTTTTCACTTTAATCGCCTATTCTACTTTGTTACTAACGTACGAATATATACACCTGGTATGATACTTCTAACCCTTTCGTTACGGTTCAACGCGAATATTTATACATATAAACTCATTCGTACATACTTGTTGCGACTCCTATATGGGTTGATCGTTAATACGGGGCCTTTGCATGGACGACCGGTCGGTATAAGGGTCCCTCGTACATTGGGGCCTCTTTGCATGGACGACTCGTATATGGATTGCTAGTAACGAAAGGGGAGTTAATACTCTCACACAAAAACACATAGGTAAATGACGTATATCGTATGTATATATTTGTATATCCGCACATATTATATATATATGATAGAATACTTTTTCCACGTGATATATATACATAGATATCATCTATATATTTGTTATCCTTGCGTTTATCTCTTCTCTATCTCTTTTCTTTTTTCACGTATATATATATATACATATAGATATATTATATATATATAATATATTGTTTAATATATATATATACTGGTCATGTCGTACTAAAGAGCAATACCCCCCGTTAAGATATTAGAATACGCATTTAGTATATAGAATTCATATTAGTGTATAGATTAGAAACGGTGTGCTCTCGCTATAATCAATCGAGAATAATCAAACAAGTCCTTTTAGCTTGTGTCATCTTGAAATACAACCAACCCTAAACCTGTATATAAACACTCTATCTCTCATAATCTCTCATAATCTCTCATTATTTCTCTCACTTTCTTTTTTTTTATTTTTCCTTCATACGGTTATAGAAACGCGTTTCTCGATCTAAAAAAAAAAATAAATTACGAAGATTTTTTTTTTTTACAACGGAACCATACCTAGAGCACACCGTACCTGTAGTACAAATAACAAAAAAAAAAAAAAGAGAATAAACAAAACACGAAAGAAAAGAAATGAAAAAAAAAAAGAAAAATCCCCAATCAACGGGCCACTAACTACATTCTAATCGTATTCTTGTTTTCTCCGCCATCCCTCCTCATCTCTATCCGCCTCTCTTCGACATGAACACATTCACACTTAACTTCTACCGAACCAACCAACTATCTCTCTCGACGCTCTGGGGGCCCATTAACGTCATCGATCTGTACCCACCTGCACGACATTTCATCGTGATATGGCCGATCGTCGATCCACCTTCGCGATCGCGTCACGGAATTAACACTCGTACACGATATCAACTACTATTAACTACCAACTACAAAATCTACAACATCTACCAACAACTACGACGAAACTACACAACTTATTCTATTCACACCGGATAATGTATATGTATATATATGTATATATATGTATATATATTCACATATACATATATATATAAATATATATACCAATGAATCTGAATTTACTACTCTCCCATATAAATCTCCATTAAAATGAATCAATCAAAAACCAACTGCTACAACAACACAACAACACAATTAAATGAAACACTAACACTCTATTACGATGACAACCATACTACCAACAATACAATTATGAACAACGACTCAACCCATCTCACTGATACAACTACTACTACTACTACTACTATTACTACAACTACAACTACAACTATTACTACAACCACAACCACAACAACAACGACAAATCGTGTCACGCGTCACGCAAAAAAACCATAACCATGCCACGTGCATCTGTTGGTGGTACATGCGTGGGCGAGGAAGGACGGAAACGACGGCTTGGATTTGGGAAGAAGGGGAAGTCGTCCTTTACAGTTCACAGGAGCGAGGAAGTCCTACCGGAGGACACGGCCAGCGGTAGGAGCGGAAGGCAAGCGAGCTCCGCGAGCAGCGATGGCGAGGGAAGCGGCGACGGGGACAGGTCCGTCCATCGTCCCACTAAACCGTACTTTATCTCCTTTTTTATTATTATTATTATTATTATTATTATTTATTTTTTTTATTATCATCGTCATCACTATCATCATCATTATCATCATCATCATCATCATTATTATTATTGTTATTATTATTATTATTATTATTATTATTATTATTATTATTATTATTATTATTATTATTGTTATCAATTTGTTCAATTATTGCTTTTATTTCTTCTTCTTTATCTTTTTTCTATGTACTATTATTTATCTACCCCACCACCTCTCACCAACTATTATTGTCATCAACCCAAACCATCTTTCGTATTAACTCCAATAGATACCATCTTACTATCTCTTTTTCATTCTCTTTATCTTCATCTATCTTTAAAATCCAACTGTGCATTATTTAACTTTACACTTTTGTGATGTTCGTATCTTTGTTTTTAGTTCATCATACTTCGTCATGTATCTATCATATTTTTCTCCAATCTAGAGTTACCTAATCATATTCGTGCTATTTGTTTCTTTCTAATCTCTAATTAATGTGTTTTATTTTATTTTTTGGTTTTATATATAAATATATACGAATATATATTTTTTCTATCTTCTCCCTTCAACACCCACCCACCCAAACCTTCACCATTTTTGATTGTAAAAATCCATTACATTTTTTTCCTAAAATTGCTCGCGTGCGGAAGCAACGGACGTAGGATTTGTAGACGAATTAATTATATATAAACAATTTTGATATATAATTGAATCGATTCTACATCTCGATTAAATATCTGTCTTTATCTTTATCTATATCTTTTTATCTTAATCTCTATCTACATATTATTATTCTACTATACTTTCTATCCCACTAGAAGAAACCTTCCCTTTCTCGAAAATAAACTGGACGAGATTGTTCGCCGTGCCGTACGCCCCGCGTTCGTTCGAACTTAGTTCCTCAAACGAGGTGGCTTGTCTTTCCCCCCTTAAAAAAAAAAAATAAAAAAAATAGATATATAAATAACAAAAATACAAATTCACACAGAGTATATTTTCTCGTTAGGAGAAAATCATTTATAGATTGTATAAACATTGGCCATTCTCGTATTTGCGATTGTTTAATATTATCTACGATTTTGTTAATTTTCTTTAACAAAAAGAAAAATATTTAAAATTAATAAAATGTACATATATGGTAGGATACGTATTTGTACGTATTTGATATACAATAAAATGTAATGTTTTACTTTAAAGATATTTTATATCATGTTTATCCAACAAATAAAATAATGCGACAAACGTTTACTATGCGATGGCCAATAGTTGTACAATTTATTACAATAAAAATAAAACTCAAATATAAAACAAAAAGAATAAAACGGTTCGGTCGAAATTGACGTGGTCATTGTACTTAAAAAATATAGAAAAAAAAATATAGAAGAAAAATAATAATTATTTAATACAATAATTTAGAACGAGCCTCCGACGAAACGTGAGTACATGTCAGAGGAGAATATAAAGTGGGCAGGAAATTCTAAATCTAAATCAAATTGGTTATAAGATCGCGACAACGATACATGCTATTATTATTATATTGCTAATATTATTATAATTATTATTACTATTATTATTATTATTATCATCATTATTAATGTTGTTGTTGTTGTTGCATCGATGAAATCAAAAAAGGAGACAACAAAATGCAAGATGAAAGAAAAACACACAAGCACAATTGTATTCGTTAGAGATAGCGAGCTTTTCTTTCTTACATATTACCAAATAACAAGTATATATATATATATGTTAATATAAATAAATAATATATATTATTTATTTATTTAATTAATCTGTAGAACGGGTTAAATATAAATTGGAGACACCAATCGTGATTATCGTTTGAAAATACTATTCTCAAATCAAATACATTTCAGTTTTGTTAAATATTCTTTTTTTATTTTTTATAGAAACATTATGGATTTCTGATAACAAAAATGATATAATAATTATTAATTATGTGAAAAATAATTAGTGTCAATGGAAGTATTTTTAATCGAAGGTGCACGATACTTTTGTTGTATAGAAAATAATCACGATGGTTCTCTCTCTCTCTCTCTGTCTCTTTCTCTATCTCTTTCTCTCTCTCTTCCCCTATCTCTCGATTTTTTTATTACGAATTTCCTAGAGTGCTATAGTTATTAACTAACGTAGATCTTCTTAAAGATACTTATTTCGTTTTATCTTCTTTTTCTATTTGAATTTTTAGACAAAATGTTTGCACGAGCTTTTCCCGATTGATCAAATTCGTAGCATATTTTTATTAAATTTATCTATAATTAATTTTGTTTTGTTTAATATCATACAATTTTTCCTTTATTTTATTATTTATTAGAAAGCACGGGATAAGAACGATAAAAAAATTCGTAGTTTAAACACCATGCATCTATAAAATTGTTTATTTAATTTGTTTTTCTTTACGAAGCACGAAAACGTTGTAATCGGTTAGCTCAAGATGAAAATTTAGTTGTGCACATTTAAATATCGTGGTAACTTTATACATGGATCGAAATGAGATGATTAGTTAATCAAATTTAGTAAATCATCATCGATGAATTAGAATTTTCATTTAGGATACGTGTATAACACTTTCTCTTTCCCTCTTTCTTACTCTCTCTTTCTCTCTCTCTCTCTCTCTCTCTCTCTCTCTCTCTCTTTCTCTCTCTCTTTGCTGTTTTGTTGTGTAGCTTCTAAAAACAAAGCTTACTAAAAAGATTTTATTGTTGAATTTTAACGCGGCCTACAAACACACACGCAAAACACACGTAACATACACACCACATACGTACAAATCATTTTATCTAACAGCAAACATACACAGATGCATATAAACATATACACGAATATCATAGGTAAGTTGATAACATTTTCTAACATGTATTTTAAATAGAACAATTCATACTTATTGGAATAATCTAATTTCTACAAAATCAAATCAAATATTATTTTCAATACAGAGGCGTTTCAGCTTTCTCGAACAAATGTTTCCTTGTATTTCGTAGAATGCAATAGTACGTTTATATCTATGTATGTATATACACTTTTTTTATGTAAATAGGTATATACATATAACATATACATCTAAAGATATTTAATTAAAAAGCTTTCCAAATCAATAACACACTGAACAAAAAAAAACCACGAAGTGCCAATTTAAACCGACGAAGATGTTTTTTTTTTTCTATTTTCCATATCAGGGTTTCTCAAAGTGTGGATCGCGACCCCGTATGGAGTTTTATACTAAATTTAGGGGGTCATAGAAATTTCGTTTGAATTTATGACAGTGAAAGAGAGAAGAAATTACTGAATTGTGAAAATATTTCCTTGGGTTAAAGGGGGTCGTTGAGTGCCAAAGTTTTAGAAACCCTGTTCTATATAAATAAATTATGCATATATATATGTTGTATATATAAATACATATATATATCTTTTATATACAGATAGAAATATATGTATATATATATATATTCGTTTGCAAGTTCGCTTTTTCTTCAAAACTTTGTCAATACTTATTCCATTCAATTAAATATTTTTTCTTCTTCTTTTCCACTTTCTTTATTTCTTTAAAAGATATTACATTTAAAGATATTCTTATTATATTCGATTCTCGAAAGCTCTATCTTTTTTTTTTTTATTTGTTTTCTTTTGTTTTGTTTCGTTAACTTTTATACGAGAGAAGAAACGAGTAGTAGAAATAGGAGCTTCTTGTTAAAAACTTAATGATAAACTTTTTCAATCATTTCCAGGTTATTTATCTTTCAGCATCCTGCCCCTCTTTCTCTCTCTCTCTCTCTCTCTTTCTTTCTTTTTCTCTTTCTCTTTCTCTTTCTCTTTCTCTCTCTTTCTTTATGTAGAATCTTCCTTTGCAGTGACTGCGATATGCGAGATTCGGATTAAAACTAACGCAAAAAATAATATACCAACGAAAAGTATGAAATAAATGAAAAGGAAGAAGAAGAGGAAGAAAAAAGAAAAATACAAATAAGGCAGATTCTAATAATTTGTGTACTGACTAAAAACATTTTTTCAGGTAGATGATCGAAGTATCCTCGCTAATGCGCTTCTTGCTTCACCAGACACTGATGATTCAAGATTGATTTTTCTTTTATCGATCTACAATTCCCCCCTTTTCTCCAACAACAACTACCGTCCCCTTTTCCCTTCTTCCTTCTCTTCAACAACTTTTTTTCGAGGTATTTTGTAATTCGTTGGCCAACCCTATTTCTTATTTTTCTTGACATCTTCTCATTTTTTATTTTCTAAATGTTTTATCACACGTCACTATTACCATCATCATCATCATCATCATTATTATCGTAATCATCATAATCATAATCATAATCATCATTCTTCGCCGTTGTTGTCGTTGTTGTTGTTGTTGTTGTGTTGTTGTTACCATCGTCAAATCCCATGAAAGAAGGAAAAAAAAAATCGTCCCTCGTTTAAATGTATTTGCAAAAATGAAAAATAGGAACTGGAGGAGTTAAAGAAAGTTTGAGAAAGAGTGAGAGAGAGAGAGAGAAAGGGCGAGAGGATGTGAAGAGAGAAAGAGATGAGAGAACGAAAGATTTCAAAAGGAAAGTGAGATTGTATTTTTAGAGTCTACAAGGTACCTAATGAGAGAGATAAGAAAATATCAAATTAATAATATTCGTAATATTATAAAATAAGCTTTCGATGAAGAGAAGAAAAAGTATACGAAAAATGAGAAGGGTTTAACTACGAGCATGAATTCTATACAGAAGATAATAATAGTAATAGTAATAATAATTATAATAATAATAACGTTATTATTATTCTAATAATATTAATATAATAATGATAATAATAATAATAATAATAATAAACGAAATAAATAATAACGAAAAAGAGAAAATATGAAAAGTTGCAAAGATAAAAAAAAGATAAAAAATAATTAAATGAAAAAGAGGAGGAAAAGAAGAAAAAAAAAATGAAATTAATTTCGAACAAATATTTGTTTCTTGTTGTTCTTTTTTTTGTTGCTTTTCACTACGCAGAAAACGGGATGCTCGTCCTCGGTGGTGGTGTCGGTGGTAGTGGTGGTATCGTTGGTGGAGGTAGTGGAGGTGGTGGTAGTAATGGTGGTGGTAGTGGTGGTGTTGGTGGTGGTGGTAGTGGTGGTAGTGCTGGTGGTAGCGGTACCATTATCAGCGAGTTACGAGTCGTCGCTTTTTCGAATCGGAAACGCAACAGTACACCCTGCAGCATCCAACGTAGCGAGGAGATCTATTCGTTCTATCAACGCTTCGATTCTGGCAAGATGGTGGGATCGGTGGCCAGCGATACAGCCGGAAGTCTCAACTCGATATCTAGTTCCGAAGCAAGCTCGTAAGTAGTGGTCCTCCTCCCTCCTCTCTACGGATCAATTCTGCAAATCGGAAACGCGGACTTATCTCTCTCCTCTGTCTTTCTATCTCTCTCTTTCTCATACTTCTTACACCCCAATTAGTTTCTTTATTTACTCCTCTTTTTTGCTATCTCTCTCTTTTTCTCTCTCTCACACACACACACACACACTTTCTTTCTATTCCTGTCTATTTACTTATCTACAAATTTATTATCCATTCGAGTTTGTCATTTTTTAATGAAACTACTTCTACCTCACTTTTTACCACACTTTGTTTCCTAATCTTTCTTTCTCTCTTTCTCTCATTCTTTAATGCCACACATTACTTCTCTCTCTTTGACAGAGAATATGTTCAACGAGAAATATTCGTTGATTAACTTTTAAAATAATTGTCTTCCTACTAATACCTTTCCACTTGATTCTCTTTCATGGTTTATCATTTTTTCCTTAAAGTATCGATCGCGATCTATCGTTTATAAATATTCTTTTCTCGAACCGATTTGTTTTTTCTTTCAGTTGAATTTATTTCTTGAAACATCGAGATTCGAGAGTGTCGGACGAGTTTTTTTTCTCTTTCTCTTTCTCTCTTTTACTCTTCGTAAATTCCGTTTGGCTTATTGATGTTTCTTCCAAATTGTATGATTCCTTTTCGGTGATTATGCAGTTTCCAACTTTGTTATTCTATCACGCTCGTGTCGTCTTGCTTCACCTTTTTCTATTTGTCTCTCTCTCTCTCACTCTCTCTTTATCTTTCTCCTTTTCTTCTGTATATTATTTACTCTCTCTCTCTCTCTCTCTCTCTCTGTTTTAATTGCATCTAGTAAATATTATTTCATTAAACAATCTTCCCTTCGTTATTCTCTCCACTTCGATCAGGATCAAAACGATGATATAAAATTAAATTAAATTATTCCTATTTTTTTTTCTATTTAATTACACAAGTAACATATTTTTTCTTAAGTAGTATGAGTCAGTCGCTCATATATGGTCAGACGTGAAATAAAAATATTCTACGAACACGTGGTAAAATGTATAACGAAAAAAAAAATATATATACATATATAAACTAAATTAATTGTAAGATGAATAAGTTAGAAGAAGAAGAAAAAGAAGAAGATGATGATGATGATGAAGAAAGAAGACGAATATTTGAAAAAGAAAAATAAATGAAAAATAAATAAAAAATAAATAAAAAATACGATTAACCATTGAAAATATTCATCTATGTACTTAAATTAATAAGTACTGTATTTTTATAAGTACATTGTACTTATTTATTAGTATTTAACTAACTCTTTCATTCTCACTCTATACTTCTCTCTCTCACTCTCTTTCTCTCTCTCTGATTTTCTGTATCTATCTCTATTTCTCGTTCTCACTTTCTTTCTCTCTCTCTCTTTCTCCTCTCATTCTTTTTCTTTTCTTTATTTCTTAACTGTACAGTATACGATTTATACAAAAAGTCGGCTTGTATATTTCCAACTGTTCTTGTGTCATCTATTAGAATAACGCTTTTATCACGATTACCAACCATAATCTATTACAATTAATACCCAATATTAGTCTATTCGATTTAGTTTCATTTGTGTGATACACGTTTTTATATCGATGTTCCGCTTTTTCTGAACAATATTTCTCTCGATTAGGTATCTCGAATTCTTTAAAGTAAGGAAAATCAGAAAATTATATTAACGATATATTAATAAAAAAAGAGAATATACAATAATTAATAGTTTTTTTTTTATCGATGTTGATTGTCGCTTTGGCTTTGATTGCTTTGCTGCCGCAAGTGATATCTTGTATTATAGCATTATTATTATTATTATTATTATTGAAAAACTTCTTCCGAAGCACATATATTAATGATTGTACATAAAAATATCTCACGTACTTTTATTTAATAATAATATTATACTATATTGTGTATTTGTGTATTTTTTAAATTACGTTTCTCGAAAAAAAGAAAAACCATTCGAAACATTTTCGCTAAAAAAACATATATGGACTGACGAAACTGTACGCTGCTGACTATGACGATAAATCACTTTTACTCGAATCATCGAAATTGAGGACTCCCGTCAATAATTAATTTCTTTTTTTATTATCATATATATTTTTGTTAATCCCTTTTTTCTTTTTTTTGTTATTTATTTCTCCTATGCAATATCTGTTTATAATCCTATTTATATGTACAGCAATAATACAAGTCGTGTTTTAGATTATTTTCCACAAAATTTTATCACCGTATTTTGCAAGTAAATAAACAAATACGAAAGGACATATAGAAATAAATTGTCGATAGAAATTATAATTTATCGGCTTGATTATTTCTTTGTTTCATTTTCCCTTTTAAACTACAGAGAGTGAATTCATTCTGATTTTCTCGAATAAATCATTTTGATAAAAGTTTATAAGTTAATACGATATTTATTTTCTTCTTTACTTTTTATTTACAGAAAATATTGGTGAAATTTTGCGGAGAATAATTGAAACACAATTCTTTAATACATATATATTATATAAATAATAGATATTATTATTATTATTATTATTATTATTATTATTATTATAAATAATATATTTATACGTTTATTTAGAAAGAATATATAATAACATTATTATTATTATTATAATATATATTATCGGTTTCTCTATCTCTCTCTTTCTCTCTCTCTCTCTCAACGTTGTTTTGTGCGATGCACCTTTATTCGTAGATTAGATAAGTGTATTTTGTATTTTTCAACGATGAATCGACGATATTGACTCGTACCAACAAATCCAAACAAATGGTTTCTCTTTTTAGGTGTACTATGATTATTGAAATGAAAAATTCTTTTGTACGATTATAATTTAATTAAGTGATGTATATTAGTTAACGTCGATTCAACGATAATAATATGTCAAAAGAATAATCGATTATTCTAAACGAAAAAGAATGGTTCTGTTATTATTTATTAACAGTATTTTGAATACTCGTGTCTATTTCTATCTCTCTCTTTCATTCTCTCTTTCATTCTCTCTTTTTCTCTCTCTCTGTCTATCTATCTTTCTCTTTAAACGTATATTAAATGATCGTGTTATCAATTATCATTAACGTAACCCAAAGAAGCCACACATGGATGAGAGGACACCTCCAAGGGGACTTAGAATTTAATTTTCGTTTTAATTGCTATAAAGTTTCTTTTTTTTTTTAATTATTATTATTATTATTATTATTAATTTAAATAATGATGATAAACTTGAACGCGTGGATCTTGAGCAAGATAATTGAAATGTTCTTATTTAAAATTTGAATACATTCGTGTCAAATGATTTTTATATAAAAAATAAAATAAAATTATTATCGTGCGTAGGAATTTCTTGCTCGTTTTTCACGCGCGCGTATAAGGTTTATTTAAAATATAAATAATTATTATATCTCATAACTAATATAATTCGATAATATGTTAATGTTACATGTACATTAATGTACATTTATTTTTTCCTAATAAGATTTCATCGTGAATACGATTAAGTATGTGTGGATTTAGCAGTGTGTTTGAAAGCAAAAGACAAAAAATCTTCTCATCTTTTTAAATTATTTAATATTCATAGAGTGTGCATTGAAATTTGCCCCTTTAGCAGGATCTGCGCGTATCGACCGTAAGTCAGTTTTCAATTTGATATTATTTCTTTATTTTTATTTTTTACTTATACTGTATTTATAGAACATTTAAATGATAACACTATAAGTCGAATGATATGAATCTGTTTTTTTGATTCTAGCATTTAAGCATGCGTTACGACAAGTGCTTGAAAATTATAGAAATTAATTTAGTACCACGACTACGATCGGTAAGAGTTTCTATTAAAAAAAATAAACAAATTGTAATTAAATCGATTAAAGATGTTAATTATTTTTTTCTAAGAAATTATTTAACATCGTACTATATCGATCGTAGTTTTAATCATTAATTTAAACAAATAATATCAAACAATCCTACACACACGTATAAACGCTTTTAAATGAATTGCATGAGTTTGATAGCCTGGAGTATGTTTTTTTGATTTTCTATCTCACTCATTTGGTCTCTCTGCATAAAACAAATTAATTACTCTTACTTCTCTCTCTCTCTTTCTATTTTTTAAAATAAATATTTAATCATTATATTTACACTAAAAAAAAAAAACATTAACACTTTTCTCTCAGCGTGAATTCTTGACTACGTGAAATGTTCTCCACTCTTTCTCTCTCTCTTTCTGTTTTTTCTGTCACTGTTTCTTTTTCTATCTATCTATCTATCTATCTATCTATCTATCTATCTATCTCTCTTTCTTTCTCTTTCTGTCTTTCTTTTCATAAAAAAGAAAATATAGATGAAAAGAAAATTACGCACTTTCGTCGAAGGCTTAGACAAATATAATGAACAGAAAAAAAATATATATATAAATAAATAAATAAATAAAAGAATATTAAATAAAATAAATAATTAAAAAAAATAATCGTCCCTCGCTCCCGCCCCGAGATTAAACTTTCGTTCGTTTCTCACGTTTCCCCCTTTTTCCACCCACCGTTTCTACGTTGGATAAATAATTAAAACACGTTTATCTAACGTTGAAATATTTTACGAGAAAATTATTTTTTTCCAACGATCTCTTCGAACTGTATTTATTCAATCGATGACAATTCAAATTTATTAACTTTTTATCGAAAATGTAATAAAACAAAAAAAAAGAAAAGAATTGAAAGATCGTAGGAAAGAAAATGATAAAAAATATAATTATTAGGCTGTCAAGTATGAAATGAAGCAAAAAATGTACATAATTGAATTGAAATTTGCTCCATTTTATACTTGACAGCCTAATAATTAAAAAAAAAGATAAGAAATGAAAGAACGTTTTCCTACGAAGAATCCTCCGAATAATTTCTATTCTCTCTCTCTTTCTCTCTCTCTCTCTCTCTCTCTTTCTCTCTTTCCCCGATTAATTTGATTATATTATTATCTTTGTTTTTTTCTTTTTCTTGTCTAACAAACGATTTAATTTTTATAATTTAATTTAATTGAAAAAAAAAAAGAAAAAAAAAGAAAAACCTAGGAAGTTTAAAACGAGACGATTCGGGAGAGATCGGTAAGATTGTTTAGTAAAGATGTATGTTTGGAAACCGCAGCTGGTCGCCCAGTCTGCGAATGCCATCTGAGACCGGGCAGCTGAGAGACTTCATCGAGGATCTTGGTCCAGCGCAAGTAGTTGGAAGACAAGCGTTAGGTGCTGGTTATCTTGGTGCCATACAACTATCTCTTAGTTATACGAAAGGTTTTCTCGAAGTAGAGATTATCCGTGCCAAAGATCTTAAAACGAAACATGGAAGCAAAGGGATACCAGGTTAGAATTTTCTTCTTTTTTATTTTTTTTTTTTATTTAACCAATTCATATCTTTGAGTAAGTTATTCAAATTCATGTCAATCTCATCGAAGTTTGTTTTATTTTTATTTTTATTTTTGTCAATTGATATTGTTCCGAAAAATCATTTCAATGATTAGATTGTTTTTTATATTATTCACTTTTTTTTATGAATATTATATTTAACTCTCTATGGACCAGTGTAAACCTTTTAGTTTACGTGCTAATATATTGACATTTTATCAAATATTAGGTTGTCAAATATGAAATAAAGCAAATTTCAATTCAATTATGTACATTTTTTGCTCCATTTTATATTTGACAGTCTAATAATTTGACGTATGCGTTCTTAATTTTATCAATGTTCTTTGAAATAACTAATAACAATATTAATTACGAAGAGGAATAAATAAATAAATAAAAAGAAAATTGTTTTCATATTTATGAAAATATTTGGCCCATAGAAGGTTAAAGCTTTGATTTTGATTTTAATAATAATATTATAATTATTGCAGCTTCTTACGTAAAGGTTTATCTGATGAATGGGAAGAAATGTATCGAAAAGGCGAAAACCTCGACGGCAAGAAAAACGTTAGATCCTTTTTACCAAGAATCTTTGGCATTTAGAGAAAATTTCCGGGGCTGTATATTGCAAGTAAGTAATCTTAGTTAGAAGAAAAAAAAAATGATTTAACTATTAATTAATTACCATATACCATCCGATTAATACGAACAATTTAATTTGTACTTTTTTTCCTTTTTTTTTTCTATTTCTAATCGTAGATAACAGTTTGGGGTGATTATGGCCGTTTCGAAGGGAAAAAAGTGTTCATGGGCGTCGCACAGATCGTATTGAACGATCTGGACCTGAGTCAGATGGTGTTCGGATGGTACAAACTGTTTGACGCCACATTGCTGGTCAGTGGGCCTTCAACCCTTGCTTTATCACGTCGCTCCTCAGCCACGTCCTTAGAATCCTGTAAGATCTAAGAATGATGTTTGTCGATTAGAAGATCGAATTCTTTCTTTTTAGTTACGCTTTTATTATAGTCGAACAAAACTGTGTTACGTATAACAGACATTATAATTTTTTCGCACGCTTTTTAAATCGAAAGGAATATTTTAAGAACTAAATGAACAACAACAGCAGCAGCAAAAGTTATTTAATAAAAGAAAGAAAAATCTATCCAAAAAGGATGATGATCAAAAAGATAAACAGAATCAAACGAGGGAAAGGGTAGAGAATGGTAGACTTAATATATAAAAAAAAAAAAGAAGAAACAGTCGCTTTAAATAAACTTTCGTCTCGTTGTAATTTCACGCGAAACTAGATGTTTAAACTCGAAGAAAAAAAAATACTAAAAGTAAGCAAGAAAAATCCTACAAAGATATCTCTCCGGAAAAATTAATCGTCATTGTGTATTTGTCCAATATTAAAAATATTATGTGCTTATTATACGCTTCGTAATAAAAAAAAGAAAGAAGCGAGTTCAATCGGTCCTTTTTTTTTATTTTTGGAAACCTTGAAAAACCATATAAATAAAAACAAAAATTCGCATCCGATCAGAAATGGTTAGACACCCAATATTTTGTCGTCAATAAAGAAGTGTCACTTGTTAATCGATGATTATTATTATTTTATTATTATCGTTAGATATTAATTAATAATAATATAACCAATATGCTGTACTTTAAAAAATCATTGATTATTATACATTGAAATTTAATTGAAAAATAGAGAAGAATAAAACTCAATTCTTTTTTTTTTTTCTAATTCGCAAAGTTGATAGTTGGTTATTCGTTTAGAAAAATCAATGCGAAATGAAAAGTTCGTATAGGGAAAAATTCTTGATTAGATTGATCTGTTGTTTTAAGAGAGCTTGATTTAATGTTGATTTAAGAGAAGGGAGAGGGAAATGAAAAGTAATATGCGGATTAGTTTGAGAAAGTACTTTGCGCGTAAGGCTGTGTCTTTTTAGAAAACACCATTATAGAGCATCGCATATCATGTACGCCATATCAGACGAGACATACGCTAGTCTTAATGTAGACTAGTTAATAGAAGTACAGTAGCAGCCATGTTCCCCATTCCGGATTGCGGCAGATAGTTTTAGGTACGCACCCATACAATGATCAAGGAATTCTTCGTAGTTAGTTGTTCTATGATTTCACGTGGGTACCCACAATTTACAATTAACCAAAGAAAATAAAAATATTTATATATATATCTTTCACTAACTAACAAAATTCAAAATTTAAACCTTAATTGTAAATTTCTAATTTCATTGATTCTCATATTTTCTTTCAACACGTTCAAGTAAATTAATATTTTTCTTAAACAAATTTCATTCTTTTAATTAAAGGAAGAAAATAATATATAATTCTAATATATATTTGGAAGTACTATTATATATCAAACGTATTTGTTAATTTTTTAAATTTGTGTGTGTGTTTTTTTTTATTTTTGTATTCTTACGAAGAAAAGGAGAGTACCCGCGTAAAATCGACACTTTTCATATCGTCTCTGTTGGAAACAAATTATTTTAATTCTTTTCTTCTTCTTTTCTCTCTTTCTATTTCTAGTTTTTAATCTTAATTTTTTTATGGATAATCTCTTTCCATCCACCCTGCCTTCTCTTTCTTTCTATCTCTCTTCGTGTGTTTATATTTCTGTTTTTTTTTTTAATACTGAAATTATTCTTTAATTCCAAGCAAGAATTTTGAAAGTTTCTTTCCAATTCTGATTATTCCACGTATTTTCACGACAAAACCTCGAACAAGAAGTTTGTTCAATTAACGATCATAAAAGTTTCTTTTTTCAATTCCTCGTTGTTTCTTCTTCGTCTTATTCTTCCTTTTGCTAATGTAAGATATATATATATTTGTTTAGTATTTATTTATTTCATAGCATCCATTTGATTCCTGCTCGTAAATAAACTTTTCATTGTACATACGCACGCATTATTTACAAACAAACACACATATGTATCATCATTATAAAACTAAACGAAAAAATTCACCGCGTCGAGATGTTGGACATTGCTCGTGAAATTATTTCTCAAAGAGGTTTTTGCTATTTTTTTTTCTTTCTTTTTGTAAAAAGAAGAAAATGAAAAAAAAATAGAAAAAGAAAGAAAGGAGATGAAAAATTCGTAGAAAATTCGTTGGATTAGTTTTGTACAACGTTCGTTCATCCTTTATAGACGTGTGATAGAAAACCTGATTTATGTAGATAAATAGTTTGAGAGGTAAGTCATTCGGAAGTCCTTTAGATGTATCAAACAGAATTTTAAATATATCCTTTATTATTTTTTTATCCAATCCATATTGAACGATCATATCGAAGTTTCGAACAATCGTAACAATATACGAAAACTATATATATTTTTGTTTGTTTAATTAATTTAATTATGTGAATTATTTTATCATATGTACATATGTATATATATTATTAATTAATTTATTTATTTATAATATATATTTGTTAATATACTTAGGTGTCTTATTTTCAGGCATAGAATACACCATTCAGTTTAAAAAAATTTCAACATTTTATATAAAATGTATTTTAAATATTATGTATGCATATTTGTTGATGTTATTAAAAATAAGACACTCCCCAAGTATATTAATAAATAATAATAGTGTATTATATTTATAAACAATATTAATTATACAAATACGATCTTTCGAAAGCTTCTTCATAAAAAAAAAATATTATTATTATTAAAAATAAATAGGAATTATGATTAATTAATGAACACGTTTTCGTGCCTGTACTTTCAGTGAAATCACTGCGAATCGATGAACTTTCGGGTGAACGTGAAACGGAGGAGAAGAGATCGGCTCGTTTTTTGGACGTCGATGGACGATGATAAAAATGTGATCAAGAAGAAAAAGAAGAAGAAGAAAGAAGAGCAGAAGAAGAAGACGAAGAAGAAGAAGAAAAAGTTTTATGGAAACCATAGAATGAAAATCGATGCCACGAGGGACGAGAAATATTTGTGCTCACCTCGAAGTCGAATACGAACAGAAAATTTGTTCGTTGTGTGATTTAACAAAACAAAACCACAAAAAAAACTTATACACACATACACAAACACAAAATAAATCTAATTATATAAAATGGACGAAGATTGTAACGAAAACAATACGAACAATTAACCAAACACAGAATATCCAGTAGAACAAGAAGAAGAAGAAGAAGAAGAAGAGGAAACGAAGAAGATATATAAATAATAAACTAAACTAAACTAAAAACGTTTAAATAAAAAATTAAACGAACGGAACTCTTTGAATAAAAAAGTAAAATTAAAACAACAAAAAAAATAATATAAAATAAAATAAATTAAAATAAAATAAAAAATAAATTACTAAAAAAAAAAAAATATGAACACACACGATACGATTTGAAAGAGACGAGATCATCGCGAATCGTTCGCGAATAATGATATATATTTATATATATATGTATACACATATATATGTATATATATAATAAACATATACATACACATGCATACGTATACATATACACATATACACACACGTATAAATATGCAAAAATTTACCCACGTATGTTTGTGCATCAAGAAAACCAAAAAAATGATTTTAAATATAAGTCGAAAGTGAAGAAGAAGAAGAAGAAGAAGAAGGAAGAAGAAGAAGGAGAAGAAGAAGAAGAAGACGATGGAAAATGAATAAAAGAAGATTAACGTAAAAAATAAACAAGGAACATTTAAAAAAAAAAGGTACACATTTGTATATAATCTTTGAACGATGCCGTGCGTGCGTGCGTGCGTGAGTGCGTGCGTGCCGTGAGGGTTTTTAAATAAAAAGGATTACAAATTAAATATACATATATACATACATACATACATACATACATACGTACATACATGCATATACATATACATATTACCTAGAAACACACTTTCAAGCTACCGTAAATAACAAAACAAACAAAAAAAAAAAGATAAACCATAATAAAATAAAATTAATACCAAAAAGAGAGGGCAAGAGTGAACGATCCTTTTTTTTTTGTTTTGTCCGACGAACGATTCGCAGTACCAATGGACAATTTCAAAAAAAAATAAAATAAAATAATAATTAAACAAAAAGAAGAAGTGTAGGGGAGGGGGGGTAACGAAGGATTCAGAAAAACATAAAAACAAAATTATAAAGAAAAAGAAAAGGAAAGAAAAAATGGTGTTGTTCGAATGAAAAAGAAAAAAAAATAATTGTTGTTGCCGTTGTTGTTGTTGTTGCGTTCTCGTCGTAATCGTCGTCATTGTCGTTGTTGTTGTGTCGTCGTCGTTGCGAATTTTTATGTCAACTAACAAAACGGCATCGTTTTTAAAAACCAACAATAATAAAAAATAATAAAAAAAAAAATACGACAATAACGCAACCAACTGCAACTGCAACAAGAGACATAAGAAAAAAAAAAAATTAAAAAAAAAACAGAAACAAAAACAAACGATTGTCATTTGTTGTAAATATTGTAATAATTTAATATACATATATACGTATATATATATATGTATATATACATATACATATACATAAAAAAAAAACATACTTACATGAAGAAAAAAAATGAAAAAAAAAAACTACATACATACATATACATACATGCATACATACATATACATACATTTGCGATACCGCGTGCACGCAAGAGTTTTTGAATGTAATAATAATATCGTTGCCTTCGCTATCGATGATTGTACGTAAAAAAAAAAAAAACAATACTTCTCATTCCGTTCGTCTCCTTTCATTTTCATTTTTCTTCTATTTTCGAGCCAGCCCTATAACCCCCTCTTCCCCTGTTTAAAAACCACCACACCCTTTTCGGCTCCAGAATTTTTTACATCGACTAAAATCATTTATTTTTCGATCGCATGTATTTATTCTCTCGTTTGTTCATTATTATTAATGTTGAAAAAATATATATATCGATTGACAATTTATAATTATAGCTATTAAATTTAATTAAACAAAATATGAAATATGTGTGCGTGTGTATCTGTGCGTATGTGTGTGCGTGTAAGATTACAAAACGTTGGTCCACAGTGTGATTTCGAAGCAAATTATTTCATTACGTTATTGTGTTTATGAGGTACAATCAATTTTATTCTAATTGTATTCACGCGTATACATACACACACGATCTCATGCTCGATTTTTGATTATATTTCTCTTACACGAGGTAATGAAAATTTCAAAAAAAAATAGAAGATATTTGATCAATTTGTTCGGTGATACGATGCGATCGTAAAATTGTTTGTTCAGTCGTTTGAAAAATGATTTTTAAGTGAGCTTTCCGGGGTGTGGGTAAACGAAATGATTGTTAGAATCGTTGGTTTTGGTATTAAGATAAAGATTAAGATAAAGTGAGAGAAGTGAATGTTATTTTATTGTCTTGTTTGCGTGTGCTGAGTCAACGCGAACTACTCGTCGAGCTTGAATTTTTTTTGATAAATATTAAAAATACAGAATTTTACATCTTGAAGAAAATATCCTTGGTAAATTAATTGCAAGAAAGGGAAGAGAATGGGTAAAAAAGGGAAGGAAGAAAAGAGAAAGAGAAACATAAGTATCCTTCAAGGTTTGACCAATTTAATTAATTAATAAATTAAATTCAAATGTATAAAAATAAAAAAGATATAAAATCTTTCGAATGGTTGTTGTTGGAGATCGTGAATTTAAAATAATGACAATATTTTCGTGATTATTATTATTATTATTATTATTTGCTTGAAATAAAATAAATAATAAAAATGAAGAAAACAAAGAAATGAAAAGAAAAGGAGAACGAGGAACCTTTAAGAGACTTTGACAAATATTATGAGAAACCTGGAACGAATGTGTGTATGTGAGAAAAAGATATAAATATGAATGTAATGTGTAGAGAAAAATTGAAATATTGTGTGTATGTGTTTCAGAGAGAAAGAGAGAGAAAGAGAGAGAAAGATGAGATGAGAGAAAATGAGATAAAAGTTGACTTTTAATACTTCGTCGTGTTATGTGTTCGATATAATTTTGTGAAATTTATGTATTTCAAAGTAAACTCAGGCTCTTCAGTGTGAGACACGTATTATAGTGTCTCTTAACATGCACTTTTACAACACAACAACAACAATAATAATATAACAATATACATATATTTACATAAATATATAAATATGTGAATGTATGTATAATTTATTGAAAAAAAAACATATTATAGTTTTTAAGTAAAAAAGCTCTCGTTAAACGACATGCAGCACCACACACACATAACACACATACAACACACACACACATACCGCATATTATTAAAAATCTCATTATATACATGTATATATAATATTAATTACGTTTATATGTGTGTACGTGGGGGAGAAAGGTTTCGCTAGGATCGATATCGATACCGAACGAATTAATCATGCTGATAATATAATATAATATTGCAACAACCGGGGGTTGGCACTTTTTTCCAATTTTTTCTTTTTTTTCTTCTCGTCAATAATTTTTTTTTCTGCGTGGAGAAACCGAAAGTAACTCTTGCGAAAGAATATTGTGTATAATAGTAAACTAATAAGAAAAAACCAAGTATAAATGGAAAGAATAAAAGAGAAAAAGAGAGAGAGTAAGAGTGAGAATGTTGTGTGGTGAGACTTTAGAAAGAAAGAGAGTGTTATGATTCGAATGTAGAAAAGAAAGAAAGGAGGAATGAAGATTATGAATGATTGATAAATTGATGAAAGTGAATGAAGAATATATATATATATTATTAATCGTGCTTTATCGTTTTACGTACGGCAATTTTTGCACAACAAGATGAAGATTAAGAAGAAGAAGAAGAAAGAAAAAAAATACATACATACAATTATTATTATTATTATTATAAATAAATAAATAAATATAATAAAAAATATAAAAAAAACAAGCAACGGATTTCGCACGCGCTACTTAAAAACTTATAAAAACCAATAAACGAACGAAAGAACGAACGAACGAACAAACTATAAACTAATTTACATTAAATTATATAAACTATTATAAAAATCTCTTATATATATGAAGGAAAAAATAATTAAGTTTACACTTTTTTTATCGTTCAATTATCGTATTAATCATCGCGATAATTTTGGCCAATTTCAACGAGCTCTAACCACTAAACAATCCTCTTAAACTTTCGTTTCTTCTTTAAAGTTAAAGTCGTATTATAAAATGTATTTTAATGAAAATAATTTAACGGAGGTAATGAAAATTGGATAAAGGGAATAACAGATAAAGGAGAATGTGTATGGGTGTATCAAACATAAATAATGCATCGTTAGGAACTTGAAAGAAATAGAAGAGAGGGAAAGAGGGAAAGAGGGAAATACGATATACAATTTTTTATAATTTAACACCCCCTTTCCCCATACGAAAATATTAAAATTTAACTGAATTATAAACTCTAAACAACTTTGATAAAAATGCTAATATACTTCGTATCGTTTTGCGTTTCTCCCATTTGTCTCGTAATTTTTTTCAATCGAAAATTTAAAAAGAGAAAGACAAAAGAGAAAGAGAGAAAAATTTCAGAAAAAAAGGAAAAGATAAGATTGATAATAATCGTAATAATTTGTTTGATATATTCAAAATACTGATTAATCCTTGTGGTTCGTTTGTTCACAATACGATTATTAAAGTCGTCCGATGTGTGTATGTAAATAAATATAAAATGAATGTAAAGTAAAGAAAGTAAGTAAATAAAAAAGAAAAAAAAAATAATAAAAAAAGAAAAAGGTACGTACGTGTACGTGTGTGTATAATATATGTGTGATATACGTGTGGAAAAAAAGTAAATCGCTTGCATATCGCGTTCGGAAAATCGTTGACGAAGTGTTGCTACGCCGCCGTGAGCTTCTGGAAAAGAGAAGAGAGAAATATACGTAAATATAAACGATTTATAAACAAAATGATAAATAATACAAAATATATAAAAGAAAAGAGAAAAGAATAATAAGAAAAATAAAAAAAAGGAATAATGTGTGAAAAGGGGGAAAAGAATAAGCTTGTCATTTTATTTGATTTTGCGTGGCTTCGTTTGGCTATAAAAGGTGCATAAAACGTAGGTGTTTAAAAAATAATTAAACGAATAAACTTGTTCGAGTTATTTGAATGAATAACCGGGGGGAGGGGGGAAGGATTTTAAAGAAACAGAAATGAACATTGTGAGAAGGAGGAAAGGAAGAATTTAAAAGAGGGGTAAGGTTGCGTGTATTTTAATGACATAAGTGGTATTTTATTATAATCAAATAACGTGCTTAAAAATAACATTTAGAAATGTATACGGCAAAAAGAGAAAGAGAAAGAGAGACAAGATAGACTTTTTTACTCATGAAATTGACAAAGATAATTAAAAAAAAATAAAAAGAGAGAGAGAGAGAGAAAATGATGAACCATGAAAAAAAAATATAATTGTCGAGATGAATCAACGTGTGGATACCGAAAAAGAATTTTCATAATTATTGTTAATATCTTTAACGTACATATTACAACAAATGATTTATTATTAAATACGATAAAAATATTTGAATTGATTGAAAATATTGCAAAAGAAAAATAACAAAGAAACACGAATGAAAATTATGATTTATTATTGATTTATTTGAAACGGTTAATAATTATTTAAATGGGGTTCATTGAAATAAACAAATGGTTTCTTTTTATGGGTGTTCGAATGGAAGGATAAATGTCGAATCGATATCTACAAAAAATGTCCAGTCAGTCATTTAACGACGAAAAGTCGATAAGTTAATCTTGAATAATAATAATATTAATAATAATAATAATAGTAATAATAATAATAATATTAATAAAATGAAATGAAACGTACGATTTATCATACTCTTTTGCCATGCCCATTTGTACATAGGCATGCTCAATTCTTTAGGAATGATCGAACACGCGCATCATGCGAGTCACGCGTTATACATAAATACACATACAAACGTTTAATAATAATTATATGAAATTGCGTGAAACATAGTCGAAGTTAAAGAAGTTTTTATGCTATACGCGAATATGAAAGATTTAAAAATAGAAGAAAAATACGTACCGAAAAGAAAAGATACTTCAGAAAGAAAGAGAGAAAGAGATAAGAAAAGTAAAAGAAAACAAATAAATTAACGGTATTCACAACTTTGTACCTATTACACTTAATTAAAATCTGTTGGATTTATTTAAAAGTCGAATGAAGTAACGAAAATGTGCCCAGAGCAAAATGCAAAATAAGAAAACTTGGAGAATAAAGTTAATAAAAAAGTAAAGTAAAAAAAGATTTTGAATGAAATGTTAGAAACGTCTTGGGGAAATTAAAAAGTCCTCTGAAAATAAAAAAACTTGAGAAAGATGTAGAAGAAAAAAAGAAACGAAGATGGAAATACGTAAGAGATGGATGAGAATAAAACAAAAGGGTCAAAAATACTGTAATCGAATTTGACGAATCGAGTAAGATGTTTAATCGCGAAAAGTTGTGAAGGTTCTATGATTGTTTGTGCGTAAGAATGTTTGCGAATATATGTGTGTGTGTGTTGAGAGATAGAGAAAAAGTGAGAGAAAGAGTGAGAGAAAGAGAGAGAAATGAAGATGAATGCAACGATCAAAGAATTTTTTTAAATCGATAAGAACAACATTTATGTATTCCAAATTATTTGAATTTCAATTGAAAGAACTATGATCGATATTACAGATCGTATTAGATTTTATACACTTTGTTTTAAGAACCAATTAATTAAAGAAATTTATTTTTATATGAAAACTTATCCTAATTATGATAATATTTAATTGAAATAATTTCTTTTTGATTCGATCAGAAGACGGACAATTATTTTACTTGATTAGAAAAATAAATGACAAGTTTGAAGTGCATGAAAGTGGATGAGAAAATGTGATTATGAAAGTTGGAGGAAAAATGAGAGAGAAACTGCAAGAGAGAAAGTGTGAGAGAGAGAGAAAGTTTGTAAGGAAAAACACGGTCTTTTATGTTAATAAAAAAAGATAACGATAGCGAATACAAGAAAGATCGAAAACAGAAAGAAAATGAAACACAAAACGATAAGACGACGTCTCGTTAGATTTATTTAAATAAAGAATTCCAAACCAATAACAAATTAATAATAAAAAACTAAACGTATATTTAGATCATTATTTATTGTTCAACTCTAAATGGATTATTATATAAAATGTATTTTAATTTAATCGTCTCATTGATACATGCAATACACACATGCATATTATTTAAAAAAGATGTTGAATTTTTCGAGAGTCGTCGATTCGTTTGCTGCGTGAGAGAGTGCACAATAATCGATTTAAAGAACATATACCAAAATTAATCAGAAAACGAAAAAGATAATATTAACAATTAACGATATAATAATAATAATAATAAGAACAGAAAAAGAAATTAAATGTCAGAGAATAAATAACACGTGTCGTGTGGGTTTTGTACGATAGAAGAATAAAATAGGAGAGAAGATGAGAGAAGAAAGAGAGAAAGATACGAACTAATGACACACAAGCATGAAGAAAGCAAGAAATAAATAAACAAGAAGAAAATCTATCGTATAAAATTAAATTAAATAAATTAAATCTCTTTGAAAAGTGTAACATGGTGGTGGCATGTATGTGGATAAACGAAATGAATTTCTTAGGGGAAAACGACGAACACAAACTAATGAAAAATTACATTTTAAAAACCGAGTCATACACATACATACAACACACACACACACACACATGCACATACTATACACATAGAAATATCAAAAATAAGAACGAACACACACTCTTGCACCATAGAGAAGAAGAAACATTTAACATCCAAGAGAACATATATGCATACACACACAATACACGAGGTAAAAAGAAAACATAAAAATAATAATAAAGAAAAAAAAGGGATAAAAAATAAAAAACTGAGAGACAGAGACAGGATTAATATATATATATTTAAAAAAAAAAAAAAAGAAAAACTATATTTCGCTGTTTGATTGCTCGAGGAGAGTTCGCGGCGGGATGGCACGAAGCGATTAAAAATAATATAAAGTAAAAAAAAAAGGGAAAAATAAAGAAAAAACGCGTTAGTGACTGTATCTAGTATAATAATGCCAGATAAAAAAAAAAATTAAAGATAAAAAAAAAAAGATATCCTCGATGCCAGACATGGCGTGTGACAATAAAGTGATTCAATGATCTCGTTGCATTTCAATCGGTGTCTCACCTTTCATGTTATATATATATTTTCAAGCGCATACCTTTTTTTGTAATATGAGAGAAAGACGATTTAAGAAAAAAAAAAAAAATAAAAAGAAATTAATAATAATTATTATTAATAATAATACTTATAATAATAATAAAAATAATATTATAAATAAATAATAATAATATTAATATTAATAATAATAATATAATAATAATATAACAATAATAATAATAATAATAATAATAATATTAATATTAATAATAATAATAAAATAAAGCGACGACAACACGAGTAACCATTAAAGAAAAAAAAAAACTTATATATAATAATAATAATAATAATAATAATATTAATATATATATATATCCGATAAAATGGCGCCTCGAAGAAGAAGAAGAAGAAGAAAAAAAAGAAAGAGAGAAAGAACGTAAGAGAGAAAGAGAGAGAGAGAGAATGAGAGAAAGAAAGAAAGAAAGAGAGAGAGAGAGAGACAAAGCGAGATGGTATTTTTTATTTCCCTATTACTCATAATTTCACCGTTTGTCATGTTCACGAATATTTCTAACGAAATAAATTAATTAATTTAAAAGGAATTATTTTTTTATTTTTAAGACTACCAAGATCATTAAACGGTAATCTCCAATTTCCTTTTCGGGTCAATACGATTGCAACGTAAATTTGATTTATTATCTTTTTCAACTATCATCTTTGTCTGTATTTATTCATTTTATTTCAAGTCCCGATAAAACATTGACACTTTTCTGATTATTCAAATTAAAAATATAAATATTTCTTATAACATGTTATAGATTTTTGAATATATTTGATATCTATTTTTAGAATGGTTTACAATCTATCGTCAGTTAATGTCACAGGTTTCTGTTTTATCATTGATGCACGTGCATTACTCGTAGGATAACTTTCGTTTGATTTTATCGATGATAATTTTTCAAAGTAATTCTAAATAAATACTACCAGATAGAGTTGACGTTACAAAATTCCTGCATATATAAAAATTTATAATTAAAAATTTCAACAAATATAAATAATTTGTATTAATTAAAAAAATACAATTTGCTATCATAATTTTTTTTTTGGATATAATTTCTATACGTAAAGGTCTGTTAAAAAAATAAAACAATAAAAAAAGAAAAAATGGAAAACACGATGAATATTGAAAGCAATCAGCCAGCAGAGTATATCTTCCAAGGAATTAGAATAAATGAGAGGATTAGAGTTATTCGCGCAGACGCACTCGACATTTAATCCCGATTGATGCTAAAAAAGAGACAAAAAAAAATTCAAAAGCTTTTTTGATAATCCTTAGCTGTGTCCGACGAGACGATTACACACCGTTTTGCCCTCTTGATCCGTTTTGACGTTAAAATTGTGCGATGTCACGTGGTGAAAATCGTAGAAGGGTTCCTTCCTTCCTCTTGTTACTTCTACCGATCATCCCGATGACGTAAAAAGGTCGCTCGGTGAATGATAATAAACGTTGCGAAACGAACGATGCGAGAAATAGGATTTGCTACGATTTGAAATCTATCCGCGTTAAATCTGACCCTACTTTTTCTTTTTTCTTTTCTGCCCCATCTTTATCGCTTCGATGATGTGATACTCGTGAAAAGAAAAAAAAAGAAAATGAAACTAGGACGAACAAGAAAAATGTCTCCTTCATCGATTTATTCCACGCGACAACATTTTCTTTTCTTTTTCTTTCTTTTACCTCTCCCTTTTACGCTTGACGTGATATTAATTTTATGCAACAAATAGGATCACATAAAAAGACGTAATATTTGTCAGTCCACTTTCTTGAAATATTCTTTATTAAATTATAGGTAATCAAGAAAATAATGAAATATAGTTGATGATGTAATAAATTAAACGTTAAACTACATACCCCGTATTATAAATTGATGAACATTTTATTATTAAAATGACGATCACGCGAGCATAGGAAGAAGCTTCGTGTAACAATAAATAACGCTTTATTAACATCCTAATTCCTCAAACGAAATGAACGTGGTCGTTCAGCCACGAACTAAGAGAAGAATGGAAAGGGTTTGGAAGAGAGCGAGAGAGAACGACGGAGAGGAACGGGTCTTAACTAAAAGTCTTAAATGAGACCGACGCACGCTGCGGTTCTAATTAAAACAAACACGATTATAAGTTTCAACTCTTGAATTTATAATCGTTGCTGTATTGTGGAAGGAAGGAAAGTGCGTTAAACATTTGCCCAAGAATGTTCTTTTCAATTTGCGAGTAATCTTTCAGTTTTCAAAGAAAATACGAACGATCCTAACATCCCTTGCATCCCTTGCAAATTAAAATAAAAATAAAAAAGAAAAGAAATAATAAAAAATGTAAATTAGAAGAGAAATATTTCGAACGTTTGTTAAACATTTTCAGGGAATGACGAGGAAAATAAAATTTTGGTAAAAGAAAAAATTGAAAGAAATTAGTAAAAAATAATAGGTGGAGGGAACCGGGAGATGTGGGGTTTAAAAAAAAAAATAAGATAACAAAAGGAATATAAAATAGAAGGCATAGGCTACCGGGAGTGTATTCTCAAGGTAGGACGATTACATCGGCGTTTAGACACCCGCTGGGCGATTCGTCTAAGCCGAGCTTAAGTTCGGCTTTGCTCGACCTTATTCTTTCTATTCCTGTCGCATGCACGTTACCAAGAGCTCACGCAAATTTAGTTTTTCGTTGAAAATAATACGCTAAATCGATAAGATATAAAATAAAAAAAAAATCATTAAAATTAATAGAAAATTATATCGGATACCATTCCAACGATAATTTATTTTTTTTTATTATTCAATAACCCTCCCCTCACCATGTGCATAGTGGTAGAAGAAAAGAATATATATTTGTTTTCTCGACGTAAAGATCGGCGTAGTCGGTTTCCTTTCTTCTTTTAATTACTAATTTATTATTGTACAAACAAACAGAGTTGTCTCGTATATTTCGAAGTTAACAACTTCGTGGAATATAAAACACAGAAAAAGAACGCTAGCCACGCTTTATTAATTTATCGTTCGTTGTATATTACACGAAGTTCAGAAATAAATAAAGAAAGAAAGAAAGAAAGGAAGGAACAGAAAGTGTGAGAGGGAGAGAGAGAGAAAAACTGGTGAGAGAAGGTCGAAGAAAAGTTGGCTCTTTTAATTACAGTGTAATTAAAAAAAGGCCACGTTGGCTGCCATGTTTGGTAAAGTCATGTCTTTAAACGGGGTTGAAAAGCTACTTCTTTCTTTATAAACGTATCAACATGGCGCTTTTTTACTTCGAGTTCTCCATTCTTGCCTATCTCGCAAATCTTGCTAATCAAGTTACACCGAGTAACCGTCATTCTTCCTCACCTTCCTACACATCTTCTTGGTTTAATTGAAATGGAATTAAGATATATCGAAGAATAGACAAAACATTTACTTACGCCTTATTGTTGAATGATTCTATTCACGATTTTCCAATTAACTACTAGTTTCTAGAATGAGTTTTCGAAATCATCTGATGGGAAAATGGAATTTTAATATTTCAGGTACGTATGTGTATTCATGTTTACATATATTAATTTAATATTGAATTCTCATCTTAAGAGTTGGATAAAAAGATTTTTTTTTAATAAATATTTTTAATATAATACAGTTGTAATACAAATTAATTAACTGAGAGATCTCCCAATTTGACTAAACCAACGTGTTTCTCTCTTTTTCCTCCTATTATTATTATTATTAGTATAAACAATATATTTTTATTTTACAATATCTGGATAATTTATTAAACGAAATTCTTACCGTCAAATATATTTGTAAAATAATTTTTGTTTATTATCTCAAATAGTGAATATTAGTCTGTGTTATTTGTAAAAAATGCTAGTAAGTGTTAATATTGTACGAAAGAGTTATTAAATATTTAATAAGTATTGAAATGTATTTAATTGATAGGTAGGATTATTGGTAGGTTTAATTACAACGATACGATTTCATCATGATCAAATTTCCTCAACCATTCTCAAATTAACTAGACAGACCGCAAGTGATTAACCGTAACGTCAATACTAATCTTGTTTCCTTTAACATGCACCTTCTCTCTCTCTCTCTCTTTCTACTTCTACTTCTATTTCCATTACATTACTAATTATATTACCAGAGCTACGATAGAATCGATAGCCATTTGTATATACCTAATACACAATAAAGACAATTTCCTTGCAACTGTATAAGATTGTTATCAGTTTGGTTAGAGTTTTCCAATAGGGGAAAACATTTACTCGATTATCGTTTAATCGATTCAGTCCACTCAACTATACAAGTATACTTCCTCTACTATAACTATAACCAGCATACTTTTCTATAAAAACCCGCATCATCCTAAAACTAATCGATAGTTTAGCAATCCCAAAATATTCAATGTATTCCAAATAGAATTATGTGTTACATACTCGATCAATTATTCGATATATTTTTCTGAGTGTTGTGTTACGATTGACGTGTTTACATCATTTTATTGAATAAAAAATTAGATAAAATCTACGAGTAAGTATGCGTTGAAAATAATAAAAACAAAAATATTATTTAATTTCGTGCATTCGAGTCAGGGTTGCGTTGAAGTTTAATAATAATAATAATAAAAGATAAAAAAAGAAATGGCTGGATAGGATAAATAAGATGCAATTTATTTAACGAGAACAACCTTTCAATCAATCCTAACGACTCGCATTAGTTTTCTTTTTTTCTTCCTTTCTTCACGTTTGTTTTATTTTCAACTTTAACGGAGAGCAACATATTTCCAAACTCGTTAAAGTTTCTTACACGATATTTCTCTCTCTCTTTCTCTCATACACGTTGCTCGCGTTTTCTTTTTGCGCGAGAAATTATCCTAATTTCATCCAGCATACAATTCCCCGCTGACGTAGAGGACCGGTCTTTTTCTCCCTAGGGCGGAAAGCAACAACCGCTTATGCTACGCTTCGTTCTCGTTCATTGTTCTTCCACGCTTGCCAATTCTACGCGCCTCGTGAGAGAGAACACGTTGAACAAGGTAAACGATGAGCAATCGTCATCATCTTTTTCATCGATTCGATCCGTTTCAACTATTTCAAATCGTGTTCTTTCCATCCTGTTGATTTATCTTTTTATTTTCATACACAATCGTTTCATTATTTATATTTTTCGGTTATAAAAATATATTCGTTTATAATTTTCATTAGAATCACATAACGAGTGATCAAAATTCAAGTAATCAAGTTTACGCGTTCTGGGATTTATTTTAAAAGTGTTAAACAAAATAAATTTAGAGAATAGGAAAAGATGAATAATAATTTTGTCTATGAGGTGTTGAAATATTTTCCTCTCATGTCAATGACTGCCATTACCCCCGTCATCCGTGTGACTGACGATTATTTATTTTGTTTTATACAGGCGTATGATAAAAACCGATTCGATTAATCAAATCTTTAGTACTATGTTTTTAAGGGATTTAGGATAAATAAAATAAAAGGTTGGAACTATAAATCAATGAGTTATGAATGAGTGGGAGCTAGAACGAACTTAGGAATGAAAAAAACAAAAAAAACAAACGTGTAATTTACCAGTGGCTAACTCACTTTACGAAAAGGGCCCACCAACCTCTATAACCATAATACTTTCGGAGGGTAACAGGTTGAGAAGAAGAGTAGTCGGAGGAGGATTATGATGGTTTATACTTTGGTAGGCGGAGTAGACTTCCGTTTAAGCAGTAATTAAGCCTTGCCACGCCCTCGGTCACGCTTCCACTAATAGTCAGCTCTTTCCTTCGCTACCCTTCGACCTTATACCAAATAATATCTAATATATATATATATATATATCAAATTTAATATTACACACACACATATCTAAATGACGATTAGAATGATTCTAATTAAAAAAAAAACCAACAACAAAATTATACACAATTTCCTAAAAAAAGCTGAATTTAAAGAAATAAATTAAAAGTTTTTGGATAATTGCAATAAAAAATTATTATACGTATTTTCTTAATATTGGTATATTAACTTTGAAAAAAAAGAACCTATAACCGTAAAATATAAAATTAAAAGTTAATTTTATATTCTTAGCACGATTTTGATAGAAATCTTTTTCTTATACATAAAACCGATTCAAAAATAAATACAAACTATTCTCCAGAATAATTCTAATAAAAATATACACTTATGTTTTCTTAACGTAAATTTAACACACACACACAAAATGATATTTTATATTGCTGTATAAAACTATCCCGTAATTATTAGAAAACGAATAATTATAAAAAAAAAGAAAAGCCATATTTTCTTAGCATCAAGAAATACACCAAATGATTAGCCCTAAGGCTTAACAGCACGATCACGATTATACGAAGGAATAGTTTAATATCCAAAGGTACCATCACCGATCATAAAAATTCCATCGAATCATAAAACTCTAACCATTAGATTAGTCTACTTTATATCTATCTCCCGTTAATAATCCTAACATGTTAGACGTAAACGTGTACGAAATAGTCAATTTTTTATCGAATCAATTGGTAAGAAATACAAAAAAACTAAACGAGGGATGAAATAACCACCTCCCTTAAGAGTTTAGTTATAAAATATTTCCAGAAAGAGTATCTCAAAGTTTTACTTATTTTTCTGAGGGGAAAAATAAATATAGAAGAAGATAGTTCGTGATCATTTAATAGCAATACGAGTTAGTACCGATCGAAAAAGGATAATCATAGGATGGAGAATGAGAGAAAGAAAGATAAAGAAAGGAGAAAGGAGATAGAGAAGGAGTAAAGGGGGTGATTGGGGGAAAGAAACGAAGCTAGATCTCGACCCCCGTTGCTCACCGTTGGATGCCATCTTATTTATTGTTTTAATTATATCAGAATATATCGTTAGAAGCCTTCACGCCGCGGCAAGCCGCCAAATACGCGAGATTTATGCGATCAAAGCGACCTTCTCTTCTCCTACCTTTTCGAATTCTACCCAATCCTCTACCCCCCCCAACCCCCGCTCACCCCCCCTTTTCCTCCCGCCCCCCTTCAACTCTCTTTCTCTCTCTCCCTCTTTCTTTCAGTTTGCGTTTGTGTTGACGCGCGTAATTTGTTGGCGTGCACGTTGAATGAATTATAAATTTATTATCGAAGACACGACCGCGTGCACGACCATCTCGTGTCTCGAAAAACGTCCATTGGGAACTACTCTTTGAGTTTGTCTTCTTCTTCTTATTATTATTATTTTTTATTTTTTATATTTTATTTATTTTTTTATTTGTTTTTTATTCGTCCGTCTCCGTCTTCCTTTAAATTTTGTTTTTAATTTATTCTATTTTAATCGTGTCCCACGTTGGTAGATATCCTTACTCGAACCACGACTATCAGAATCGTTCTCTTCTTTCTCTTTCTTATATTTCTTTTTATCCTTATTTTTGTAGTTGTTTCTTTTACTCTTTCTGACCTCTGACATTAATTAATCGATGCCGATAACGAACGATGTAAATCACACGGTTACGAGAGAAAACCTCCTACAAAGTATCCCTGGCTGCTACTCTTGATATGCTTCATTATTCGAATGATACGCATTTATTTCGTGTCGAAATTTTTCTTCTCTCGTTTTTTCTTTTTTTTTTTATTATTTTTCTTAACGATATGAATCATCGGAGCATTCGGATATTTCATTTTAATTAGTATACCTCGATTAATAATTCCGTAAGAAATTTTTGTTTATCTTATCAAACAAACAATATGTTTAATCATTGGAATGATATAAAACTAAATTCGAATAACAAGCGTGTGAATATCGTTATTGTAATTAGCTTACAATTAAACGCATAATGTTTTGTGATAAATAATTAATCACTCGTAAGGAATATTTGAAATTTGTTAATTTTAAATCATCGGATATTCTCGATACGATACACTTTCTTTTTTTTTCGTTCATAATATTTAATGCACTCACGAACACACGTACACTGGGTGAGCATAAAATCATGCAGAAGAAAATAGTTCATTATTACCAGTGGGTAGTTACATTGTACGATTTGGAATCCCTCTACCACTTGTCACCCTCTAACCATGCAAACAAGTAGTAGTCGTAGTAGTAGTAGTAGACTGTTCGAGAATTGTCCCATCCATGAACAGACGCTTTCGTTCTTCTCGAAGGGTTCCATTCCATTCCATTTTTTCTTTCTCTCTCACACTCTTTACGATATCTTCCTAACAGATGCAGTATGTACACCCGTTCTGAATCTAATTTGTCGATTTAAGAGCCAGCCAAAATTGAGTTACAAAACTCCAATTATCATTTCTATCTTCTTCTCTTATTCTATCACGTTTTTTTTTTTCTAACAACCCTTCAGGTCAATAAATTATCTTTTCTACTGTTTTTTTTCTTTCAAATAATACGAAGATGACCGAAGTTTCGTGGTAAATTTGTTGGGAATATTTCTAATTTCAAATTGTTCGTGATTACGAACAAATTATTTTTATTTAATTTTTAATTATATTTTTTATATGCATATATGATAAATATATTACACTTATGTATACGAAGGTTAAATGGCAAAGTATTGAGTTTATATGTTTCCAAAGATTTTCAACTCAATCAATTATACGTAGTCTAAATATAATATTATTATAATATATTTTAAAATTATATTCAAGGGTTTATAAAAAACAAAAAAAAATTCGAAAAGTAGTTTTCGAAAAAAAACAAAAGATAAAAAGATAGTTTGATATAGAAAGAACGTCCGCGTAATTCCACATCCATTGAGCTTCAACCCCTTGATCGTTCGATCCTCTTTTTGTTCCTCTCTCTTCCTCTCTCTCTCTCCTTCTCTCTCTCTCTCTCGTCTCCCATTATTTTTCTACGAGGGGCAGGCGGCGTCTGGGCGCGCGCCCGCTGGTATGTCTGGCATTTTTGGCCGGCTACGTTTAAACCATCGCGAAACAATTGACCAACGGGTTTCGATCAAATCCTAATCCTCGCAATATCAACCTAATCGATAAATTCATCTCCCCGACTAAAATAATCCCAGCAAAATCTCGACGATAGAAATACAAATCTATCGCGAAAACTATACTTTTCTTTTAATTCGATTTCTGGACAAATATCTAATTCCGAAAGTTGTTAATAATTTTATATAAAATATATCAAGGGAAAAGGACAATTATTTTTCTGGCCGGTGCACGCGACCGTGGAGATTCCTATCTACGCTTGATAAATTACTGTCCCTACTCGTATCCCTCCTCCTCCTCCACCTCCACCTCCTCCTCCCTATCTCAAACTCTTTCTCCTCATCCTCTTTTCTCATATTCTTTTTCTATTTATTTCTTTCTTTCTTTTCCGTTCGTTTCTCGATCCAAGAGAGCACTCGTATCCAGGACACACTCGTTGGATGCTGCTGCTGCTGCTACTACTACTCCTGCATCTTCTTCTTCTTCTGCTTCTGCCAAAGAGAAAAAGAGAGAGAAAGATATAGAAAGAAGGCTGGCTCACCTTAATATTAATTTGCCCCACCATTGTCCACTTTTATTACACACATATCTTAGAGATTTTTACTCTTATTGTCCTCATACACGACCACGATTCATTTCCTTTTTCCTAACTCAGACTATACGCTTAAACGTTTATTTATACAGACTTTTCTTTTTGTTTCGATTTTTTTCCTCGACCAATCTCTTTCCGTCCTTTTTTTTCTCATTTAACGTTTACGTGTATGCGTATACGTGTATGTCGAGTGCTTACGAAAATACTTTCCTAGGTTGATATTTTTGATTATCTTCGTATAAAACATTTTTATATATCATTAACTTTTATTTTATTATATTCTATAATCAATTTTATAGATTGTACTTGAATTATAAATCTTAATTAAAATATTATTTTATTTAATATATAATATAATATATAATAGAATTAAAATAATAATATTAAGATAACAATGATATAGGAGATTATTTTCTATATTTTTTTATTGGTTTCTGTTTCTATCTTTCTCTCTCTCTCTCTTTTGAATCCTTTTTTTCTTCTTTGATTTACAAGTGATTCCTATGGGATGTGTTTCGTGCAAGAACGAGTTATATTCAATGTTAACCTTCGTGTACGATCCTACGCTTCTTTAGAGAATTCTGTTATAAACAATCTACCAACGCACGTATGTAACTCGCGTATATCCATGAATATGATTTTCAATGTAACCTACGCTTTTCTTATCTACCTTTCAATGACGAATATCATCGATCGGGACCTATTGCTATAAGGTATTTATATTTTATCGTTATCGAAATGGATAAAAGATAAATGATTATCTTTCGATAAATGGACGAGTATTGAATTATATTTTATTTATCTTTTAGAATATTTTGTATATTATATAATGACAGTAATACTATTTAATCAATGAAAATGATTTACATTTAAACGAACGAGATATTTTGCTGATTTGCTACCTTTATTATTATTTCTTTAAGTGTATATTTTTTTAAAGGAGGTAAGATTAAAGGTAAAGAAGATTAAATCCTTATTATCTCTCTTTTAAAGGGTCTTCTTTATTTAGAATTTTTTTCTACTTGTGAATCAACTGTGAATTTAGTTGAATTTTAGGGTGCATTGAACAGAATCCTATGGAAAGCATGTATGGAATTTAATATAATATTTACCTTTCTATTTTATACTTTAGGAAGAGAGGCGTAATCTTTTTATCAAAGGAAGATATGAATTCGATAAAATGGACAAAGGAAAAAAAAGAAAACATATATGGTGATACGTACAAAGAATATACATATTCTTTATATATTACATCTTGGTTATGAGATTATACGAGGGTGTGTTGAAAAGTTTTGATATCATGGTGAAAAATAAAAGTAACATAAATTTGATCGAAACGAAAAAAAAAGAAGGAATATTATTTCTATACAGTCCTCTGTCATTTATTAATATGTAAATATTATGTGGCAAATATATTACAATATTAAATTGTTCTTCGATTAAAATTTTCAAACACTTCGACAAAAATTTCATCTTCTAAAATTGTGATTATGTCATAAGTAATTTCCGATGGAACTAATTGGCTGATGCATAAATTAATATAATTTTTACCTAATAGAAAAAACATTATCAATGAACGAATTGAATATTATTAATGTTACTTTTATAATCATTGTTTCAGTACCAAACATACGTTATGGTGTATATAATTTTATAATTTAATTCAAGTAAAATGTCTGATAAAACAAACAAAATTAGAAGTTACTTATGACTCCACCTAATATATATATATTTAATAAAACACGTAATGTTGTGTGTTCTATCCGTTGTAACTTCTAGAATCATAGGATGTGACAAAAATAAAGTCTCACATATAAAAAAAAGAAAAAAATGTGTAAAAGAGTAAAACGAGAGCAATTTCTGCGTTCGAAAAGAAAAACCGTTGGCAAATCGGTACAGAAAAGAATCAAAATCTTGATCGGACGATCAGCATTGAATGGTAGCACGCACTGTGTGAGTCTCGCATTAATAAAAGAAAAAGAGAGAGAAAGAGAAACGTTGGAAGGCAGTTAGTTGAATGCGTAACGCGTAGAGAAAGCGACGTAGGAAGAATATTCAACCGTCATCGTTGCGCGTCGGTAAGAAGAAAGAATAAGAAAAATCGCGATGCCGGTTAAGTTCATTCGTGTTTCGATCCATGCTGAGGAGAAGAAATAAGATGACGAGGAGAAGGAGGAGGGGTTTGAGGGGTAGGTAATATCGCCTGGAGCTCTTCGTCCTCGTCGTCCTGGTCGACGTAGTAGCTTCAATTAGAGAAGACGAGAAGAGTCGAAATCGAATGAAGAAAAAGGTAGTCAACGTAAGAGAAGCACGTGCGCTAAAAACCTTTTTATACTTATACGTGTGTGTGTGTGTGTGTGTGTGTATGAGCATGGTTAGAGAAAGAGAGGGAAATAAATACGTTGTGAAGTACTGAAAACAGAGAGCTCGTTGACTCGCGCCAAAAGATCGACGTGAAATCGCATATCGTAGCTTCGTGATAGAAAAGAAGAAGAAGAGAGAGAGAGAATCTAAAGAGAACTCAAGAGGGTTCCTCTCTCCCTTATTCGAATAATCGTCAGTCCGGCGTTTGTCACGTAGTTCGGTTAGTTCCTTCGTAAAAGTCGCCTTCGACCCCCAGTTTCGAGTCACAATCTTAAAAGCCTCTTTTTCCCTATACAAACCGATTGTTCCTACCTACGAATAGAGAGGCACCTGCTTCTGGCATCAGGTTACACGTACACATCCCCCCCTGCCTCTTTTTCTCTTTCTCTCTTTCTCTTTCTCTTTTTCTTGCTTACTTGCTGGGTAATTCGCGAGAACGCAAAAGCCACCCTTACGAAAAACGTCCGACGACGTTTCCAAGTCGAATTCCGCTGTTTGAACACCTGAAAGAGAGAGAGGGTGACATATACGAACTCGATCGTGTTCCTGGTCCACTAAGGGGTGTGATGGAGGTAGGGAGGAAGGCATTTTTAACTCCTACCCCATCCCCGAACTACATCAACCCCACCCTCTAAGCACATTGTCCGCAAGACTTCGTGTATGAGAACGGAAGTGCAAATTATAGGGCCCGGGAGAACCCGCGACCCGTTTACCGATCATTTGTCCCTCTCTCTCTCTTTTACACATCAGTCAACATTTTTCTCACGATCCTATTCGTACGATGCATTCCTTTTTATAGTCCGACTATGGTTAAATGTTCTTTATTGTAGATTCGGTATTTAGATATAGTATGTATGTATATGTTCGTATTTATTTAAGTATGTTCTCTTATGGCGATTTGATTCGGATCCGTAAAACGTGGGATTGTTACGCGAGTTTTGTGTATGGGGTTCTCTCTCGATTACTTTGAAAATTTATCAAAACAATATGATAAATAAATGTTGAGCACGTATTTGTTTCTTTCTTTTTATTATTAGCTTTAGAATCGATCACCTTAATAATATATTCTTTTATTTTTATACTCGATATGGATACAAGTATGTGATAGAAAAATCTTCATGATTATTATATTGAAATAAAAAAAAAAAAGGGAAGTAGAAATAACGTACGCGTGAACATGAAAAGATACTTATTGAAAGTCAACATAAGTGGATCATTATTATTTAGACATGTCTGTTTCTTTCAGTATCGAGTCCTTATATCTTCGATTATGCGACGTATATCCCCCCATATTTGAACCAAAGTGACTACCATAAATGGTAAGTCAGGCCAAAAAGTCGACGAACGGAAAGAACACTGAAGAACGTTGAAATGGAAATTTGGTTTAAAAGAGCTTGGGGGCCTCCTCTGTGTTTTATCTTTCTCTTTTTCTATCTTTCTATCTTCGTTTCTCTTTCTCCCTCTCCCTCTCTCTTTCTCTTTAGGAATAATCGATGAGCCAGAAACGATAATGTCCGGCCCCGGCTAAGATGGCGTTGAGACAAGAAAACTACTTCGTGTAACGACCGTTAAAGAGTAAAAAAGGAACGGCACCGGGGCAGCATAAGCTTCCGATTGGCCAGCCTTCCTCGGTGGGGCGGGAACTCGACAATCGACTTTTACGCTCTCCTTGCTTGCTCCTTTCCTTCGACCTACTCGAGATATCGTCCTTGTTCGAAACCTACCTTATTACATGATTTTATATTGTTCGATTTTCCTTTTTTCCTTTACCCCCTCCCCCCTTTCCCCTCACTTCACCACATTTAATTTTTTGCAACAGATTTTATTCGTTTCTTATTTTTCTCTTTCTATACCAGACGTCGTTCAACTATCATCAATAATTTGAATTTTTTTATATTCTCTTCTCTTCTCGTCATCAAATTTTCTCAATTTTTTCTTCGTAAAATTAACTTATTTTTACTATCAATATTTTATTAATAATTTGAACGTATAATTAATATGAATGAATTAATATAAATGAAGATAATATTATTAAGGTTTGTTAGAAATGATCAATTAATCTGATTTACTTCGACGAAAGAGTCGAATATATATATATGTATATTTTTTTTTTTTTATAAAATGGAAAGAAGAAGAAATAAAAAAAGAGAAAGAAAGGAAGAAAAGCAGCCATCTCATCGTTTTTTCGAAAGGCGATGACAACAACGATCGTCCGTCCTAATCGTCATCGGTTATGCCGTATCAAAAGTTAACAGAGTATCGGTCCACTTTCGGCACCTTTGATATACTACCTTCGAAAAGGATCCGATTTGGTAGAGTTTTGTTGTGTGGTCTATCAGACCGTGCTCGCGTACATGATTTAAAAAGCATCGGCCATCTCTTCAACACAGACAAACAGACAGACAGACAGACGGACAGACAGAGAAAGAGAACGAGAAAAAAAGAAAAAGAAAGAAAGAGAGAGAGAGAGATGCTGCATGGACCACGCGTGTGCGTGATCTTCGCGTGATTGCGGGTACCGACAATGACAACAAGCTCTGCGGGAGGCATGACTTGGCGAGGTAAAGAGACGCAAGTCCGCCTTTAATACAGACTTGCCGACAGCTGTGTATGTGGGAGGATGAACTCAGAGAAACACTATACATATGTATATGTGTGTGTGTGTGTGTGTGTATGTATGAGAAAGAAAGGGAGAGAGAGAGAGAGAGAGAAGAATGATTCTGGTAACAGGTTGTCTTTTTTATCTTCGATGTATTAAATTTCATTCCAGAAATTTTAATACCATTTTTGCGTTGAAAAACATTTCGATTAAGTTAATTATGGCTTTAGATATTTTATCGTAAAATTTGTACGATCATCGTTAATTACTTTTAAGTAAAAATCGTATCTTTTTGGTTGATAATGATATTGTTATTTCGGTGACCATCTACTCGAAGTGAATAATTATAAAACTATACATAATCTTAACTCTATGAATATTTAGGTATTAATTAAATCTTTCGATGTATCCTTGTTAATTAAAGAATATATATACTATTAATAAGAAATATTTGTATTTGTAAATTATGTAGTAAAAATTTAATTGACGAAATCAATAAAAAGATTTATAAAAAGATACCATATACTCGAGTAGAAATTAAATGAAAAAACCTAGGATAGAGAGACTATCGAATATGATATAAAAATCAATTTTTTCTTTGGATATAGATAAATAAAACAACAACAACAAAAAAAGATGAAAATGGCGAAGAGAACTATTGGAGAATTTACGATCGTCTTTATTACATCCCATAGGAACACACGCGTGTGTCTTTTTCTCACGACGGGAAACAGAGAGTACGTAGGAAGATATAAAGAAAGAGAGAGAGAGGAAAGGCCAAAGGTATGGAACAATAAATTATCATCGAACGTAGGAGCTCCCGCTTCCGAGACGACGATAACCGTTGATCTACGATGCTCTAAATAACGAATTGTCACTCGTTTAAGCGCAAATGCTTTTATGAAGTCTCATGCTGTTCTTATTAGGATATCTCGTATGGCCATGGCTCGACATTATCGTGAAAATCGTTTATATATCGAATCGTAGTTTCCTCATCTTCTTCTTCTTCAATTTTTGTATCAAAATGTGGTGTCTAAGAAAAATATGATACATAATATAAATTTATACTTATATTATAGATATATTATATTGATCTACAAAATTGGTCACAGTAGTACGAGTCGATAATACTTATCTCCCACTTTCTTGTTCATTCAATTATTTTATTAAATATTTCAATGTAATATTACATAAATCTATACTCGATAAAATATATATCAAGGTTTTTTCAAAGTGTATTTAATTATCTCGTTTGGTATTGTCAAAAGTTGTTTCAGATTGCGATTTCATTACGGGGCTCGTGTAATTTCACTTCGGAGTTATAGAAATTCGATTAAAAATTCATTCGAAAGCAATTAGGTAAAACTATACACATAATAACTAAAGAGAAGAGGATTATCGAACGAGATAATATTTGTTCGAATAAATGGGAATCGCTTAGTGGAAATATTTGAGAAACACTGATGTATTGATTACTATACACGTGTATCAGTGGATAGAAATTGTATCATAATCTCGTAGTAGAAATATCGAAAGATTTACAGAAAGATATTAATGTGTGTAGGTGAGAATAGAAAGAACATTCTAACATAAGAGAGATGAGAAAGATGAAGACTATTGGAATGAGAAAGGTAGAACCTATCATTGTGTAAAGGTATTGTGTTCTATAAGAGGGGTAGATGAGTTTTGCTCAAAAATGCTTTTAGTCATTGTACATCGATTTGCCCTTTGGCGAGTATACCGCCGCTCGTGCTGAAACTGCCTCAACCGAATGAATTCGAACGCATTAGATCGATGATAGAAATTCTACTTAAAATCTTCTATCCTCTCATTTTAATCTTAATCGTGTAAAAAAATACTCCTCCTTTGAAACAAATTCGTTAATTATTAAAACGCGAAAACAATTCAACATTATTAAAAACATTATTCTCTACGCATATATGCGTTTGATTTATCAACACGTTCCGTGGCAAACCATTTTTGCCTGATTTATCGTTCAGGCCATTTGATATTTTCACTGAAGATTGTTATATTGTCACACAATATTTTATTACATCGTTAAATCCATAAGTAGTTATCTTTTTAGTTATAATTTTAGTTATTATTTTATATAAAGCCTAATTCATTTGGTAGAAATATATTTGACATAATGAAATTTGTCATAAACATATGTTTTCAGCGTATTAAATAAATATATCTGCGTGTACCATCGGTGGTACACGTGGCACGGAACGTCTTAACCGCATAATTGTTTTTATAAAAATACAAAGTAAAAAAAGATTTGATTAAACAGTCAAATACGTCCAACGAAAGTTTTCTATTTGTAAATGTTTGAAATAAAAATGACAGTAGGGTTATCTCGATTGAGTCTGTTTAATGGGAAATGTTATTGTTAGATACAGGTGTTAAAGAATCTTTAGCCCTTCGTTTAAGTCGAGAAAAAAAAAAGCAGCCGCGTGTTGCATTGGTCCGTCGCACGCGCTAGCATAACGCAAGCAAGCACTTAGGGAAACATCTGGCCTCGCGTGTTCTCGAGTATCGAAAGTCGAGTGGAGCTCGTGGAAGAAGTACCACTCGAGTTATACGAATTGCGAAAATAATAAGAGAACTTAGGCGAAACTGACTGACTGACTAACTCGAGTCGCCTACTTTCCACGCTTTTGAGTTTTCGCGAGGTTGCGCACGTTTAAAGTACACGCTATTTCTAAAGAAGAAGAAGAATAAGAAGAATAATAGAACGTGTTACGAAAAATTCTCTTCTTTTTCTTCTTCTATTTCTTTCAATCATTTATTCCGCTTCGATTATTATCGAACGAAGATGAATCTTTAAAAAGAAAAACAAAAATGTTACTTTGTGTTAGCGCAGAATGATCGATACGTTTCTTTCGTGCAAATGATTAGAATGATTTATCGATTATATTTTTTTAAATTTACATTAACGATTAAAAGATATCTAAATTTAATATTAACTATATAATATTATTATTTATTATTTATTTATTATTATATTATTAGTATTATATACATAAAATAAAATAATATACGTTTTTTTTTCCCCTAAAATATAGATACATAATAATGGTTTAATAATGTTATATGAGATGATTATTAAAGAAAAAAGTAGTAAAAATGATATTAGAGTAGTCCTCTGGTAACAATAAAGAAGGAAATAAATTTTAGTAGAAGACTAATGATCCATGTTCGAAGTTATTAACGAAAGGATGGATAGGACCTTGTACGGTATCGATTGGAAAGAATTGTCCCTTAACGAGGTGACATAATTTATCGCATATCTATTTATCTTTCTATCTCTCACAAAGTTATATACTATTTATTAACCTCCTTCAGTTTAACAAGATACTAACAACGAACGAGTTAATGAAAATTGTCCATGTAATATGCAGGTCTAATCGATAGGATGTAAAAGTGTTAAATAATGTTTCCCCATAAACAAGAACGACTATGACTAATCTACGATAAACTTAGATCGTAATAATCATCCCTCATTCTCTAAAAAATAAAAAAAAAACAAACAAAATACACGCTTTTTAATTTTTTCCCTTATTCTTTGACTCTTGAAAAAATATTTTTGGTTAAACGAACAGTTGACAATTTTACGATTGAAATTTTTCTCTTTCTCTCTCTTTTCTTTTTGTCTTTTTAGGATATGCTCGAAAGGGCTAGAACTAAAGCAGGAAAATTGAAAAAGAGAGAGAGAGAGAGAGAGAGAGAGAGAAAGGGAAGGTTTTTCGCTGCGTGCGTCGAGTATTTCAGGGTGGTACGGCCCATCGAAACGTGCACGCGAGGCCCGAAATTCGCACGTACGCTACTGCATGTGCCAAAGTGAATTTAGCAGTCGGGTTAAATAAAAAAAAAAAAAAAGAAGAAGGAAAGAAAAAATATAAGAGAGTGAAATAGAAAGAGAGAGAAAGAAGGAATACGAGTAGGACCCCCCGCGAGTGGGTGTTCATTGTCGCGGTTGCTCGCGGGGGTTCCAAGTCTCTGAATACGCCTTGACGTTGTTTCGACGTGACTTCGAACGAACTGCCTCTCATTCTCTTATTTTCTCTCTCACTCTCTCTTTTTCTCTCTCTTTCTACGCCATTTCTAAACCGTCGAGACTGCCCGATTTAAAAGATTTCAACGGTACCAACGATTGTTTCTTTAGGGGAGGAAGGAAATTATACTACCTCTTTTATTTTATACAAATTATTTTCTTTTTTTTTTTTCTACTCTTTTAGTTTCTTTTCTTTTTATAATTTTTCTCATTACATACAACCCTCTATGATTTCTTTCCATAGAAAACCATACTTTAATCCAAAACTTATAAATAATTAACTGAATTCATCTCGATACGAAGAAACAAATAAATTTTATCCTATCCAATATAGAAAAGAAAAAAAAAGTATTCTATCAATGCTAACGTAGAGCCAATAATAACGTCATATTATTTGTTGTTGATTATTCTATATACGGTAACCATGATTTTCTTCGGTTAAATCATTGATCTTTCCAGCCAATCTACGCAGATTCTGAAAGCTTATTTGTACAATGAAGTAAAGTTGGTTCGTTCGTTCTTGTAGTGAACGAATAGAACGTACGAACGAACGCGTTAAAAAAAGCGAATGACCAGTAGCGTAGGCAAGGACCCCCCGCGATTGGGGGGAGGTAGGGCTGTATTGTCGCGGTTCCTCGCGGGGGTTCCTCCAGTATGAATACCCTCTCGCCCTGGGAGGCATCGACGTCGCGCTTTCGCGCTCTATAATTTTACCATCGAGTCGATCATTTCGTCTCTCTACTCCTTTTCTTTATCCTTTTTCTTCCTTTTGCTTTCTTCGTCTCTCTCTCTCTCTCTCTCTCTCTTACTCTTTCTGTCTGTCTGTCTGTCTCTTTTTCCACTCTCCTCTCGACATAGTTGCTCGGTTGCTCGCAAACAACTGCCTTCAACCGAGCCGCACCACCTGGTTGGTTTACAAAAAAATTTTAAGCCATTCGTTTGTAAAAAGAACAAACAAAAAAAGAAGAAGAAGAAGTCAGTTTTTTACGCTAAAATCCGTTGCCCACCCAAATCATCCTAACGAGTTTGCTGATATTTTTTACGACAGTTTTTTTTTCAGCAATTTCGTATCAGTTTTATGCCTTGTCTGTTTTAATCCTAATGATTTGGTATCAAAGATTTTAGGTTGTCGTATAACTTTTTGGAAACAACTCGAATCATTCGTAATTGGTATTCATTGGATATTCAAATTAATTACTTTTTTTAAATATGATAACATCGAATATTGTTTGTTTGAGTCAAAATTGCACTTTTGCAATTGCAACTATATATATCTAATCAAATTCTTAATATCACGTAATATTTCATTGAAACAATTTCAGTAAAATATCCACGATAACCTCGGACTCATCCCTAATAAACGAATCGAACGTTACGAGGTATCAAGAGGTATGATAAAAAAAAATAGTGATCTCGTAATATGATCGGCACTAGAAAGGAATATCAAACTTGATGACGGATAAGTTTGACTTTGAGAAGTCAGGGTGGTTTCGTTTAGCGATCATTACGCGTTTAGCACTCGTGTTTCCGTTCTCGGTCTGTGGTACGAATTATCCCCCGTGCTGCCCTCCCAGGACGGCTTTGGAATAAAGGAAGGGAGCTATGGACCCCCCATCTAGCTTTTATCCATCTTTGAGAGGACCAATGGGGGCACCCGGTGACAAGGAGTGAGTATGCCTTAGGATGGATGTGGGACACCGTGTTCTCCGTATGTCGTCCGGTTTACCCCCCACGTACGCCACCTTTTGCAAAATCTCTCTTTCCTTTTTCATCATTTTATTTTTCTTTCCCTCTCTCTCTCTCTCTCTGATTCTTATCAACTAAAACGTTAGCACTAACGACCCAGAAAACTTTTTTTTATATCCCAATTATTACGCGTATAAGTAAACTCATTATTTATTGTTTGGGTATAAAATAGAATTTTTTTCTTGTCAATAATTGTACCAGAGACTAGAAGGGTGTTTATTGTAGGAAATAAAAAAAGTGAATGTAAATGAAAGATATAAAATTCAATAGAAAAATGATGATTCCTGATATTAACATGCATTCACATTTTATCGACAGACATCAAAATCATTTTCTTTTTATTATTATTATTATAATATATATTAATAGGAAAATGAAATAAATGATCGGTTACTTGAGACAAGTTTTCATGTCAAGTAGAAGTAAAATTAGCGAAGACTCGTGTAAGGAATCTTTTCATTTTAATCAAAACTAATTCTCGTAAATTTTCGGAAGCACAAGAACGTAACAACATCGTACACGCGTTCGCGAACAGACAATTAAGAAAAAAACCGGTCCCTTTGAGTAGACTCGACTATCGCGTGACGTGACTTGCAAACATACACGATACAAATCTCTTTCCAAAGTCTTCTTGTTCTACCTTCAAAGGGATGCTTAAAACCTTCTTTACGATACGATATGTTTAAATATCGACGAGCGGTGTTCTTTATTCTTTGATCGATGAACGACAATAAACAAAATTTATCTCGAACATTAAAAAGAAGAAAAGAAAGGAAAATGTTCAACCACCACCATCATCCCCTTCGTTTAATTTGCCATTTTACTTTCGTTTCGCGATAGAAGAAGAGAGTCAGACCATGAAAAAAGAATATTTTAAGAAGAAAATTGAGAAAGTAATAAGAAAATGTTCCACGATGTTCTCTCTTCGATATTGACAAAATTAAAAGGAAGAATAAGTGTGTAAGAGAGAGGAGGAGAAGGGGGAGAGATGAAAGAGGGAAAGAGAGGGAAGGAAAAAGAAAAAGAAAAGAAAAAGGGTGAAAAGAGGGCATAGAGTAGTCGAGAGAGAGATAGCCATTGTTTGACCGCACGTGGTGCAAAAGCGGAGCACTCGTAATCCCAAACAAATTTGCGGATTACACTCTCAGCATGAATTATTTAATCTCGGTACGGCTTCATTGGTTTAGTTAGTGACCCGTGGGGTTTTACACAAGAGATCGCACACGCCCGCTCAACATGATATCGTCCAGTTAACCATTTCTCTCTTTCTCTCTCTTAGGTTCTCACCCCCACTCACCCCCACTCACCCCCGCATCACGTTACGTTTTCTTCTACCTCTCCCATTATTAACTTTCAGTATTCTTCTTTAACTTACACCCTTCGACTCGTTCGACTCGTTCACGTCAAATCGTACCTTCGTTCTTTCAATTTGTTGAAGAAATAATCTATTTTTATTCTGTTGGTTTTATTTTTAATTAACTTGACAAGAAAAACAGAAATTCATTCGTTCGTTTTGTAAAATAATATTTTTGTCGTGTATATTGTTAGAATATATTAATTAATTTAAATATTTATCCTCTCATAACTAAGATGATGTTTAATGACATAATTTAATGAAATATTTTATCACACGGGAAAATGATTAAAGTGTTTTAATTAATTTTTTGTTTAGAAACGATCGTATCTACGTTTATTCTGACAAGAAATAATTGTAATTAATATTATTTTTGTTTTAATATTATTCATCTATTAAAATACAATATACACACACACACATCCAGGATATACAAATAGAAATATTCATTAAATTGAAATCGAAGGAGTCGAAGAAAACATATTTCGATCGTACAAACACACCCACACACATATCTACAGTTTCTTTTTTAAGTTACGAATGGGTTACATATACGATAGGTTGGCGAAATACATTAGAGGTTCTCTTAGGTGATTCATAATTTTGCACAGAGGGAAGGGGGAAAGGAGGAAGAGGTATCTGTGTATCTCGCGAGATGATCTCGCTCGTGTCTGTTTCGTGGAATACGCGTAAATAATATCGCGCGAAATAACAATGTCTTTGCCGACGGGAAACGTTTTGGATATCGGGAACCGCGTTCTACGTTGCCATAATCTCGTAATAATAAAAAAGAACAGACATCGAACACAGAACAAAAGAAATATTGTAGTATTAAAAATGAACACTTATATAATGAAAGATACCTAAAATCGTTCTATAAAATAATAATAATGAATAAATCAATTAAATGGGCATAATATTAAAACAAAAAAGATTAATCGAATTGTTGTATGAAAAATAAAGAAAATCAATGGGTTTTTACGATAAAAAAAATATATCAACGGTATAAACAATGTTAAAAAAAAGAAAAAAAAGATAAATCGAACCGTGGATATGAAAAAGAAAATAAATGGTGGAAAGAAGATGAAGATGCTCGTTTAAAATAATATATATATATATATCAACACACAGTACCTGCACAATATATTAAAAAGAAAAATATAAATCGATAAGGAACATCTTCAAATCATACCTAAAAATATAACAATAAAACATACTATATGTATCTGATTTGAACAAAAACTATGACACCCAAAGAAAGATTTGCAAAAAGATTACAAAGAAACAAAAATGGAGAAGTATCTTTGATCGGATTCAACGATAGTGGACGCCATCGAACGATTCATAAAATTTCAAAGAGAGAAGGAGAAGGAGAAGGAGAAGGAGAAGGAGAAGGAGAAGGTTGAAACGAAAGGTGATCCAACGAAACGAAACCAAGAAAGAAAGAAAGAAAGAAAGAAAGAGAGATAAGATTCTGTGCGTGCCTGCACGCGCCACACCTTCGATCCCCTAATCCCATCTTCGCTATCTCCGGTGGCACAGAAAGAGAGGAAGATAATAAGGAAAGAAAATAAAAACGAAAATAAGAAAGAAATGATATTCTTGCTCAAGGAACGAACGAACGAAGGAATGAACGAAGGAACGAACGAGGAGGGAAAATGAGGATGAAAGAAAGAAAGAAAGAAAGTGACAGAGATATACCGAAGGGAGTTATCAATGAACGAGATAAGGATCACCAATGAGGACCAAAAGTAGACAAGGATAGAATAATCTATGTGTGTATATATAGAACGTTGGGATAGAATTCTCGAATCTTACCTTCCCACCCTCGACTTCCCTTCCTCTTACTAGCCGCCCTTCGTATCACACCGTCTAGACTTTTAAATTTGAATAATATTTTTATGAATGAGAGGACTTGCCATAAATCCTTACGTGAATGCCATGCCGGACCGAAAGAGGTGTACGAAGATCTAAAAAAAAGAAAAATCAAAGAAAAAGATGAACGTGTATATATACACGTGTGTGTGTGTGTATGTGGAGAATGAGAGAACGAACACGACGAGAGAGAAAGATAGAAAATACCATGCGTGTTCTGTCATAGAGAAGTCACAACCCTTCCTTGTGACGGAGCATCCAACAACGTGTGACCCCATGACTAATGGGCTTATTATTTTATATCGTTTCACATTTGTTACATAGTAGTAGTCTTATACCATTTAAACCATTAACCATATAACCCGTCACCCGTGTAAATAATCTATTTATTAAAACATATATAAACTATAATACACTAGGGATAAACTAAAGCTCGTCGATTTCACTTTTGTCGATGTGTACGACACTTTTTCCACATTCCTGATTTGATGTTTAAGTTTTAATGGGACACGGAGAATGAGATTATTGAACGTGTTTTATATGATTAACGTCTATCTACTTCTTGTTTTTCATTTTGTGTATGTGTATGTGTGTATGTGTGTGTGGTGTACTTTAAGAAACTTCGATGATGAATTTTTATCTGTTAAGGTTCGAATTTTTTATCGAGATTCCTATTGAATTTAATTAAATAAGCGAGTTAATTTTTCTTTCCCTCTTTTATATGTTTCTTTTCGAAAATCTTCGAAGATCGTAGATAAATTATTTTTTTTTTTTCTTAATCTTTACTTTTGTATATACAAAAAAATAATCTACAATGTATTTTATCAATCACGTTTGAAGTCGACGTCTATGAATTCCATTCGATTGAATTCTATTCTCCTGCATTCTTTTTTTCTGCTGTTCTGTTTTTCTTCTTTTATATTTCCTTTCATTCGAATTCTATGTTATAGAAAATCTCGAAAAAAACTTTGAAAAGGACAAAAGTCAATCCATTCCCTATCATCCTCCGGTAATTTATGTTCTTCCTCGATTTGTTATACTTAGAATTTACATTTTTTTTCTCTTTTTTTTTTTGAAAATGGCAAAAACTTAATGGAAAGCACAAAGATTTTTCCTAGATTTCATTTTCAACATTTTCTTATTTCAAAAGAAATCGTTGTAACGAAACTTTTCTAAAACTAGAAAAGAATCTTCGAATTCATTCATGTTTACATTTTTCCATACACTAATCCAAGTAGAATTTGCATTTCGACGAGATGTTGTTTACAAATCTTCGAAAAGAATTTGAGAGGTCAAGAATGTGGTTTACGTTAAATGTATTCATACATCAGCTGGTAAAAGCTTGCTTTTTTGATGAAACATTAAAATGTGAATAAAATCACGAAACTTTTGTAACAGAAACTTTCCCGATATATTTTATAAAATATAATTAAATACATTGCTTGTTCGATGAAAAATGGTCGAAAGAGAAGAGAGGGTATAAATGGAAGAATGAAAAAAAGTGAAAATTGTCGTTGGTATTAACGAATCAATGAAACTTTTCATTGTTCGCTACGAGCATTGTCTATTTGACAAGTGAAACGAATCGTTGAATTTTCCAGTCTGAACAAATGGTGTTTCGTTAGTTTCACTTCCTCTCTATTCGTGTATAAAACTTAACGGTAAGAAAAAGAAGAAAAGGAAACGTTATCGAATGATATTTGGCTTGTTGCTATTTAATTAAATTAATGATAACACTTCTACAATTATTAATAACTCGACTATAATTATAGAAATGAAACATTAATCATTCACTTTAGAATTATATCAATATTTTTATTTAGGAAAACAATAACGAACAACACTAATATGAAAAATGAAAAAGAAAGAAAAAAAAGAAAAGGTTTATTGAAAATTTCATAGTGGATATGGACGACGAGCATTCAACAAGCACCAGGTTTGTATGTCTCTCTGGCAAAGGCGCCAATTTTCAAAACGACACCCATGAAACGGAATAAAAAGTATACGTGAGAGTAAAGGCGAATGAGAGATAGGAAGAGGCAGAAGATTTGAAATAAAGAATGAACGAATGTAGAAAGATAGAGTGAGAAAGAATAAGAGTCCTCGAAAGAGAGACGGGTATAGAGAAAAAGGAAGTTCGAGTCTTAAGAAAGACAGAAAGAGATCGAAAAAAAGAAATAAAATAAAATAAAAGAGCGAGAGAGAGAGAGAGAGAGAGAGAAAGGGGGTAGATGAAACGAGAGGAAAAGAACACATGTCGTTCGGTGTATCCCGTGGTGCTTTCGATGCGTGGGATTCATATATTACGCGAGAGAGACCCGAAACCAACCAGCGTTGCATCGACTGAAAAAGAGAGAGAGAGGAGTAAGACAGAAAGAGAGATAGAAAAATAAGAGGTGAGAGAGATAGATAGAGAGAGAGAGAGAGTGAGAGAAATAAGATTTAAGAAAGAGAGAATGAGAAAGAAAGGAAAATAAGAGAAGAGTGAGATAGAAAAATAAGAGGAAGAGTGAGTGAGAGGAATAGGAAAGGGGTGAAGAGGGATAAAGCGAGGTCCTAAGATAGAAGGAGGAGGACGGCTGCGAAGCGAACCAGAGACAGATGAACTAATGCTCGAAACCCCAGGGGGTTCGTGCTTTCGAACGTCTAATGATTTAGCCGGTGCAACGACGACGTGCCGGTGGTACCCGGCTCTGCTCGATGTTGCTGTTGCTGTTGCTGTTGCTGTTGCTGTTGCTGCCGTTCTCCTTGCACCCGCCACTCCGATCATTTCTTAGCTATTTTCTTCCGATCGAGAAAAGTTTATATTTCTAAACAATATTTTGATCTTGAGTATAATAATAATAATAATAATAATAATATAAAAATTAAAACGAGGATGGAAAAGAAGGAGAGAGTACGATGATCATTGTCCGATAAATGCCATTTTTCTTCACACCGAACGACATAAATTTATTTCCTTATTCGAAACACCGTATACCCAAACGAGGATGAAGAAGAAGAAGAAGAGAAGAGAATGAAGGAAAAAAGAAGAAAAAAGAAAAAAGGATTTGCCGCGTGTTGGTTAACGATTTACGAGGCGCGTTCTCGCGACCGCGTGAAGAATTTACGTCGAACGTGCGTGCCTTCTTTCGAGTATCTTTTTTATTATTATTTTTTTTTCTTCTTCGAAAGCATTGACGCAGGTCACGTACGCGTCTCGTACGCGACACCTTAGTATACGCTACTACTCTACTTTACTATACTACTCTTTTTTTTTTACTATCCACACCTTTTACACTTGATCTGAACAACATCTTCGATAAGAGAATCCCCGATATAGACGAGAGTTCATAGAAAAAAAAAAGATAAAATTATTTTTAAATGATATTGACAAAATAAGGGATAAACATAAAAGATCATCTCTCTCACACAATTTAAAAAATATATTCTAGTATTACGAGAATAGATAAATCAAAATAATATTATACGTTAAACATTTTCCTATATAACATGTTACATATATGTGTATGTTACAAATACGTGTATTACGTATGTATATATATATAATCATGTAACCCCTTAATCACTTAAGTAAGCCATTATTTTAACAAAGAAAATCAAAACAAGAATGATTTCTCCTTTTTTGAACCAAAAAAACCATAAAATTCTGACCAACGATAGACTGTCCTTGGTGAACCCTTTAAGAAGTAGTAAATCATAGGCTGGTAAAAAATTCTATTTGACCAAAGAAAAGTCTTAAAAAAAAATCTTGATTTTAACAAATAACTTGACAATGATGGATAACCAATATTGTTGAAATACTTATACAAAAGCATTCCCCTTTTTTGTTCTCGTTCTTATTTCGTACCTGTTTTTTTTATTTTCTTTATCCTTTTTTCTTTTTCTTCTATTTAACCATAATCTCCATTTACGGGAAGGGGAGGAGAGGGAGAAGTAGATCCTCGTTGACCTTTCCCCATCATCCATTCGCCAAAAAAAGGGACTCACGCATCGGGTTTCACTTCCGCGCAAAAGTATACGTTGTTATGCATACATGTATGTATGTATGTGTGTGTGTATGTGTGTATATGTGTGTTCTTCTCTTTCTGAAGTTGTTTTTTTTTTCCATCCTAACTCTTTCCATCTCGCAAAAGAGATCGTAAGGGCCAAACACCATAAACTTTTATAGCCAGTAGTGGTTTCGTTGGATTTCCCCGTTCACTATGATTTACGATCTCGTGCCAGTTCTCGGATGGAAATCCTGAAGTGTCCTCGAAATCATTTTCTTGTTAGTAATATTTCATATATATATATTATATATTTCTTTTTTTGTAGGTTTTTTTAACCCTCTCAGCTAATCCTTTTTTCTCTACAGGATTATAATTCTTCCCTTTAAAAATATTAACTTTGATTCACTTTGATTAATCTCGGATTATTGTCCCTTGTTACTTTGTTCGATAACAAAAACAAATACTTTTTAAGTTAATCACAATTACAGTTAAAGTTGAAAAGGTTCGATCTCTATTTAAATCATTGTATTATTATTAATTAAAGTTTTAACCGTTATAAAAAATTGATCATAATTTCGCGTACAAATGGAGACGTATCTTCAAAATAGTTTGATGATTGTTAAGGAGGGGGAAGAGGGGGTTCTCTTAACTTTTCAATCGAAATGATTCTTCAAATTTTTCACCATCTTTTAACTTTCTTTCACCTATCAGACATATAGAAAACATATTCGCCACATTTCGTTACTCTAACAAGAAAGCGCCAAAAGTATCAAAGAGTCTTCTTCGTTTCTATGTTACCATGGCCTATTAAAGATCATTCCACGTAGGGAGGAGAACGATTATTCTTTATGTATCATTGTTGGCCCAGCATCCTGGGTGGCTTTTGATTCTTCTCTTCTTCTTCTACGTTAGTCAGTTTAAGGCTGGTCCAAGTTTTCACTTCGCACATTTCCCTTCCTTACAATCGAAACCGTAAAGTCTCGTTTATTGTTAACCATTGTAATTCACTTTCAAACGAAACCATTTAACTATTGGTATTCAGGTCAAAGCAACAAATAACGAAAAAGAAAAAAAAGGGAAAGAAGTTATCTCTAAATTCAAGTTCATTTTCTTAACATCTATGTCCGGATATTCTTCAAGATTATTTTCTTCTTTACGAATAAGATACTTCATATGTCGAGTAATTCTGATTGAATAATATTTTTATTCTCATTGGTTATTCAAACTAATTTGTGTGTGTGTGTGTGTGTTTGTAAAAGAATTAATAAAAAATAATAATGTACAAATTGTTGTTTTTATTTTTAATTGTGATGTTTAATAAATATTGGTAATCGATTAGTTCGGTACTCGGTGAAATGCAAGTTTAAGCCTACAAACACAATAAGATATTTTCTACAGTTTTGTACGCTCCCTTGGACCACATTGAATACAAAAGAGTGAATATTACGAGTCAAAAAGGATGCTCCATTTCTCGACCTAACAGCCGCATAATAGAGCAACTGCTCCAAACCAACGGTGATTTAGACGTTTTCGGTCCAAAGCTAAATCGGATTCTTTTATTCCATTTTGGACAATCTACTAACACCTGGAGTTTTGTTATATACATACTTTATTTAGGATTTCATTAATTAGTATAACTTAAATCATCCAATAATAATATTTTATTTTGAAACAATTCTGATAAATCTCTAATACTCTGGTATTTCTAAATTTTACTCAAAAAAAAAAAAACAATTCAAATATATATATGTAAACAATTTTTAATTTTTAATTAAAATTTGTTATTTTCAAAGTTATTATTCTTATCTTCATTCAGTTATTTATATTAAAAATATTTTAATTATTTATTATAAAAGATATCGAAAAATTTAACATTGAATTGTATAAAAGATTGAAGTTAAAATAGTCTCATAGGAAAATTATAACGAACGAAACAAAAAGAGTGAAATAATAGGAAGAACTATAAATACAACGAAATTAGAATTAAAATAAGTGGAAAGAAACAAAAAAAAAGAAGTAGAAAAAAGGAATAGAGAAAAGCATAACACGTGTTTCCTTTCCCGATGAAGAGTATAAGGGAGATCTGTCGCGATGGGTGGCTTGATTATAATAGAGGTATCATTCTCCCGAAACGATACGCTTCCTCCTCCTTTTCCTCCTCTTTCCTCCTCTTTCCTCCTCTTTCCTCCTCCACCATCACAACCTATTCCTTCTACTCTTATACTCGTTGGATAATTGCAAATGGCGTCCTTTTATGCCTCGAGAAGGCCGGCTGATCAAAGCCGCGGATAAATAAAAGATAATCATCTAATTATTCCATTGAAACGAATATCTGCGTGTGTTAGTGGAGTATGTATGTTGTGAGTGTGTGTGTATGTGTGTGCTGTTAAGGGTCGGGGTTTCAGACGCCTCGGAGATACGATTGGCCCCGACGATCATTAAGATCGTTCTGCCGATCGTATTCTCTTTCTCTCTCTTTCTTTCTATCTCTTTTTCCTACGTCCTATTCTTCCTCCCTTTTTTCTCATTTTTTTTTACTTACCCTACCTACGATGGGATATATATATATAGGAATTGTTGCATACCCTAGAAAATAAGCTTCGGTGGTGATTCGAATTAGGGGTTATATAAATCGTGAAGAATATTCTATCAATTTTATTAATTAAATTTTTGACTATGGGGACAGATTTTACCATAGATAACGATTATTGCATTTATTATATGTTTAGGTCGATAAATCTCACATTATTTGACTATTTTTAATTCTTTTATATTATATTATTATTATTATTATTGATCATATTGAAAAAGGATAAAGAAATATGATCCGAATGATGTTTAGTTAAAGAATAAAAATTATGCAAATCCATTTAAGGGTAAGTTTTGTGATTTGGTTAGGACTTAGAAGAAGATCTTAAGTTTTCTTATGTGAATGAGTATTAGATGAGATTTCAAAAGAAGAAAAAAAAAGTCAAGAATATCGTAGGTTACTATGATCGGTTCTAAAGATGTTTGCATGGAGATGTAAGAAAGAGAGATGGAAAGATTTTTCAATAGGTGTGACCCAAGAAACGAGTTCGACTCTGAGACGGCGTGTCTCCTGCATCCTCGATAGGGATCTGTCACCGATGACTGGCTGGCTGGTATACTAATGCCTTGTGACAAGATAGTTACTACCAGATAAAATGCCAGGAAGTTCGACGAGTCATTCTTGATGTCGCGACTAAATTTACTACACCATCAGAGATAAACGCAGTATTCTCTATCTCTCCTTTTTCTCTATCTGCGAACACCTTATTTTCATTCACTAGAATGCTTCAAATTGCAAGAGATTATTATTCCTGATTAATTTATACAACAGTTTCGAGATATTTGTGTAAAAAAAAAAATTAACAGGATGGGTTTATACATTTTCTAATAATTTACAACCATAAATTAATAGTCCAAGTTCTTTAGTAAATATATTTTTATATTTTATAGAAAAAAAATATTACATCAAGATAACATTCTAAATAATGTTATTTTTTTTTTCAAAGATAATCTAAGATAGTCTATAATCTATTATCTACCGTTCGCAAATCGATGACGAGACATCAACCAACGTCAAAAAATTTTATCTTCAGCTATCAATCTCTCCCATCCCTAAGAATACATTGTTTATTTTTTTTTCCTACAAATTTCATAATCTTCGACAATCAGGAATAGTTGGAAACCTAATCCTCCCAGTGTTCGGTAATCTATGACAAAACTAAATCGATCTACTGTATTTTGATCTGACAATGAGTGAAAAATAGAAATCAAATGTCACTAGTGGCAAAAGAAAAATGTACGATAATATAACCAATCGTTCCATCTCTCTTTCTTCTTCTCACGCCCTTCTTCCTTCTTTTTCTACCCCTCCTTCCTATCTCTTTTTCTTGCTCATTTTTTAATAGCAGATTACGATGAACGTGTCTATATCGAGATGGTTCCAAACCGGGTGAGTAGGTGAGTGACTTTGGGCATTGTCGTTCGGTAAGATATACGACTCTCTCTTCCACGAAACAGTTAATATTCCGAAGGTGGATGAGGATGAGGATGAGGATGGGGATAGGGATGAGGATGAGACTGTGAGATTGGTATATATCTACCTTACTCAAAATATTATTCTCGGTTCTTTCGGAAGCATTAGTTTTTCGGGATTCTACTTCGATGTTCACTTGGTCAGGGTCACCGCCAGTGATCCTCTTTTCTAGTGATTTTTTTTTCTAAAAAAAAGAAACAAGAACTTATATCGCCTATAGGACATTCTTCGAAATTTTCAATGGACCTTTTTCTGGACAAATGTGTTTTACACGTATATAACTAATTTCTTGAAGAATTTATTCTCAGAACTGTTAAACACGAGCATGAATGTATGGAATTATTATATTCGCATTTAATTGTATTAATTTATTTGAGGAATTTTATTATTATTAGTTAATGATGATGAAATAAATTAAAGTACCTGGTGGATGTTAAAATTGTCGAATAATAATGCAACAAATACTCGAGTTTTTGGAAGTACATTGTAAATAATATAAATTAACAATTTATATGATGTTATTATCATCATAATACAAATATTTAATAATTCGGTAAATTAAATGGTACTTGCATTTCTCTAAAAATACTACGAAAGAAAAGTGTAATAATAATAATAATAATAAAATAAAATTTTCTCAATCGATAGAATATGGTAATATTTGATGGAAGATTTAAAACAAAAAAGGAAAAATAGAAAGTGAAAAGACGAATTGAGAAGAATATGAGTTTGGCATTGTATTTTTTCGTAAAATGATTCAGTAATCGTCAGTACCAATTATTATCAACCACCATAAGGTTATTTCGTTTGTCTTTATGATAAAGCTGGCACGGTTTATCGTTCGATCGGGACAACCTCCGTGCTGGATGACACGGTAACGCACCTCCTGGGGTTTTCGTTTTCTCGCACGTAGGCGTGAACAATGTTAACGAAGCTAACATGCGCTAAAGAATTTACGTGTACCCACTCTCGCATGATTCTTCATTCACCTCTTATACACCTCTCCAGTTTATACGCGTTACTTTCTTCTTCTTTATCGATCTCACCTTGTCACGAAGAAACTATTGAATTATTGTTGAAAATTTTCCATCAGTTCTACGATTCTTCAAAAAATTTTTAATAATTTTTCGTAAAATCTGATATGGGAAAAATAAAATGATGTTAAAGTATTGGCACAATAATTTAAGTTGTATATATATAATTTACAAACAAAATATATTTGTTCTCAATATTAATTTGATATTATTTGTAGAAAAATTGTGAAAGAAAAAAATTATTTTTATCGAATAATCAAATTGTGCAAATTTTGAGAAAGACCACAAGGAAAACAAGAATACAAAGATAGCAAATACATGGTTCGTCTAAGGAAAAAAAAAATACTTTTTTGAATGATAGTTGTTACAACAACAACAACAACGTTGTAGAACATCCTTACTAAAAAAGATCGAATAAAAGAAGAATAAGAAGAAGAGGAGAAGATGAAGAAGGTGAAACGTATACCTGAAATACCTTTCTGCATTTATGTCAATTATATATGTTTTCTTTGTAGGATTTCCTGCGATGTCACGTAAGTTATAGAAAGAAAAAACAACCGATTAAGAAAAAATTTGCATCATGGTTGATATTTTGCGTTGGTTGTTTATTTTGATAGAATATAATACCCAAAGTGGAAAATGTTTAAGAAAAAGCAAATGAAAATGAAGGAATGAAATACCGAGAGTGAGAGGGTGAGAAGAGGGTGAGAAGAGGGAAGAGAGGGAGGTGGAATTAGGTGGGGTGGATGCTGATAGAAATACGCGGAAGGATAAGGACAAAGAGATCAAGAGAGTTCTTTTGGGAATATTCAGAATCTCTTGGTCATAAATAATGTCGAATGGTTTGGGCCCCCATAAGTCAGGTAGGCTTGGTTCTTGCACGAAGACTATATGAATCTATATAGTAGAAATTCTCTTTCTCTCTCTCTCTCTCTCTTGATCTCTCTTTTCACTTTTTCACTCTTATTTCTTAAGGGGGCCCCCGTTTGAATGCTGGCGGTTTTCAGAGTCACGCCCTGAAGAGAAGTGAGTGCACCGGTTGCCTAAACTATATGGGAAAGTTTTGGTCATACAGGTGCGACGTGTTTATCCATGGGACATCTTCATAATTTTCTAGCATAGGGGAACCGATCGGAGACGTAGCAAACAAATAAAAAAAAATATGAAATATAAAAAAGGATCTAAATTCCGATCTTCATCCTTCAGTGATTTATCGTCGCAGACGGCGTAAGTAAGTTAATCCATTATTTATCTATCTATATATATATATAAGTGTTTGTATATATGTTTGTATTGTATGGTGTTTGTAAATTTGTCATATGATTGCAATGAAATTTTAGTGAGTTGTTTAACATTATTTTACAATGATTCTTTCAAGTGTTTTTAATAATTATTGATAAGACAGAGAAAAAATTACCTATTAGATTTTGTATTGAAAATTATTCTAAAAATTATGGTCAACTTACATTAGATATACCTTTGCACTGATATCCAAAGCTGCATATCAATATCCATATCCATAACTGCACCATATCCATAACTGCACCATATCCATATATGTATATCACTCTTCAGCACTACACACACACGCATACGTACACATGGACACGCGACGCGAAATAATTTATATACTTTAAATAATATCCTTGTTATTCCTTCGGAAGCTCGAGGAAGACTATCGATTATTATGAAAAGTAGTTACGAATACAATCGAAAGGTACCGAACATACACGAAGGTCAAATACAAATCTAACAAAGAAATGACAACGTTCGATTATCGACAACGGCCGAAGAGTGACGGAGAGTAGCGAACGTAAACAAAACATTGAACGCTAGACTAATCCGGTAATTAAGGAATGTTTTTCTGTGTATTTCATATTTAACGAATTTCCTAGAATTCACCGAGAGATACACGAGCATTACCGATGTTGAGCTCGTTTGACTTGAACGTACACCTTCGACTATCTTTCTCTCAATACATTCAATACATATGGAATTATTATATTACTATGTTTTTCTACAGCTGACCTACTTTTGTACAAATGACCTACTTTTCTAACTAGTGACCTATTTTTCAACAGCTGTGGTAAGCTCAATTACAATACTTAAACATATTAAAAATGACAAAATATCCTATTTCTTTCTTTAAGATTTTATTAAAACATTCAATATATTAAAATTATTTATATTATCTAATTAGGTACTAATATATATATATATATATATGTCTTTTTAAAATTACTTTTAGAAACAAACGATGATTATAATGAAATAACAAAAATTGAACCACGATAGATGCAAGATAAATAAATGCATAAAAACACAAATTATTTAATTCAGTCCGTGTGTGTGTGTGTGTGTGTGTGTGAAAGAAAAAAAATGAATAAACGTTGAACATTTTGGCAATCTTGAATGAAAATAAAAAAGAATAAATATCGGATGATTAATAGGAATGAATCACGCTGGCGAAATAGAAATTCAATGAAAGGAAGTGCAAGAAGAATTAAAGCTTCTCCTTTTTCTGAGAGATCCTGTAGAATTTTCTTCTTAATTTCGTAGCACGTTGATCTCGCTGGGTTTTTTTTTCATGGTTTAGGTGCTTCGACTTTAGGACATAAGTCAGCCGGTATTCAATGAGTTCGAGGAAGTTCATCCTGGGTTCCTCGCACGCGAACAAATGTATCAACTCAGAGCCATAAGTTCGATGCTTTCGTCCCTGAACGAGCAACTAATACACGCTTACAGATATTTACGAGTTTATCCTTAAAAATTAGCCACTAATCACAAACACACGTACACGTGCGCACGTGCACGTATTTATGAATGAATCTTTGAGGGTTAGAGCTGCACTCAAGGTATACACGCATATGTGTACAAATAAACACACACATACGCAACGTATTAATTTCTTTTTACATTTTATTTGTATTTTCGTACAAAAGCCATAAATATATAAATTTAATTGCATGCTCGGTTCAAAATAGATTTCGTGTAATTTATTTTCATGCAATTTAACAAATACAAAGAAGAAGAAATAAAAACGATTTCTTTAAACTCGGTTCTTTTTCTTGTTTTTTTTTTGAAGGAAAAAAAAATATTAAATCTTAATTTTTTGAACAAGAGAATGAAGCTAAAAGCAATCATACAATGTCAATAATAATAATAATAATAATAATAATAATTGTCAAAAACACTAAGAAGATTAATCGGTTCTTAAATGAAGTAGCTCGTTAACGTGAATTAAATCCAATATTGTGGTATGCTTCTTAATAACGATAATAATAATAATAATAATAATCGTATGGGGTATAAAAAAAGATCTGTATCGTGAGGGGAATCGAGTGGAGAGGCAAACAAGCGAATGGCATTAGTCCGATGTTATCGATATAATGCGCTATAGAAAATCACTTTTGCTCGAGCACAAAATCGCAATGGTTGGTGCGAGGGCTGAAACTCCCTACTGTGGCTTACACGAAAACTATTTCAGGATATCGTATCGAGTATATGTGTTTTCCTTAAACCCCTACACCCCCACCTCCATTCCCCGTTTTACTTGATTCTACTCAACTAACTCAAATCATAACGTTCGAGTGCATTTATCGTAACATTGCAGTAGACCTCGAGAAAATTCACTTCGTTTTTCTTTCATATTGGGTTTTTTTTTTTTTCCTAACGCAAGAACAACGATCTTTACTTTGAAAATGTAACCACTCCTAGCAGGGCTCTGAATTTACTAAAAAAAACAACAACAACTAAAACAAATGTGCGCGTGAATTTAATTGATTAAAATAAATTTGTTAGTTTAATGAGATTGAGTTTACGAATGGTATTCACTAGGGTGTTTGAAATCGCAAGTACGTTCCTGACTCGGATAAATGTTTATTTCTCGTGTCGGCAATTTTATTTTTCTTAAATATCAAATCTCAGGATCGTCGAAAAGATGAAGACGTTCGTCATCGTCGTTGGTTTATCATCGATTTGAGGGTAATGTTGTTTATTACGATAGTTAAACACTCGTAACAGGTAGATATCATGAAATTGCAATGTTCGAGGAATATACAGGGGTAGGGGGGTCACGTTAAAGTATAGATACTTCAGGAAGAGAATGGTCATTCGGCAGTAATCGTTTAGCTCAAAAGACCCTGCTAAAGTTGCAAGTATGTTCGTATGTGTTTCTATCTTTTTTTTATTCATTTCATATTATTTTTCTTGATATTTCTTCTTGTTTTCTTTTTTATTTCAATTTAGTGGCCTATCACGTTGGTACGTTATTACACGAAAGAAACATTTGTTTTCGTGGCTGGCGTTATACGGACGGGACGTTGGCAATAAAAATGTGAATTTGAAGAAGCCGTACGTGTGTCATCGAACGAGATAGTGCTTATATTATTTCAACTAAATATAAAGACTGGGTACTTAAAACTTTCACGTCACACTGCACACAAATACCGAGAGAAGTAAATAATACTTTTTTTTCCAAATGGAGTTATATAATATACAACTATTGCTTACTTTTCTTCTCCGTTGATTCTAACGCTAAATTTTATCTCTGCCGACGTATCTCAAATATTTGAACTCTCTCTCTCTCGTATGTAATAAAAAAATATATTTATTAAAAATCAAATTTATATATATATATCAAAATTATTTATGGAATAGTGCAAATATGATCGAAATAAATTCCAATTTTTTGTATATATCAAATATTTCATCATTTGGAAATAACTGCAACATTATTTTGCGAATCGTATTACTATAGGATAATTATTATCGTGAAAATTTCGATTAAACATTCATTGAAATAAATTATGATAAAAAAAGTATTATTTATTTGTTCGAATAGCAAAGATGAATAAATACATTAAATAAATAAAATAAATAAATAAATAAATAATACGAAATTAGTGTTCGGAGATCGGTAAATCTTATCTTGGAAATATCTCCCTGGTTTGATTTCGGACCTTGCGTGTATTTTGTAATTAATTAACCAGTGATAATCAACGTGTAAACGTTTTAAACACAATACGAGACTAAGAGTACGCGGCAGTGTAATTAAAGAGACGTACACTCTTTCTTTCTCTCTCTGTCTCTCTCTCTCTAACTTTCTTACCGTAAAACATATTTTCTTATTTCATTGATCATGATTAATCGGTCGACCGGGTAAGACATAATCGAGCTTACAACGTGTTCATGTATAGGAATACTCGTTACTCACGTACGTCACGTTTGTCAAGCACGCGAAACGAGAACGAAAAGAGAGAGAGAGAGAGAGGGGGAAAGAGAAATGGAAATAAAACAAACAAAGAAACGAAGAAAACTGTCCAAGAACGGAATAAATGAAGAAGATGAAGATGAAGAAAACAACAGCATTCTCTTGCACCCTTTCCCTTTTTCCCATCCTCCTTTCTCCCCCTTCACCCTACTCTTTTTTATATTCACCTATTTGTCTCACTTGATTCGCAAAAAATGAGAGAACGGTGGTACGACTTGATTACTTCGTTAGATCCCCATTCACTCGCTTATCCTTGTTTTATATTTTCCTTTTTTTTTTTTCTATTTAACTGAGTTTTACGAGCATTCATCCGGAAATATCATTCGTTCGGAATATGGAGCAATTTAAGGGATCGTTTCGGTCAACTACTCGTCGTAAAAAAAATATATATATACGAGTTTTACGATTACTCCTACAGTCGATATTTTTTTAACAGTTCCTAAATGTTTTTAACCTTATTGAATCAATAAGAAACAATAGAAATTATTTTAACAAGATCGAAATATTATTCAACGAGAAATAAGTTAAGATATATACAATTGTAATAAAAATATTTGCAAGATTTATCCTTATGGTATTTCAAACTTCATCGATAAAATGAAATTTCATAAAATTGAACGATATTTGATTGTTTTCTCATTTGCAATTATTTCATTTATAAACCTTTAATTTTATTTAAATACTACGAAAAAAACAATACTTTCAGAAATAATCAGCACGGAAACAACAAATTTGAATAATACATTCATATTTTCTTACACTGAAAATCTTTCCCTTTAAAGCTGTATCATCGAAGAAAAACCGACAAAAGAATTTATTTGGTATTTTGATCAAATTGGTAAGAATGGAAAAATTTATGAACTTTGACCATATCGAATTTCTCAAGACTCCTTTTTTTATTTCCACCATCCTCTTCCTTCCTTCCTTTCCCATAGAAATATCTTTTTTTTCTTTTAGCTCATTCAATATTAAATAAGAATGTTGTAGAAAATCCATTTATATAAACTGTATAAACTATTGACCTCTCCTTTGATTTCTAAAATATCTTCAAAAATATATTTGATAAATTGCTTGTTTTTACCATTTATACGTGACAATGCTTTTATTCATTTGACTTTTGCTGAAACATCTTACGTAACGTTTTTTTCAAAGAACAATCCTCTTATATGTGAATATCCTCGTAACTTTTAAACAAATTCATAATGTGGATGACAAAAGTTGCTACGCTGGTCAGACATGGTTCTTACATCATTCAACGACTTCGTCTTTTATTATTTGATACAGGATTTTTCTTTTTCTTGTTTCCAAGAATAAAAAGAGGAAAAGAACATTCTTCAAGCGATTTGAACAAAACCTATCAACTATGATTGACAAATGTCACGACAATGAAAAAAAATCGTATCCAATGTTAAACATTTCACAAAATCTCAACTTCAAATTTATGACTTTTTTCAATAATTCAAGCGACAAAGAAAAACGAAAGAAAAAAGTCAACGTCAAATTCTTTGTCTATCCTATTACTTGTATTTCTCTTCCCCCCCTTACACCCTTAAAGAGTTAACTTTCACTTTATTTTTACCTTGAATCACAGAAAAGATTTGAAACTCGTGTTAGAGAGTTGAAATAACAATTTCGAGCTCTTCATCCTTGATCGAAATCAGACCAGAAAATCGATTGTAAGGAATAAAATGATTCCTTTTTGATATTTTTTTTGTAATAAAAATTGACTTTCTTACTTCTTTTTTTCCGTTTCTTATATATTTTTTTTTTTTTTTTCAAGAATACCACGTCGAAAAGTAAGACCCTTACGTTTCATTTTAGGCCACAAACGTTTCAACGATTCATCTCGGGTTACATAGAAAAACGTAGGGTTTTCATCATCTTCTTCTTCTTCTTCTTCGTCTTCTTCTTTTTCTTTTTCTCCACTCGTTCTCGCACACTCTCGTGAATGCAGAGTCAAAATGCAACCGTGGGGTATATAGTAGGTCTACGAATTCATTGTACTCCATTTCCGCCATGTGCCCCAACACTATGCCTAACACACGCCTAACGAAAATAAGGATGACGATTTTTCACAAGAAACATAAACAGATATTGTTAACTCGTGTGGTCGGTCCACATATGACCATCTTGGATACTGTTAACTATGTTAACTTCACCAGAAAACCATTTATCTTTTATCAATGGGTAGTAAGGTTATATGCGAGAAAAGATTTATGCTAGTTTTACTTTAAAGCAATCTTCCTTATTTTTTTTTCCTCTAACATTTCAGAGAATTTGATACCTAGGATTACCTAGAATTTGAAAATTTCTATCTATTCAAAAAAAAAATATATATATATGAGATTAAATAAAATAGCTAAGAATAACAACTATAAAATATATTTTTACATTTACAAAAATTATCTATGTTTATATACTTGAATATAAAATAAAAAAAATAATGTATAAGATAAAGTAAAATAATCTAAAACAAATACAAATTTTTAAATACATTAGTAATAAATTATAAAATAAATTATTATATATATATATAAAGTTAAAAAATGTTTTTTTAAGAAATATCAAAACTCGCGTTATAAAAAATATAATTTTATAATTAAATAAATGAATAAATATAAATAAGAAAATTTATTTTAGAAATATACCAAAAATACATGAGTAAATTTAAAAACAAAATAATGGATTTTCGTATTAATGTTAACCATCCGATCGGTATAAAACGAACAGAACAGGAGTCATAACACCGTGTTCGTAAAGTTTATAGGAGAATGTGCCAGCGAGTGTGTTGGACACACCCACGCCACTCCCACTCGGCATGAGTTCGAACTTTCTTTCCTTCCTTCCTTCCTTCCTACGAATGCAACCCTTCATAAGGATCTTCCATCCTTTTCTCTCTTAAATAATAACACTTCCAATTATTTCTCACATACTTCATTAATCGCTATTTTATTATTTTCTTCCAGGAAAAATTCACTTATAGTTTTTTCAAAATAATTATTTTATTTATTTATTAATCGTATTATACCATACTCTAATTAATCGATTAAATTATCCTACTCGTAATATTTTTTATGTTACCAGGTAAATTCGATATACTCGGTGTTATTAAATATTTTTATAGAAAAACAAAAAAAATTAAATAAACATTTTAATACAACAAAAACACCTAATCATAAATTAAAACAAATTCAAATACGATAACTATAATTTACAAAAACCATATATATATTTTTTTTTAATAAAATATAAGTGATTATAATTCAAAAAGAAATCTTACATTTTCCGAGGTTTCAATATTCCTTTAAAAGGATCACACAATACTCATCATTATACCCTAATCATTATACCTAGTTGACTTTACTAACCCGACAATGGAGATCCTTACAAAAAAGACTCAAGAATTTCTTTTATTCATTTTACTTTTTCCTAACTCAGCTTTTTTACCAAAGATCATAAAATTTCGGAAGTAGCCATACACATCTGAAATTTACTTTCGATCATTCTTCCCAACAACGACGACGACGACGACGACTACGACTACCTCTGCTGCTCGTAAACGTTTCTCGAACTCAGACTTTCGTTTTTTTTTCTCTTCTCTCTTTTCGCCTTTATTCGTAAGATTTTATTTCTTTATTTATTCATTTATTTATTTACGATTGGTAATAGTGAAAAATTCTCTTCACTCGTATTTATTTGAATAAGTGTACCTAATATGTATTCGTTAAAATACTTAACACAAACCCTTTTTAAATAATAATAATAATAATCATCGTCATCATAGTGGATAGTGTTAATAATAAGACTGTGCAATTAAAAATTTAATCGTTGAAAAGGAAAAATAAAAAACTTCCCCTGTCCAAGATACCCAATGGAATTTCTCTTTAATTAGCGAATCGAGAATTATAATTAGAGAAACGCTCGTTCAACCAGTTGCATGATGTTCTTTCGAAAAATTTCTGACACTTTGACCATTTAACCCAATCACAATTGATGAAAATATTATTCTCTCGTAATAACGATCATCTTTACACTTACAAAAGTTTATTTCTTTTTCCCCTCGTATACAGGATGGCCCAAAAGTCATCAGGGTAATACGAAAAGAGATGGAGTGTCTTTTAGAAAAAACATGTATTGTCAGTTTAGTAACGTAATCTATAAAACAAATATTAAAAATCATTTTATAAAAAATAGGTATATGTATAAAGAATTAATGTGTGAATTTTTAAAACACAATATAATTATAATAATAAAAATAAGGAAAGAGATTATCGAATGATTTGATTTAATACGAAAAGAAAAAAACAAATTGTAATTTTATAAATGATTTATCGATAGATGTAGAAAGTTTGAACACGTGTAAAACTAAACGATCGAATTGTTACGATGGAAAACGCATATTTTCCAATGTTGATCTAAACGTAAAACTTGCAAAATTTTTTTATATAGCCAACCACCACGTGTCTCATTTTATTTGATTTAATTTGATTTTATTTTACTTACAACAAAATAACGTTTTATTTATATAGACACGTTTGAATGCATGCACGTATATATGTATATGTACTATTATGTACCTGTACGGAAAACCACGACTGTGAATTTACGATGAAATAAAGAGTACGTAGCAATAAAGGTGATAAAATATTTCTACCGAAAAAATATTTACGACTTGGTATGGTATTCGAAAAAATTCAAACGTTGACTCGCGCATTCCTCTATTAACGATTGTTTTGAAATTATTTCTACCCGTTTCATATATTGGCTATGTTTTCATTTTGGCCATTGTTATGATTGTTTCTGAAAAATGTTTAAAATAACTCCGTTTATATTTTTAAGTTTTCTTTTTTACGTATCGAATGAAATCATCTATCAAATAATTCATACATTATTATTTTCACGGTATAAAAATGATATTTAAATTAATACAAAAGAAAATACACGCTAGTTTTAAATATAAAATAAAAGTATATAACATTAAATAAAGAAAATTGACGTACTTATTTATTTTTGGTAAAAAAAAAAAGACACTTTAACGTAAAAATATTTCAATGATTCTAAAGAAATAATTTGCCTACAAGATTGAACATAATAATAAAATATAAAATAAGATAACATTTAAAATAAATTAAGCAATACTAAAGAACATAAAAAATGTAAAGAATAATAATAATTAAAAAAAAATGGAATTTCTATTTAAAATAAGTATAAAGAGAAATCTCAAAAGACAAAAAAAGAAACAAATAAAAAGGAAAAAGATTTTTACCTTTCGACCTTTCTCCTTTTCGAAAGGAAATTAAAATTTGAAATCTTGTTAAAGATCTTTTTTGACGAGCAGTGACGGTTCCGGCCTAATTGGGAACACCGAGCATAAACAAAAAGAGAAACCCCCCTCCGTGTTATTTCGATACGTCGCCGCCACCATCCACTGCGAATGGACATAATGCTCGTTTGCAAAACAAGAAATAGAAAGAGTGAAAGAGAAAGTGAGAGTAACAGAGAGAGAAAGAGAGTGTGTGTGTGTGTGTGTGTCGTTGCATTGGAGACAAGCTATGGAGACGTCTAGGACATTATGTGCCGACCAAAATCGTAAAGGGACGATTTTACGAATGCGAAATTCCCTCGTCTCATACGAGAATTCTTCTTCTCTTATACCACCTAACATGTGAATGTGTGTTAACAAAAAGAGCAAATAAAATCATTCGAACCTCTTCTCTCTTTATCTTTCTATTATTATTATTTCTATCTTTGTTCATCCTTTACCAACAGGTACATCAAGTTTCTTTGTCAAACAATATCAGCAGGTAAGTAAGTATTGATTACTTCCACATGAGAAATATTAATCTAACTGTTTGTTCTAAAAGTTGCCAATATCACATCGTAAATGATACTTTTCGTATTATATTTCAAATTGATTAACAAAAATATTGTAATTGTATTAAAAGTTGTTATATTTAACCTTCTGAACATTTATAAATGATTATTATCTGAAAGTATTATTAAATAAAATTTTTATTTTTGAAAATTATGTTCTAATTGAATATTTCAATGAATATTTGAATATTTGTGATTTTTCATTTACGAGCGATATAAGTTTTGGTAAAGCCTGTATATATTCATTCGTTTATTCGTTCAAACTTATTCGAAGAAACGGAATTCAGGATTAGAGGAGAAGATCTGGAGACACAAGACGTGCCTCGACGTAATTCTTTAATTGCTCTCGGCTAATTGGGCCCGGAGTGGCGCCATCATGCTACGGGACATCGTCGATGACAATTATTCCGCGATGAACGGACGGGACCGTAAATTGCTTCGTCATTTTTATCATCCTTCCTTTAATCGACTTCCTTTCTTTCTCTCTCTCTCTCTCTCTCTCTCTCTCTCTCTCTCTCTCTCTCTCTCTCTCTCTTTTAGTTCTTTTTTTTTTATTTTACTTCTACCATATCGGCTACATGGTCAAATTCGAATGAGTTTTTTTTTATGTTCGAATAATACTAATTAATTATGTTTCGTTCATTGCTATGGAATCATTCAATTCATTCGTTACATTAAACTATACTGTAATTTGTGTTAACGATTTATGTGAATTATTAATTACAACTCTTCCTTGATAGGTTGGAATATGTAATCAATTTGGAACGTTGTAAAATTATTATTTAAAATAAATGATTGTTGTTTTAATTTGACCTTATTTTAAATTTCTAACATTACGAGCGTTTTACAGATAACGATTTAAGAATATGTTTATATATTTAAATGTATATTTTTTTGATTATAAAACGTGGTTGTATCGAAGGAAGGTTATTTAGAAAAAACATAATAATATTTCAAATCTAACGAGATAGTCCTGATACCTGATACTGAACAGTAACGTGATGAATCTATTTTATATTAAAATATGAAATTACAAAATAATTTATCATCTCAGAAAGTGATATGATTATTATCGTAATAATTAATTAATTAAATTGAAATATAATATTTATACGATTAATATCTAATAAATTAAATTTCTAATAAAATGAAAATATAAAAAGATACAATCTCTAATGAGAATGAAAAATAAAATCATATAAAATAAACGATCCGATAAAAATAAAAATACAATTATAATAAATCACGAGAGAAAGAGAGAAACAATTTTCCTAAATAAATTAATCGATTAATTACACCCAAAGTTATCATCGATTTAATTCTTTTTCTCTGAATAAAAAAAAATAAAAGAAAAGAAAATTAAATTACAAGAGAATAAGATAAATAGATAGAAAGAAAGAAAGATGAAAAAGATCCGTAGGCATATAATGACAAACAATCTCGAACGGATAGGAAGGAAGGATGGTTCAGGGCCGTGGCCAATGTTATAAATGCATTCTCGAAAAAAGCGAGACGAGGTGGGTCGATCTATCGATAGATTCGATATCCACCACTGACCGGTAAGTACGACCCGAACGTGACCGCTTGCTAAGATCGATTTGTATCGAGGGACTTGGAGAAGAGAGCATTGCGAGATGGATGGACCAAGTTTTGAAATCTATTAGTCATCACCCACACGATATTTTCTCTTTCTCTTTCTCTTTCTCTCACTGACACATACACTCACTCACACTCTCACTTATTATTATTTATTTTTCTCATTGTCAGTTGTTTTGAACGCGGACAACAGGATGAGTCTGATAGTCAAGTATTGTGTCGAGTTGATCGTAATGCATTTTTTGTCCCTGTTAAAACGTTAATACGATTTGGTACCTACAAGCTCTTTGAAACGGGTTCAACCGTGACACAACTTTCGTTTCTATTAGGTAGAATATTTAATTATATTATTAATGATAATCTGTTAGTTGGTTCGTGATATTAATATGAAAATATGGTAATGTTAATATATATTTAATCTATAAATATATGTCGAGTTATAAGTAACTTTCAGTTTTTTGTTTTGTATTATCACAGATATTTATTTTACTTGAATTAAATAACAAAATTATATACACCATTATGCTCGATATTGAAACACTGATTATAAGTATTCGTTAAGACAACTATGATTTTCTGTCAGTCTGTTAACATTCATATTAAAACTAATAATTCATCCTTGCTTAGTGTAAAAGTAATATTAATAATATTCAATTCGTTCATCAAGAATGCTTTTTCTATTAGATAAAAATAATATTAATTTATGTATCAGTTAATTAATTACATCGGAAGTTACAACAAAGATTGGAAGATACTTATCACTCGACCTAATAGTTGATTATGCATCATTATGAAATAAATCTGACACGAGATCGTATTTAAAACCCTTTCAAAATACATATACCTGAATCTAGCAAAATTTATTATTCGTTTGAATTATGGACGTGTACGTACAGTGTGCGGTAAAAAAATTCTACAACGTTACGATTACCTATTAAATTTTGTATTGAAAATTATTAATATTAACACTAAACCAACCACGCGCGACCAAATGCTAAAAAGGTTAAAAATTACTGTCAGCTTACTTTAGATGTACTTTGTCTTGATATCCAATGCTGCATATCCATATCCATATCCATAACTGCAGGTATCCACACATGTATATATCACTGTTCAACACTAAACACACTCGTACACATATGCATATCACTTGTATAAGAAGAATCCACGCACACACGTATACACGACACGAAATAAATTATATACTTTAAATAACATCCTTGTTATTCCTTCCGACGCTCGAAGATAACTGACAATTAATATGAAAAGTAGTTACGAATACATACGACAAGTACCGAACATACACGAAGGTCAAATACAAATCTAACAAAGAAATGACAACGTTCGATTATCGACAACGGCCGAAGAGTGACAAAGAGTAGCGAACGTAAACAAAACATTGAACACTCAACTAAGCCGGTAATTAAGGAATGTTTTTCTTTGTGTATTTCATATTTAACGAATTTCCTAGAAGTCACCGAGAGATTAAAACAGTACCGTTGTTGAGCTCGTTTGTCTTGGACGTATACCTTCGACTATCTTTCTCTCAATACATTCAATACGTATGGTGATGACCAGTGACCTATTTTTCAACACCTGTGGTGAGTTCAATTAGAATACTTATACATTTTAATAATGACAAAATATCCTATTTCTTTCTTTAAAATTTTACTACCATGTTCTATAAGATTTATAATATTTTATTAAATCATTTCAAGGCTCTGTACTCCTTGTAAACATATATAATTTATTTAAAAATAATTCTCTCTATATAGTTTTTCTATATGTACATATTTAAATGAATGTTCGTCTATATGTTTGTTTATGAAAAAAAAAATTAGATCACTGATATATACCGTAAAATAAAATTCAAAAAGGTAGTTTGTCGGTGCGATGAGTCGGTCTGTAAAGAATTTTAAATCGACGACTCTTGCAAACGGAATGGAATTTCGATTGGAAACATCGCGAAGGAATGTCGTGGAAGTAAAATAACAAGGATAAAAAGTAAAAAAGAATAAAAAATGGCACGTGGTTGTGGTAGTGGTGGTATGGTTAGCGTAGGTAGGAAGGTATCATTGTAAAGGATCGCTCAAATGTTCGTTACTACTAGCTAGTCGTCTCGATTACGATTAGTTATTCTCGAAGGAAGGAAAGAGGGAAGAGAGGAAGAAGATGAAGAGGATTGTTGAGGGATGGTAGAGGAAAACGAAGAGGATGAGGAGGATGAGGAGGAGGAGGGTGGTGGAGAGGGTGCTTAAGCTCTCGTTCGTTCAAAGTTGCTCACTTCCCGGCAGCACTCGGTGAGCACTTCAACTCCATTCAACTCAATTCATTTTCATCTCCGATTTGTTCGTCCACCCTTCCTCTTCTGTTCTCTCATTAGCGGCCTTTCCGGTGACCCCGAGAGAGAAAGAGAAAGAGAGTAGGTTGCTTCGAGTACGTCGAGAATCTTCCTAAGAAAATTACACCTCGTTTCCGTCTCCGGTCCCAAGTATTTCTCTAATCTATTTGATTTTATTCTTTTCTCTTCTTACTCTTCCTAACTCTCTATTCTATTTTGTTTCATTAACATTATCTACAAATTTCTGTTTCATCTATAAAATATCGATTACGTTTATTTAAAAATAATTATTTGAAATAAATAGATTATAAGTTTTTCTATCTAATCGATCGGAATTATTATTATATTTACGATACAATGAAAAAGAAACTTTTATATAATTAAAAATACATTGTTTTTATGTTAGGTTCAAAACTTTTCAACCGACGTATAAATTATATTAAATCGTCATCAGATAAGATAAGATCGCTGACAGATAGTGAGTTTAAAAGATGACAACGAGCTATTATACTTAATAACAGATAGAGAGAATCCAGTTAATAAATTGAAGAGTAAGATTGGTACTATGAATGTAAGCGTGCCCCTTTTACTATTGTCAAATCAGAGATTGTTATCGAATATGATGAGGTTTTATGTAACAATGAAACAATTAGTGGTATAAAGTCCTTAGAATTTATCGATGAGTACCTAACTAATCTCGTAGGTACTTACTCGTTAAAGATATTCTTCGTTTCGATCCTATTAAACCTAATCGAATTAGAGTCGAATAATGGACAGAGAGGTTAAAACGATACTTCATTGTGATAGTTCATTTTACACGAGTTTATCTGCGTGTCCTTAAAAAAGAAATATAAGGATGGACATCTTATTTAAAAATAAAAAATCTTATCGCAATAATTGTATTTCGATAAAACCATGATACAAACATGCCGACAAAAGATTTAATCTCGTAAGATCTTGAAAGAAAAATAAAGGAAAAAGAAAAAGGAAAACGTAATGAGCGTTTGGTTACAAGATATCCAAAGATATCTCGAACTAGATCTAACTAGAAGGAATTTCGAATCCCGACGACAGGTTTGGTATAGCAAAGAACACTACTCGTTCTATGTGGTTAACATACCAGGAGAGAAAAGAGAAAGAAAAAACATTCAGAAAGAAAAAGAAAGGCGTGGCACCACTACCTGTCAATGAGTTACGATTTACCCTTTTGTCTTAAAAGATCTGACCAACCAAACAGGCAATTATGATAATTTTGTATCCTTTTCCTTATTTCCATCTGGAAACAAACGCGACGATCGTGAAAATGAAACGGTGATTTGTTTCTATCCTTTTTTTAATATTATTATTTTTATCTTATTTTATTTTGGATTTTTTTCTTTTTAACGAAGAATCCATGCAAATATTTAAGTATTCATTAGTTTTATCTATACAATTATTCCATAACTTATGAATCGTTCGATAATCGTGCAGTTGTCAGGTATATGAAATGAATTTTTATTGAATAAATCAAATAAATAAATTGTAAATAATTTCTGTGTTAGTTAGTTTCAATATAATCGTTTAGATATTATATACAATAACATAAATAATTTTCATTCCTTACCAACACGAACACAAACACATATCTCGCGTGAACAAAATATTAAAAAGATATAAGAGAGGGATACTTCGATGTATTTTATGTTTCCTCTTTGACGATATTTATTTCGACATTATTTTTTATTCTTATTTTCTCCAGCCTTTATAATCCTGAAGAGACTAAAGTTACTTATCTTTATGAGATCAAATTACTAGGTGGATGGATTAGCCTTAGAATGTCTTTTCACGCGGATAACGTATCTTCCTTACGAATTCTGCTTGAGTTATGTTTAATGAGGTAATATTTTAGATAAAGATAGAAAAAAACGAGCGAGTGAGTGAGTGAGTGAGTGAATGAACGAATAAGAAAAAGAGAGAAAGAAAAATACAGTAAATCTACCGCCTACGTCCGACACAAGCCGCGTGCTCGCGAAGAGACAGCCGAGAAATATACTAGGAAAGTTGCATCTGCTACTCGACGGGGGGTGAACGATCATTTTTTAGGGGTAAGTCCAAGGAATATGGGGGTAAGTCGACTAACGATTCCTTTTTGTTGTTCGCCAACTGCGGACAAACAACGACCTTTAGAAAATACAATCTTACTTTTCTCTACGTCCCATCATCCACGCCACGTACACGAATGTGCAAATACGTTTGTGGGTATTGTTCATTTATTTTCTACGTAATTACACTTTTAACACGGTGGGGCAGAAACATAAACTTAATTTCATTTCATTTTAGATTCGTTTGCGCGTATCTAACGTGTCTAATTAATTTACACGAATAATTAACGATACGTTGTTATATTGTATATCGAATTAATTAATTAAACGTTTATTTTTATTTAAAAAAAAAAAAACCAAAAATAGAAAATTAACTTTTCGTATTATTTTTCATATTATGGGAATGATTTCTTTCTTTATATATAATATCAGTTATTTAGTATATAAAATAATTCAATGATTTAAGCAGTACGCGACACATACGACTGAAAAACCTTTGACCCGTTGTTGCTTCGTGAATAAAAGGGTTTTAACCTAGGTCGTAGGATATTATACAGCGGCATTTTGATTTTTGACCGACTAATATGCCGTAAAACGTCTACCAGTGACAACAGTCTTGGCTATAAAATTGCTCGTTAAATTATAAACCGGTGACGTACGCGTGCAAAACTATAAATATTAATGCTTCTTCCAAAAATGGTTTTTCTCTGTTCGTTCTAAGATATTTTTCTTTCTTTTTTACTCCTTCTTTCTATCTCTCTCTCTCTTTCTTTCTCTCTTGTTCTCTCTTTCCAACTTAACTTCTTCTTTCTCTCTTTACTTTATCTTATACGCAACGGTGTCGTAAATCAAGGCTGCTAGAAGGAGGTTGTCAGCGAAAAATACGGCGGATAAAAGCGACTGGGGAATCGGGAGAAAGGAGAGGGGTGAGAGTTTGTTTTAGATGCCAGAAATCCTTTTCAGAAGTGCAGAAACATCGCTTTCGACAACGATGACTTCCTTCCAAGAGCGTACTCGAAACTAATACCACTTTAATCATCGATCCTGTATTTACACACACACACATACGCGTATTCTTATTTTGGTAAATAGAAAAATTTTGATGTACAACTTTACATTAAAAAATTATAAACAATTATATAGATTATGTTCTCCTCAAACAGAAAGACAGACATATTTAAAATATTAGAATTATTTAATAAAATATGTTATACATTAAAAATAAAAGGGTATAATAAAACTGAAAAAAAAGTAATAAAACGTTAAATATTAAATGAATATGAATTATTAAAATATAATCATTCGAAATAATCAATCGATCCACGGGGAATCGTATTTATCCCACTTGATAAAAAAAGAAAATATGATATCTCTCGTAGTAAATAAAGTGTCTCTCGTTTCGGTAACGATCATAAGAACACATTCCTTGTTTAAGGGGCCCCTTCGAAAAAGCTTATTGCTATTGCTAGTGGTTCTCTGTTGTATAACAAGAATAGAAGTTAGAAAGGAGTTTGGAACTCGTAAATTACCATGGAGGCTATATTTTTCCCTCTTTCTCGATTTCTCCAAGCATTCTTAGAAACGGGAGCGAAAATATTTCATTGTCTTTGAATGTACCATAACCCTCTCTCTCTTCCTCTTTCTTTCTATTTTTTTTTTATTTCTTTTATTTCTACATAGACTGTGTTTCTTTACAGTTGTTGCTAATCTTCTTCTTCATCTTCTCTCTCTCATCTCATCTCATCTCTTCTTCTTCTTCTTCTTTTAATTTTTATTTTATCCGTGCGGTTATTCAAATTGAAATGACCGAAGAATGAGAAAAAAGAAAAAAAATGAAATGTAATTTTATTATCATATTTAAAGAATTTTTCATTTCCCTTCTGGAGAATCCCAGTTAGTCTGACATTTGGAATATTTTTTATTTGTTTGTTTGATTGTCGGCTTGTCCTTCCTTTAAAGATACCTATCTGCGATTTTATCTTAGCATTCATCGCTAGTAGAAATCTTATCTTCTGACCACCTCCGACTAACCGACGTTTTCTTTCTCTCGTCATCTTACCACCTAAAACTACCACATCCTTTCGAATTTTCTTCCCCATTCGAGTTACGTCGATAAGTAATGTCGTGGAATTTCAAATATTTTATATACCTTCAAATATAAACTAAATAAATTTTTATTTATTATCAACATAATCTTGACATTATCTTATTGAATATTTATTAAACCCAGTTTTTTTTTTCTTGTTCAATAAATATATATCAATGTTGTATTTTCAGTAATAATATTTCGTTAAAATATAAAAATGAGAAGGATAATTACAATCGTCGAAAGGTAGTCTTCTTCATTTAAATTTATTTTTATTTCCCTTTTTAATATCACTTTTGTCTTTGGAGTATTAAATAATACAATAGAGATCTCTCCTTTCCTGAGAAGTAACGGAATATCAACCCTAAATAAAAATTCTTTCAAGAGAATTTCTTCATTATCTTTATTAAAACTCGTGTCAAAACCTTGATCCAATAAATCCGTCTCATTTTAACGAACGAAAAATTATACGAAAATATAATTAATAAAATACATTTTTTGTTCGTAAAATAAATAATATATTTGTATCAAAAATAATTTCTTATCTCTAATTAGAAAAAAGTTTATCGATTTATCGAATTTCACTTATTCCCTGTATTCGTTTCTCGATTAGGTATAAAACAAAACAAAAATGAAAAGAAACCAAAAAAAAAAAGAGTAAAAAGGTCGATTACAAAGCTTTCAATCTCTTTCAATCCATGCTCTCTTCTCGTTTTACCTCCACCACTTGAAACTCTTCCATGGCATTGGCCGTGACCGCGCAATAAATCGACCCATTCAGTCTAATGATTAATTAAATATAATGACTACACCAGCCGTGACTGATGACCATGCTAAGACAATGTCCAAGTTGTATTGGTAGCCCTTTTCGAAAGGAATACACATACACATACATTTATATGAGAAGATCGTGTTAATATGTAGGTATATGTGAATACACCGTAACATCGGTAGCACATACGATATGTTACACGTTACTCATATACATGGTGTCATACTATTTCCTAATTATTATTTATAAATCTTAAATATAATAAAAGAAGTAACTCCCCCCCTTGTAAATTTTAGGAAGTACATATATTCATAAATCACAGCTCGATTAGAAAATAATATTTTATGTTTGACAGAATGATATAATAATTTTATTAAATTATATGTTTCTAGTTATTTGATTATCGTTATAATAATATTTCATTAATTTTATTCATTTTAATCCAATTTCACGACATATATATATATATATACATTTATATATAAAATATAATTTATAAAAATATAATTTATATATATTTGTGAACACCCAGTAGGATGAATGCATATGTTAACGTCGAGGTAGCATAAGCTAAGATTTGTAAGTGTCCGATGTCTCGCGGATCCCGGGTAAGCGACAGAAGGTGGATGAAAAACATCATTCAGAGTAAGAGAAACAGAAAGAGAAAGATAGGACGTATCATCTCTCTTTCTCTTATTATTAAAGCGTTACGAGGTAGCCCACGACTGTGAGACTCCGACACCTTTATGAGAGTTATTAATATCGAATAGTCCAACCACCATCGCCATTATGAAAGCTAATGAGACGTCGTTTTTTTCTCGTGACAATGAATCTGCTTCCTGTTTAATCTTTAACTTGTTCCTATAACTTACGAGTCATGTAATAATATCGCTAAACAAAATAATAACGAGAAACAAAACGTCGAGATTTAATGATCTATGTTAATTGATTAAACATGATTCAAATTAAACGTACGAGTCAAACTTTTTTTTCTGTTTTTAAATTAATCATACACACGAGTGTATAGGCGAAAGCTGTAAATGTTAGATTAAAAAATATTGTATAATATATACAAAATGATGGATATCAAAACTTGGACATTATAGCCAATGTTATTTGACATTAAAATTAAATAAAAATTATTTAAAAATATATATATACACACACATACATTTATAGGCAAGTTCTATAAACAGTAGTGGACAGGATAAACGTTGGATTGGAAAAAAAAATAAGAAAAGAAAGTATACCTACTACTAATAAATAATAAAATGATGGATATTAAAACTCGAACGCATTAATGAGCAAAGTTTAATTGGGTGTAACCAGGTTAGTAAAATATAAATAAAAAATGATTGACGAGAGAAAATGGTGGTTAAATGTTAAAGAAACATGGAAAAAAAGGTGGCATATTAAGGATGGCCATTGAAAAAAATAAAAAATGAAAAAGAAACCTTACCATTCGCCGCAGGATACGCGTATATCACGGCGTTAACATTCGCAACAAATTATCTGTTTCTCGACGTTCGTTCTCATTACATCGGTATTTCATTTATTACCAGCGTTAATTAGAACCGATGGTAGAGAGATCTTACCTGGTAGTTTAAACTCGTTGACACGTCCTGGTAAATAATAGTTCGATGAATGAATGAACGAACGAACGAACGTAGGAATGAACGAATGAACTGTACGAGAAAGAAACACCGATTTATTTAATAAATCTCGAAGACAAGATTTTGGTAACGGTTTTTCAAATACAATGGAAATACTTTGAGTTACATCTTTTGCATTTTTCTATAAAAATTACTTCTAAGAGTAATTTTTGTGTAGATTTGATCAAATTTCAATGATCAGCAATAATCAACCATCATATTTACATTCGATACATCGACCTTAGTATTTTATTTCTTGTCTCGATGGAATAGTTCCCCCTGTTCTTCACTAAAATCACCAAGATTTTCCAGAATAAACAATCTAGATGTGAATTTAAAAAGTGGAGTTTATAATCATATTGCATCCTAATTTATTATATTTATCTAATAAAGTTATCACAATATTCTAATAATTAAAATGCTTATTATATCCTAAAAAAACATTCGTAACATTTTTGAACATCAGCCAAGCTTCTAATTCAAATGTATTCATTGTTGTTTCAATCGTTGTTGTAGGGAAAAAGAAATGATGAAATTTATAAAATGTTTCTAATAATTGTATACTTATCGTTTAAGTTTCACATTTCATAATGATTTAGCTATTTTTTTATTAACGATATCTACTAAATAAATAATAAATAAGTAGGTTTAATTTATGACTTATTCATGAATTTATTCTATTATCCTTTTATAATGCAGGTAGAAATACTGATGCAAAAATAAATACAATAAAGTAAAGAAAAGAAAAAGAAAATAGTCATTTTTTGAGATGAAGTCTCGGTTAGATAATATCTTAGGAATTTTCAAACCCTTTTTAAACCAGACGGATTTAAAAGGTGGAATGTAAGGTTAATAAATGCTTGGTTATTAAAAAAAACTATGAAAGGAGAAAAGGACTTTAGAAAGTTTCCTTTTTTTTTATTAACTGTATTTATCCTTGAATTAGTCACGTATCGCAAGCTTCATCAATCCTATTGGAACTAAAAGCTTAACTGCCACAATAGGGAAATATAAAAGAAATCTTTGTCTCTGAATTGAAAAATCTTTATATTTTTTTCTCATTCAACCTAAGCTATTGCCAAAGATTTAAAATACGTTCAAAAGGATATATTCATTGTATTTCAAAGACATTATTAATCATTCAGTCCTAGAACGTTATTCGTTCGATTCTATTTATACGTAGAGTAAAAAAGAAAAAGAGAATACTCGGTTTGTTCGCAAAAGAAATTTTTTTTAACTTGGTAGTCAAGAAATAAATATATTTTTTGTTAAATAAGCTTACAAAATATCTTTACAAAAAATTTAATAACAGGAGTATTACCCTTTTTAGGATTTTAGAAATAATATCGTATATCCTGAGCAACATTAAACGTGTTCCGAACATATAGAAAATTATTTCTCGGTTTAAAAACTGAAGAAAAAGAAAGAAAGGGAATCTAACAGTAGATAAATACTACTAGGGATGTTAAATAATGTTAACTTCATGGTAAAGTTGTACAGCGATTTATCAACGACACAAATAACTCTCGAGTATCCACGGGTAATTAGCTGTCTGGGTGTACCACCAATCCTAACACGGAAGAATAACAATAAAAACAAAATTATTATTCCGAATATCTATTCTCTCCCTCTCTCTCTTATTCTCACGGAGAACTATGAGGTCAAGAGTTGAAAAGCACTGGTTGTTCTTAAATAATCAATAATTAATAATCCTTATTAGTTAAGACGAACAACACAATTAATCTAAACCATCAACGTAAACTCTATCGTGAAAGTTTTATGTCTATGAAAGATATAAAGTATTCCACGTGCATTAACTTAAAATCCTTTAATAAAATATGATGCAGAGATTGTACGATGGTATATGTAGGAAGTAATAGAATAGGTATTTGATATGGGCTCACCGAGAATGAATTCGGGGAAAAAGATCCAACTAATTTGAGCAAGTTTGCGCCCAAAAGTCATTGGTTGTTGTACCAACAGTTAGAAGAAATATTTTGAAGGATGTGATAGGGACGAGAAAAAAGGTAGGCGGTATCAATGGGCATGCGCTTTGATTCATAACACGCCCACAACGTGTAGCAGATTGGTGAAAGAGTAGGACTGGAGGATAGTCTCCAATCCGGTACAGTTGCCACGTCACCAATAACACGCTGGTAACCACAGAGGAAGCTTTCCAACTGGTTGATTGTTATCATGTTCACGCCTACCGTGAGTGGGGATAATCAGGTTCGTCGAACGAGAACGCTTGCATTCTGACACGTGGTGGGGGGAGACTTTGGTAACAGTGGATAGGGAGCGAAAGAGAAACGGTGGAGATGGTAGAAAGAGAGCCGCCGAAATCAAGCGAACACAGGCCCCAAGTTGTCCCGCCAGGAGTTCAGATACTCAGTCCCGCTGTGAGCGTAGAAAGGAGCACTAGGGTATACAGTTTTACCATAGTGTATCTTCGTGCCGTGTTAAACAAAGTTCCTTCTCTTCGTTTGATATTGCGTTCTACAACGTTTGGTAATCTGTTTACTTATTTTTCTTCGATATTTTTTAATACATCGTGTTAGATTTCGGTTAAATGTAAATCGATCGGAATGTGTCGTTGTTATAAATAGTTTTAATTTGTGACTGTGATTAAGAGATAAGAAAAAAGGGAAAAAAAAGAAAAACAGAAGTAATATCGATAGGACACGAACGTAGTAATAGCGTTCTAAGTTATTTCCCCCTTCTAAGGGGGAAATTAGAAAATTTCTCTCAAATGAAAATAAAATGGAAGAAATATTTCATCAAAAAATATCGACGATTGAATCGGCAATATTTCGATAGAAGTGTGTACAATTAATCGTATTTGTTTTTCCAGAGACGCGAAAGCGAACGCCAGCGTTGGTATCAGTATAAACAGATATTGTGTTAGAGATTGTAAAATTAATCGAAATAAGGATAACCTCGATTAGAAATAATAAACTGATATGATAAGCCGGCGGGCTTTTAGCACGCATTGAACTGTTAAAAAAGTTATATAAAGTGTAAGGTTCCATAATGATGAATACATTTCTCGATGGCGTAACCCCGCATTCTCACCACCTGGCGAACCTAGGCCTGAAAATGTCACCACCCGGAAACGATGGGAATATCGGTGGGGGTGGTGGTGGTTCGACGGGTGACGGGAGTATCGGTGGTGTCCAACCGACGGTCGGCGAAGCACCGTCACAACAACACCACCATTTCCATCCTCAGGGTTATCCTCCTCATCATCCTCATCCAGCACCTCACATGCCGCCTCATATGAGCCACCACATGGGTCATCATGCTAGTTACGCCGCACGTGATTTTTTGTTACGACGGGAACACGATTTCAGTGCGACGGCTAATCCAACTACCCCGGAAAGTGGTTTAGGCATATTTACTTCGCTACATCACGATGGCACTGCAGCTGCCACGATGCAACAATTTTCTCACCATCCGAGTCAACATCCCTTAACAGCAGGACACTATCCTGGACATTATACTCAAGATTCTCGTATACCAACTCACCATCAATATTTGGGTGGTCCGCATTTGGCGCCGACGTCTATACACCATCAACAGCATCCAACAGTCACTCATCCTACTCATCATACCCATGGTGCGTTCTTTAGATACATGAGAAATGGTACAGGTCCTACTAGTGGACCAGTACCTGGTGGTGTAATACAAACCAGTGGACAACATCAAGAATTATCTTGTTTGTGGGTAGACCAAGATTCACCTAATTCGGCTAGAAGACTTTGCCGTAAAGTTTTTCCAAGTCTATCCGATATAGTAACGCATTTAGCCATTGACCATGTCGGAGGACCCGAAGTTACAACGCACGCTTGTTATTGGCAAGGATGTGCTCGCAACGGCAGGGCCTTCAAAGCCAAATACAAGCTCGTTAATCACATAAGAGTACATACCGGCGAAAAACCATTTCCTTGCCCTTTCCCTTCGTGCGGAAAGGTCTTTGCAAGGTCGGAAAATCTTAAGATACACAAGAGAACTCATACAGGTTAGTAAATTAGCATAAGTTTTTCTATCTATAATTCTTATTAGATTAAAATTGTTCATCTTACGAACGTATAGATATAAATCATTGAAACGAAATAGTCTTTCCAATTACTACCACCACTACCAATACAACTATTACTCCTTCTTCTTTTCCTCGTATTCCCTCTTTAGTCAAATTTACCAGATCCTCCAGAGACGCCCTCGGCGCCTCAGCTCGTTTCATTGTAATCAAGGAGGTCTTTACGATGACAAGAATTTTTTCAGTCGCAATTAAGAAATTACCAGGCTATATATCCTTACGTTTTATGCCCAAGACCCTGGACATTGTATTTACATATTTATATACGAAAGAAGGCTAAAGCTATTCTCATTGGTCGTTCTCTTGCCGACGGCTAGACGCCACCGAGAGAAAAAACCGGCTGCTGCTGCTGCAGCTTAACTTCTTCTCTCTTTCTCCGATCTCGAGGAAATTCCTTTCTGAAAAGTCACTATTCGTTATTTCCCTTTTACCTTTTTTTTTTTTTTTCTTAACGATTCTTTCCCCTAAATTTATAGCAATGCGGTTAAATTCAGTTATCAATTCAACCGTTGAGTAAAATTTCGTTTAACAAAATCGCCTTATCCTAATTTCTTTCTAATAATTTTTGTATCGTCAAATTCGCACACGTTTGTTTGTTTGTTTGATTGTCTGTTTCTCTTTTCATTGTTTTATTTTTGTTATATTTTTTTTATAAAGCTCATCTCTCTATTGTCAATAAAATATAATCTAAATATATACAACAATAGAAGCGTATAAAATTTTATATACGAGATTTAACACGTGAATCATATTTTAAAATAATTATTTTATTCGTACCCAGAACAGTTGAATTTTGTTATCAACTTTTGGGTAAACCGAATGAGATCGTAAAATTTGTTTTTCAAATTTGTTTTGTTTTTCTTTTAATTACGAAATGAAACGAGAGAGCATAGAGATACAGGTGGATTTTCTCATTAAATTTGTACGAGTTCGTAGAAGTTACGTTTCGTACTAGTTTTATTATATCCCGTACGATTAAATTTCATTTTCATTTACAACAAACGCTTCTCACCCTCGTAACTCGGTCGGTCGTTTGTTTGCCAGCTCGGCTGGATTCATCAACCCCCGTCGCAAACTCTCCTTTTCTCTCTCTCTCTCTTTCTCATTGACAATACACAAGATGCGAGAGTCGCCATGTTGTGCTCATCCCCCTATTTTCAAAAAGTACCCCTCGAACCAATCGAAAAACGTTCCAACACTTCTTGATACGCCTCGAGATCCTTTTCTCTATTAATTTTCATCGATGAAAGATGCCAGTCGTCGAAGATGGGAGTCGTTTTTTCTCCATGACGAAAAGCCCTCTTTCTCCTCCTCCTCCTCCTCCACTTTCTCCACCACCTCTTCCTCTTATTGTTCGCGATTAATAACGCCGGTGGTGTTATACTCGACGAAAGGGGAACAAAAAGAAAAGAATGGACAAACAAAATTGAGAAAATTTTTCTTTTTTACGGTTATCTTCGGTTGAATATTATAGGTGTCCTTTTGATTGGTCGATTATTATTTATTATATGGGGGTTAGTTGTTCAAAGTAATTTGAGGTCAGTTATCGTTTCTTTTATTTTTCTTTAATAATATAATCCAAATAATGATATTATTTGTCCAAGTAACCTAATTTTAAACGGCATATATTTTATTATTATTATATATACAAATATATAAAACACACATCATAATTATTCAATAATTGGTTAACCTTTTGGTAGAATAGAACACTTCACTCTAATTTAATATTTTATTATACGAGACTAGGTGTTGTTTTTTTTTTATTGTTTTTTTTATTTTTAACGCGTTTCAATTAACGTTAGGATAAAAGTCTTCGTTTGATCGAAATTGACACGTAAGAGCACCCTTGCGCGAGAAACTCGAATAGACTCTTTTTGGATAAAAACAAAAAAACATAAAAGTAAAAAGTAAAAATAAATAAAAAAGCACTTCACTCGCGGTACGCACGATTTCACGCATTGTTTTTCTTCTATTCTTCGTCTATACCTATGTACGTACTATAACACACCGATATGTGTGTATGCGTGCATACGTGCGTACGTTCAAATCCGTCCACCCTTTTTTTTTTCTTCTTTTACTTGCTTGCTTGCTTGCCTCCTTTTTTTTTTTTTTTCTTTTTTTTTATTTTTTTCTCTATCCCCCCCATCCCACCACCCCTACTATTGTCCTTTCTCGCCGCGACGTAAAGCTTGATCTCGCCTTTCGGATTTTCATTGTCCTTTGAACACGCGAACCTTTGACGGATCAAATATTTTGCCTGCTCGGTTGCAAAATATTTTCATACTACTGCGACGCGTGTATATACGGCCAATTGTGTTCATCAGAATTTATATATAAAAAAAAAGAAAATAGAAATAAATTTAATATAAATACAAAAGTATATACAAAGTATTACATAACAATTGTAAACAATGATTTTTTTATATTAAAGTGTACACGAGATTGAAAAGTATCTTTGAAATATTAAATTCAATTTTGTTTTCTCTTCTCAACTATAATCATCCTAAATATCGAGTGAATTAATAATCGAAAGAATTATAATTATTCGCATTAATATGCTTCTATATCTTCACCCTTTTTTAATTCTTTTTAGTCGAAGTGCAATAAATGCACATAATCCAATTAATAGAAATATCTTTAATCAAGCTGTTATAATTTATCTACAAATTATTATCACGAATTTCTCTTTACATCACGTTCTCGACCCTTTCTCTGATAAATTCCCTGAGCCAAAAGGGTCGAAGATATGACAATTTAGAGAAAAGAAAAAAAATAGAAAGAAGGGGGATGTTTCTTATTAAGCTGCAGATGCAACTTCGTTTCAATCGATGTTAGGCCATTAGCCTAAATTGATATGCATCATAAAACGATGCCATTGCACCCTCTCTTCCCCCTCACCCCCTCTTCTTCTCTTACCCTCTTACTATATATATAAAAAAAACAGAAATGAAAAGAAAGAAAGAAAGAAGGATATGGTGGTGGTAGGAAAAAATGAAACGACGGTGAATCTCTATCACGTGTGCAACGAATAAGAAGACGATTGGTCCGATCGACAATGGTTTCCCCCCTCAGCTTATACGCTATTGGTCAGGATTTTTTGGGGGAGAACTAGGCGACGAAGAATAAGGGGATGATACAGGATGAGTCGACAAGGGTCGAATGAACGCGCAAAGGGAAATAAACGTTAAGTAGGGGGTGAACGTGTTGAGAGCTTGATCAGAGGGGGTTGGATGAAAGTTTGAGCCTGCTAGAACTTAAAATGGCTACTTATAATCATTCTAAACTATTATTATTTATTTATAATTACATACATATACGCATGCATAAAATTTATTTTTTGATAATATATTTGTATAATCAAATTATTTTCAATATTTTCTCGAGATCAATGTAGCATTGATAGTAATGAATAAAAATAAATTATGGTATATTAATATTGTAATATAAATTAAATTAAATTTTTTGTTAGGTATAATAGTATAATAATTGTATGAATTATTATAAATACACCCATAAGCATAGTAACATATACTCCAATATTAAAATTTAAATTACTATATATATATAGTAATTATATTCTATATTATTTGTATAATAATAAATTAAAACTATTACAAACGTACATACACAAGTAAGATATTTTTAAATATGTTTCTTTTATAAATGACTATACCTCTAGGTATACTTATTATATTTCATTATACAAATATAATAATTAAAAATATAGGAAGAAAATAATGATACTAATTGCACGGAAAATATTTAAAAGGATATCTTAACGATAAGAACGAATTAATAAAAAGTGAATGTTTAGTAGAATTGTAGATGCAATAATCGGAGTTCTAAGTTACTTATTACCCGATTTTTAGTTGGAAGATGAAGGGTTAGGAAGAGTGGATAGTTGAAAAAGGGAGTAAAACTTTGCTGAAGAGCAAGACACGTTAAGAAAGAAAGAAATCTGCTGCTGGCTCGCTCGTGTCCGCTTCGTGGGTCGTCGAGTACGCGAAACGTCGGGAACTCTGAAGGGAATGAGAAAAAAAGAATGCTAAAGTTATGGAGGGTGTTAGAAAGAAAAAGAGAGAGTAAAGGAGAGAAAATAATAACGAAGAGATGGCGAGAAAACACACGAGACGACATTTGCTTCAGTCACAGATTTAGAAAATGCTTGAATGATCTCTTCCAATAATTTAAATACTTCTCTAAACTTTTGTTCAAAAAAATAAGAGAGAGAGAATTTAATTTAATTTTAAACAAATAGATTATCTGAATCTGGTCGATGTTCTGTTCTAAAAACACAAACACACATTTTTTTTTTTCTAAGAATGTTAATCAAACGAGAAATTAAAATCAAATTCAAACGAGTTCGCGAGAAAAAGAAATCCTGCCGATAATTACGGAGAATAGGTTATGATATTAAGTTAAAAAAAAGAAAATATTAGTAATGAAATAACTTGATGATAAAAAAAAAAGAAAAAAATAATCTGTAAACTTTAAGTTATGGTTGGTGTTAGATCGTCCCGATTAGTATTCGTTCGTCGTACCGTAAAACGTTTTAGAAAATGATGACGGACGATCACGAGAGAAATAAGTCGATGATAAAGGAAGATTATGCCAAGTTATCGAAGAGTTATCGAAATCTCTGACTGAGAGAGAGAGAGAGATTAAAAGATCGATCGATCTATCGATCTTTCGATCGACTTGGTCCATCCATGGTTCGAGAGAAGTCCACGTGGATTGATTCAAAGATAAAACCACATCGCGAAAAATCGGTTTTGTAGATTCTATCGTTTTTTCTTATCTCTTTCTTTCATTCTTCTTCTTCTTCTTCTTCTTCTTCATGTTTCTCTTTCTCTCTCCTTCTCATTCTCGAATGTTTCGTATCCGCTTTGGAGAATGAGAACATTCCCTGTTAAGGAAGATCGATAAAACGTATCCACCACGTATCTCGTACGCCATCGCGAACAAAATAGAGCACAGATTTAGAACTTAAACTATAATTTCTTTGATCATTGATCAAATCTTTATTTTATAGAATAACATCTATTTATAATTGATGTTTCTTTTAAACGAAATTGGTATTATATTCGTTGTTTTCGAAACAAATTTTGTCATGGGGTTCGATAGAAGTGTCCATAGTCTTGTTTGAACGTTTATAAAAAAAAAAGGAAGTAAAAGTAAACCATGTTGGCTGTTTATATCCGTGGCTTTGTTAAACTCCACCGCCCACATCCTTGTTCTTCTTCTTCATCGATTGCAAACGCGGTGAACCGACTCGTTTTTCGATAAGCTTTTGAGGGAGGAAGCGTAGAAAGGAAAACGGTATATCCAAACCGGAAAAAGCTTTCCCTTTCCACCACCTTAAACATTAAAAAGAAACTACTACACTTTATTCTTTTTTGTCAACAATTTTCTTCCTAAAATTATTTTCATCTAATAAATTAATTTCTTACACACATCTATCTCTCACTCTCTGATATTTCTTCCAATCTTACAGCAAATAAAAAATTACAATTATTATTATTAATAAAAGAACAGAATCGAAGTTAGAAAATTGTAATTAAACTTTAAATAAATTTTGTATAAAGAAAAAGATAAAAACCAAATTTCTGAACGTACGAGGGTATCCTAAATTGACTGTGCGAGTGAGTTTAATTAACGAACGGTATAAAAGGAGAAGTTCCATTGGCAACGTTTTGCAATCTAACTCGCGTAAACGAGTAGATTTTAATGAATACGTGATTAAGGGATCCGTTTAACCTACGTAACTCGTACCGATCGAGTTACGGTAATTGTAATTAACTTAGCTTCTTAAATCAATGATATTTCATTATATTATTCGTACAAATTTTTTCATTTCATCTTTCTTACATTACATTTCTCGTATCTTTCTAGATACCAAAAAAAAAACCTCAAATACATATATACATTTATTTAAATAATATAATTATCTCATATTGAATTATCCAATTAAAAATAACAAAATTTCAAATCTTATTCATTTCAATACGAATGAATAATCAAATCTTTCCATCGCATTAAACTACGTCCCACTCTTTCTTTCTCACTCTCTCTCTCTCTTGCTCTCTCATTCTCTTTCTCTTTCACTCGTTCATAATAATTGAACGGAAACGTGTGTTGATACAGTTAATGGCGAGTGTCTACAACGCGACGGTCGGTCAATGACGATCAACACAACAACTTTTGATGGACATCTATCTCGCAACGAAAGAGATAGAAAAAAAAGAAAGAGAGAGAGAGAGAGAGAAGATTTAAAAAAAAAAGGAATGAAAAGGCGTCGTCATTAAACGCGAAACCCAACAGCGTAGCCTTTAATAGAAATCGAGCCTCGTTCACGATTGGCTTCTGCAAAAACAGAACCAGTTAATTATCGAGTCTTCCTTCGAGTGTGTGTATATGTGTGTGTGTGTATAAGTGTGTGTTTGTGTGAATTTAGTCTCCCTAGATTCAGAACGTTAACGTGTACGGTTCGATCGGCTGAAAAAATAACGAGGACACGCGTTAACACGTGTGAGTAAAAGAAGACCTTCTAATTCTCTCTCTCTCTCTTTCTTTCTTTCTCTATCTTTTTTTCTATCGCTTTCTATCTCTGATTCTATTGCTTACAGATCGATAAACGTAATCTCGATTCTTTCGCGTACCGTTACGATGAACTCCACATATATTTCTTGTATTTCCTGATTTATTATCTTAGATCATATATATATTATTCTTTTGCCTTATTGGTCGAACGATTCGTATTATTTTTGTCCTCCAAATTTTGGGATTAAAATATGAAACGATTAAATGTAAGTCGAGATGAATTTGTGATTTTACGATTTAAAGTAAAATGGTTTAACTTATGAATCGAGTCTTATTAACAAACGCGTAATCCGCTAAATAAATTAATAAGTTTCATATAAATATATGTATATAAAATTAAATTCAATATCCAAGAAAAAAAAAAAATTCATGTTCTGTATAATGCTAATTAAAAATAAAACAAGTAAGAAAATATTTTAATTAACGTGCACGTTAAAAATATGAAACATAGATCATCGAAATAACTATTCCGATTATTAAAAAAAAAAAAAAGAATAATTATTTATCGTTAAAAAGTAAGAACGAACCATATAAAGGATATCGAGTACGTTTAAAACAGGTTTCCTTATCGTAATCGCGATAACATTTGAAGGTACTCCTTGAAAAAGGAAGCCCTTTCGAAACGTACTTACTTGCAAACACATCGCTAATTGCGTAGACTTGTGCTCAAGAATTAAAGAGAGAGAAAAAGAGAGAGAGAGAGAGAGAGAAAGAGAAGAGTGAAAGCTTACGACACGTATAACGATGCTCAAGAGAAACATTTATTCAACGCATGCGCACCGTAATTAAGCGACAAATATGCGCGGACGTTCATTAGCCACGGGTTATTGATTATTAATGATTCGATTACACGATCATAAATCTTAGTTCCGAGAATATCAAAATTGTACGAAACTACCGAAGATATAGGAGAGAGAAAAAAAAAAGAAATAAACAAAAAAATTAAATCTTTGCAAAGTTGTGTATATATGATTGTATTTAAAAAAAAAATAAGATATATATATATAAAGATTATCTTTCTTGATTATCATAATTATATCTGAAATGACTTATTTTATTCGTTGTTTATCTTGCTATGTCTCTTATTTAAATATCGATGAAAAATATTATCGTAGGATGTAAGATGTGTACATCGAAAAGTGTCGTCTCCTCGAAAGTAGAAGGTTGTAACGTGGAAAGTTTACGAGTCGATTTTCTCGCGATTACTTTTTCAAGGAAACTTTTTACGATTGTTCGTTCCTTCGATTTACCGACGGGACACTCTCTCTCTCTCTCTCTCTCTCTCTCTCTTTTATTCTCTATTTTTTTTCTATTTCTCTCCACGAAGAAAGCAAGTGTCACGTAGGGTAAATTATTTGAATACTTTAATGACGTTGTCAAACTGTTACTTCAAAATGTTCAAATATTTCTAAAAATAAATATAATAATATAAAAATAACGAAACGCGTAATAATTTTAATACCGTTCAAATATAAATGTCAAAAACATTTGTCTGAAAACAATTTCTATTAGAATCTAAATAAAATGTATATTCGCTAATAAATTCATACGAGATCGTAGAATTATTTATATTATTTTTTTCTAACGGTGACGATTTATATCCAGATTTCTGCCAAAGAAAGGATCCTAATACAACAAGTTGAAAATCGTGTTGAAATGACGCAAATGCGTAGGTGAAAGACAGCAGCAAAAGAGAAATGTAGGTTTATTGAAGAGGATTATGGGGGAGGGGGGTTAAAGGAGAAGGAAAGAAGAGGCAGAGTTCGAAAAGGCGGAAGGAGTAAAAAGAAATCAAACACTTCTGGTTATCTTCCCCGTGTGTGTAATGGGGCTGGCCGGCTGACTGAACAGTGAGAGAGAAAGAAAGAGAGAGAGAGAGAAAAGAAGAGAAGAGAAGAGAAGAAAATAACAGTTACTCTTCCTTGCGGAATAAACTTCTTTTTCCACGCCTCATCCTCTTCGTATTTACTATCCTTTATTATCGATCGTAATTCACCAGAAGCTTTTCTAAAGTAGTACAAACATTTCCACCTTTTAACTTTAAAATCATTCAACTGATCGTTTATGTATGGGATAGAAGCACATATAGTGTACGAATAGCTGAAACTATTTTCAACGATTTTATATTTATCTGTAAGAAACAATTTTGAATTTATTTATTTTAATTATTTTATACGTATAGGTGTGAATTGGTAAAGAAAACGTAATTCGTAATTTTTGTTGAAATAAAATACAGTTAATATATTTTATCTTCTCTGTTATTATATTTTATCTTTAAATTAATATCTTACGAAAATTCCTTAATTTTAATAGTTACGATATTTTTGATTATTATCGTTTAAATAATAATAATTTATAAAAATACTTTTTCCTTTCTGTGATATTTTTAAATCTGACTTGTATTATGCGATCGATGATTGGAATGAAACTTCTTCTTGGAATAAAAAAAAAAGAAATAATTTATTACCATTAAATCGTAACATTGATAATTTTAAATGTCAGTTTATAAATATCTCGTTGAATATTCCACGATTATTCTTATTAATTATGTGACAGTTGTGTCGGAGTATGGAAATCTCTGTTGGCTTTAAATTTGAATAATATCGGCACGAGATATATAATAAATAATATACTTTCCTTAATTTGAGAAACCATAAGGTTATTAAATTTAACTTTAAAGTTTCAATAAAGATCGTGTATATGTAATATACACGCACTATCTCGAATCATATGTCTCGATACGATGTCAACAAGTTTAGCTATAAGTTCTTGGAAGAAGAAATCGTTTATAAATACATGAGGCAAATGAAAAAAAAAAAAAAAACAGAAAAGAAAAACAAATAGTTCTTATATTAATGAAAGTCAGAAATTTGGAATATAACATTCTACGTTAACATACGTCTTACTTATCATTACTTAACACCAAATATTAACACATACGTAGAAAAAAAGACTATGTATTATACGTAATTACAAGTATAACAAGTTTCTGTGAGAATTAAAATCAACCATTCGTTTTTGATCCTTCGATGATAAAAAACTATGCTTACAACAAACATAAACAAAAAAAATATCTTGCTGATAAGAGAGAGAGAGAGAGGAAAGGTGAAAATGAAAGGGATAGAAGAGAATGAAGAGCGTTTAATTTGCGAGATAGGAATAAAAATATTTCTGGAGAGAAACTGGGCTCAGTTACGAGGGTCTCTCTCTCTCCTTTTCTCTCTTTGAATGGGCCAACAATGCGGGGAAAGGGACAGAAAGAAAGAAAAAGTGAACGAAAGAGAGAAAAAGGGAATGAGAGAGAGGGAGAGAGAGAAAGAGAAACGAATAGTAGTAACCGAAGACGGGGTAAATCATTCGGAGTTTCGTCCCGTGTCTCGTCGCGTCTCGTAGAATAATCTCATGAGAAATAAGAAAGAAAGAGAAAGATAGATGGATATAACAAAAAGTAGATAAAGTATACGAGAAAAAAAGAGATATATGTGTGTGTGTGTGTGTGTGTGTGTGTGTATACATAAAACAGTAGATAGAATACATGAGAGTAAGAGTGAGAGTGAGATTGAGAGTGAAAGACATATAAGAAAATATAAATAAATATATGAAAGGAAAAAAAGAGAGATACATATATGAATAAATCTATAAGAAAGAGAGAGTGAGATAAATAAAAAATAATAAGAGATATGAAAGAGAGAAAGAGAGAGAGAGAGAAATAGAAAGAGATAAAAAAGTATGTGGAGAATAAAATGAGAAAGGAAGAGAAATATATATAAACAGGTAGATATAAAATGTACGAGTGAGTGAGTGAGAAAGATAGATTTATACGGTAGCAACAAAATGCAGAAGCAGAAGCAGAAGCAGCAGCATCAGCAGCAGCAGCAGCAGTTCACGAAATGGCTTCCAGCATTTTGCCGCGCTTTTAAAAAAGAAACGCGGTGTTCCTCTTCACAATGACGATCATCGAGAAAATATCGAATTTCCGTAACATTATACTTTCCCTCCTCTCTGTGTTTAAATGCCTTACTGCTACACAACACCCATATACACAGATGCACATGTGCAACACAACACAACAGAACACAACTAAACGGTTTAAGCTGTTTTACTCGTCTCTTACTTACTACACGAAAGCACAAAACCGATTCACTTGCTTATTTTCTTCTTCTTCTTCTTCTTCTTCTTCTTCTTTATTTTCTTTTCTATTATTTTCTCTCGTTCAATTTTTTATTCCATCCGATTCTCGCGAGTATTCGATGATAATAATTCGATGGTTCTCTCCATGGTTCGTTTCACGGGAAAGGGAGAAAGGGAAATTGTGAATGATCGAAAAGTAGGTAGGCTGATCGTTTTCAAGTATTATTTTTTGTCTGTCCTCGTTTTTCTGAGAAAAAAAAATAAAAAGGTAGAAAAAGATGAATAGGAGGAAGGATCTGTTGCTTCTAGTTTCGGTGAAAATTGTGGTTAGTTCTATAGTATCATCTTTTCATGGACAAAAAAAAGAGAAATGGAAAACATATATATGTATTATTGTAACACCTACGAGGAAACGTACAAAAATAAATTAGAACATATCCAGGAAGTGATAGGTGTCTGATCTTCGCGTTGAAAACCATTTATCTGATACGTTCAAAAAAAAAAAGAAAACACTACAGGAATAATACGTCAATAGTTATCGATCCAAAAAATAATACTTACAAAATAAATTAATCGTCCGATGTAAAATTAACAAATTACAATCAAGTTATTCGATCATCGAATCAAACCAAGATTATCAAAAATCTATTTTAATCTCTCACCGTATTTAATAAAAGAAAAAAAACACCACCCAGTGGGGAATAATTTTCCCACAGCTCTCGTCAAGAGATATCCCTTCCCTCTACTCTCAAACAAACTTAGAAGAAGAAGAAGAAGAAGAAGAAGAAGCAGTACAAGAAGAAGGGTCGAGAGTTGGTTGTCTCCGTGGTCCGGTAGAAAAGGTTGAAAAAGGGAAGAGAGATAAGCAAAAAAAAAAAAAGGAAATATACAGAGAAAGAAAGAAAGAAAGTAAAAGAGTGAAAGGAAGAAAAAAAAGAGAGAGAGAGAGAGAGGGAAGGAAGGAGAAAAGAAAAGAGAAATAAAAAGGAAAGGAAAGGAAGAAAGAAAGAAACGAAGGAGAAGAGCGGAGAAAACAAAACGGAATTGCGGGCTAGCTGCGGTGGATGATTTAGGGGGCGAGGGTCGCGGGTCGAGACCGGGCTCTGGAATGCTGGACCCTCTTCTTTCTCTCTCTCTCTTCATATCTTATCCATTCTCCTTCTTTCTCTCTCTCTCTCTCTGTGTCTCTCTCTGTCTCTCTTTTCTCTCGTAAGTCGACGGTAGAAGCTCGCGACGCTATGGTGATTCTGTGTTATGGGAGGATAAGGTGAAGGAGGATAAAATGATAAGAGACAAGGATAACAGATAAAACATTTACATAGGTCGTTAGTACAAGTTGACTTGCTTTTAATCCTATACAATACCCATAACTATTTCTAAAGTCTATACGGTGTATACCTTTAGACATTTACTCAAAAAAAAAAACGATGACAACATTTGGTAACGATGCACTAATCATTTTTTTATACTGTTTCATTTCTATTAATCCTATTAGTTTTATTTTTGAATTATGGGTATAAGAAATATATAAGAATTACAATGATGTATCAAACGTTTAATATCGTTTTAAATAATTGTCATAATTAAATAATATTATTTATTTAATGTACAGTTTAAATGTTGAAAAATTGTATCGTCTGTGTATGTGTGTGTGTGTATAACGAATAATGATTCTAAGCAAAGATTCAGTTAGTGAAAGTTATTCGCGTTGATTGACAAGGGCCAGAAAAAAGGGCTCGAAGTTCCAGTCAAAAGGACCTAAACGTTTTTCTCTATACTTTTTGACATCTTGGTTTTATTCGTCCGGTAGTTCTCAGTTCTCTTCAGCATTGTAATTTAATTTCGGTAAGTCGACACCGATTTGCTGAGCTTAGGGTTGTATAAGGTTTTTTATTGTAATAATAATACGTAGTAGTAGTATTATATGGTAGTAGTAGTTGATGTAATTTTCTTCTCGTGAGAAATTTCTATCCCTTTTAACGAGTCCGTCGTTGTACCGGCTAACGGTTACGAGAAAACTTTACTAATTGAAAAAAAAACAAACAAACAAATAAACAAAAAGAAAAGAACGAAGGAAGAAAAATAAATCAGTCAGTGAAGGCAAAAATTACTCGATGCATACTCGTCGTCGATCTCTTATCGAAACGAGACAAAACTTAAAAGAAAAAAAAAAGAAAGAAAAAGAAAGAGCCATTACCAGAAGGGAAGGGAAGAGAACGCACCGGTCATTTCATTTTTTTCCATCGAAGGGCCGTGAATTCGCGTGATCGAATCACCACCGAACAAACGGTTGTTTGCGTTCTCATCAGCGAACGCGATAAAACTATAAAACAAGAAAAAGAAGAAACAGAAGAAAAAAAAATAATACAGGGAAAGAAACAAGAAAATATCCTGCGAAAAGTCTCTCGATAAATAAAATTGCAGCGTGAAACGAGGCGAGCGCACGCTAACGGCGTATCAACCATGTCGATGATAAAAAAAAAAAAAAGAAAAAATAAAAGGACAAAATGAAAACGTTGGGCTTTCGCTTGGGTCCGAAACGTTGTCTGAAATCTTTGAACGAACGAGCTAATAAAAAAGAACAACAAGAAAAAATAAATAAATAAATAAATTAACAACAACAGCAGCAGCAACAGCAACGGCAACGAGAAAAGAAAAAACAAATTCAAAAAGTCTTATCGCAGTTCTGTTTTCAAAATTCATTTTTTCTCTTTTCTTTCTTCTAAAGGATATTTTCTCTCTCTCACTCTCACTCTCTTTCTGTTTCGCTCACTAGCAACCCTTCATCATAATCGCACACCGGCGCCGAGTCCGCGTGTGCGAACGTAGGAGGAGGAGGAGGTGGAGGAAGAAGAGGAGGGGAAGGGCGTGAATTATGCCTCGCGCGAGATGTCAAATTGCTCGCCATATCGTAAAATATACAACTCCACGCGCTGTGGGAAACATTATGTTCTCCTCTCCCTCCTCTCTCTCTCCCACCCTCTCTCTACCCCATCTTCCAAACCCCTTTCCACTACCAACTCTTCCTCTCCCTTTCTACTCCTATATTCCACTTCTCTCGATCTCTTTCTCTGTTTCTACCAATATGGCTATATACGTGTGTTTATGCATTACTATGGGTTATTGTATGTGTTGTTAGTGTTGTATCTCTTTCTACCTTCTTCGTGAATATTTGTCCATACCCACACTCCTTCTACCACTGCATCACGACGAGTCGAACTGCCGACTGCGAGAAGTGCAGCGAATAGACTGCTATCCCCCAACCCCTCACTCCGTTAACAACTCGCGATTTGCCCCCCCCCCTTTCCAACACTCATTCGCGAATTACAAGTTTCTGGAGCAACACGATCTAAATTGTTTAAATAAATGCATTTGTTATTGTTCGTATATACCGTTACCACGATTTTTATACAAACAAGTATTTTCCTTTTTGTTTCTTCCTGATGGAAATTTTAAAATGTTTCAATTCATTTTTCTAAGCTTATCTCGTTAGGATTATTTCAATATCTTTTATATTTTAATTTATTTATATATGAAAATATTAACTTATATACGAACTATTGAATGAAAGTTATTGGAATGAATTTGTATTGAAATATTATTTCAATATTATTATCTATATGATCGATACAACGTTTGACAAGTTTAAAACGATTTCTAACGATTAGAGTATTGTTTTAAGTCTCAAGATTTTAAAGTCACTTATCCTTTCAGGGTTGAAGAGGGAATTCGTAGAATATATAGTACAGATACCTGCTTCAGGCGTAGATCATCCGACCGCGATCTGATTTAGCAATCTTACCGCCACGCCCTGTGTCTAATCATTAGACGAACCTCAGTTTCGTTCATTAATAAACCAAAACCAGGCCCACACAGGAGAGAAACTTATGTGAAATAGAAAGAGATGAAAATAAGATCAAGAGGAAGACGGCAAGAAAGACAACAAGAGAGAAAAAGAAAGAAAGAGAGAGAGAGAGAGAAACATAGTCATGTCAAAAGTCCGAAAGAGTCCCGAGGGATCGAACGAGAAAACAGAAGAGGGTGGAGAACGTTAACGCTCGACGACCTCATGGTCTTCTTTCTCTCTCTCTTTCTCTGTCTCTATCTCTATCTCTTTCTTTTAGTAAATCGTTCGAACAAAATTGTCGAATCATCGACCGTCAATAAATACCGATCGATCTTGCGCCAGCATCCTATTAATGACTAAACGTCGACCTAACTAAATTAACCATGACTAAAGTACGTTTAACTCTGTTATTCTCATGGTTACTCGACTAACCATTGTTTTATATGTATATCGATAATTATCAAAGATATTCGATATATACGAGAATTGATTGATAAATTTTAAGAGTACGTCAAGACAAAATAAAAGTAAGTTTTATTAAGAAACATAAAAAAAAAAGTAACATCGTTTCTATGTTAGGGTCAATCATTTTAAACCCATAGATTTCTGTCACAATATTTTTATTAATTTTCTATTCGAGTTATATAATGCCTAGAAAATTATTGCATATTTTCTATCTCATTCTCTTTCTTTCTTAAATTATGTTATATTTTTTTGTATTATATTTCCTTCCGTTTTGAAGAAGTTGTCCTTCGTGATATCCTGTCCGACGTATAATCCCAGTAGTACATGTAAATCGTCTATCATACTTCGCCGCCTATTGTAAAAGTTACTTGAGCGAATCCTCCAAAGACGGAAGTGATAGAAAAAAAAGAAAAATCCATTTCCTTTATGCTTATCTTATAGTTTTGTTTAGAAAATCAAGAGGAATAAAGTGGAATAAGAAAGGTAAACGAACTGTAATCCCAAGTAAGAAACCTCTCACGATTAGGTGTAGAACGTCAAAGGGTGCATTAAACACAAAATACAATGATAATCTTCGAAGAATTGAAAACTAACCGAAAGAACCGTACCTAAAATATTCACATATATTTATATATATATATATATATATATATATAAACATATACATACATGCATAGATATACATGGGAATGAAAGAATTTAGGTAGAAGCAGGGTAAGAGGAGTGAGGGAGTATTTGCAACTGGAAACACAATTCGTTCCAGTTTTCAAAACTCCGAATGGTAATCCGCCGACAGAAAAATTTCTCTTTTACGAAAGATTTTTCATTTGAGTCCTCTCTAGTGTCGTATTTAAAGTGAAAAATTTTGTCAAGAGAGCGAGAGAGCGAGAGAGAGAGAGGGACCTTTCTGGTTAGTGCCGATCGAAGAAGAGTATGGAAAAGCCCTTTTGGCCGAGGGCCGCTCAACCGACCTCGGTCGAATAGAAAAAGAGAGTCTTTTGGGACCGACTGATGATGGACAATAGAAACCTTAACGAGCCGTATCCCTGTCTCTCTTTCGGTTTTTTTTTTCTTTCTCTCTCTCTTCTCCTTCTCTTCCTTCTCTTTTTTTTTCTTTCTCTCTCTTTCCGTTCTTGTGCAATGCCGTTTAGCACCGGTGTACAAAGACCCACAAAGGAAGATTTTACATTCTGTCGGCACGCACCAAAACCTTCCTTCTCTTCTCTACGTTTTTCTCATTCTTCTTCCGAAAAGATAGAAAAAGAAAGGGAAGGAAGTGTTCAAAAGAAAGTAAAAGATTCTCTCCCTCCTTCCCTCTCTTCTTCCCTCTCTCTCTCTCTCTCTTTTTTTCTAACCGTGCAAAAATCTCAACGTCTGCTTCAAGGAAGAAAAAAAAAATTAACCATAAGTATGTATACACGTGTATTTATAAGGGATGAAAAGTTCGTGGTAGCCACTTTTCGCCCGAATGAACGACCTTTGAGATATACAAGAGGGTCCTCAAGATTCTAAATACGAGCAAACACGCCTCTCCTTCACGCGTACTTGGAAGTCTTTTCTTCCTTCCTTCCTTCCTTCTTAAAAAGAGAAAAAGAGGGAGGGAGGAATGGAGGAAAGAAGGGAGAGGAGGTTTATTTAGAAACTATTTTAATCGCTTTAATTCTTGTTGCCTCATCGAAAAGTCCCAACATTCTTTTTCTTGTTTAGGGGAAAAGTTCTTTAACGACGATCGAATTAACCATCCAATCCGAAAGATTTCGATTATTATTCGACATTGATAAGGTATATTACGTCAATGTTTGTTAGATTTATTAGAATAAATTATAAATTAAATAATTTAATTTAATTATAAATATTTAAAAATAATATAACGAAACTAATGCTTACTAGAAGACTATTTTTGGTCAATAAAGGTTATTGAATTATCTAATTAAACGATTTGTCGAACTGTAAATGTATATATACTTGCTATAAAAATGATTATTCTTTAATTATCTAATTAAAAAGAAGCTAAGGATGAATGAAAAGGAAAGAGATATGTATACTACCAAAGTCATTTCGTTGAAATAGGTTTAAATTTCAAGTTGTGACGAAGTGAGACCCGAGCTACCAAAGGTTGGAAAGATAACTCGAGTTGTCATTTCGAAAAAAGGGCTTTTCGGACGTACGATCTTTTTCATTCTCTCTCTCTCTCTCTCTTTCTCTCTTTCTATCTTTCATTCTACTCTTCGTCCAAGAAGATACGAAAGAACGGGAGATATTCAATTACGGTAGATCGGTGCTAAGATATGCTCTGGGGTTGTGACAACTATATGCAGGCGGGGGTCACTGAACAACGAAAAAAGAAAAGAAGGAGGGAGGGGAAGAGAATAAAAAATAACAAAAAAGTGGACAAGAAAAATATAAAAATTTCACCTTCCACGAATATAAATATCACATATGCTTTGTGCACGTAAAGGATATCTTTCTATTTAGGGCCGGGATATTAAAAAGAAAATTTATTTAATTGGATCAAACTTGTAAATTTTCACTCAAAAATGAGTGAACGACTCGATTACTCGTTGTTTTTCAAAAATTATTCAATAATTGAATTATTGTCAGGTGTTTGCGTGATTTTAAAGGAAGAATTAAATATTAACCAAAACAATAATCACGTTTACGATAAGAAATGAGATAAAACAATTAAGAAAAATCTTCTAGTATAAATATTCAATGTTATAAGTTTTAAAAAAAATAAGATTAATTGGAAAATACGTCGAAATGTGTGCGGATCGTGAAAAATTTGGAGCAGGATGCCGAGCCTGGTAATTCTAGAAGGAGCAAAGAAGTCTCTCTCTTTTTCTCTCTCTCTCCTATCTTACGTAGAGAAGTTTGAGAAAATCTTAGAGTTTGATCTCTTGCCACCAGAGAAAGAAAGAAAGAGAAACGACTACTACGACTACGACGAAGACGACGACGACGACGACGACGAGTGGTGGGTGAAAGAAAGATAAAGGAGCGAGACCAAAAAAAAAAAAAGAAACAGCAAAAAAAAAAAAACGAGAAAGAGAAAATTAGTTGGAAAGAGAAAAAAGGAATAGGTCGAGAAGGATGTTGCAGGAGCAGAACACGTGTGTCCAGCTAGTATTCTTGGCGTTTACATAAACACGTATAAACGTCGTTGTAACCTAAACAGAGAAGAGAGGATCCTAAAGGAAAATGAGAAAGAGAAAGAGGATTTGAAAGGTGTGTTGTGTTTCTTTGTATACGTGAGAAGCGCTCACTCACTCACTCACAACGGTAGCATCCCGCTACTCAGATAACAAGTTAGGATATACGACTCTAAACTGCACCTACGTGCACGGGAACGGGCTACCGAATTTTCAAGAAATCAAGATTCCTAAGATGCGATTTTTTGGAACAGCCTCGTCACCTACCTACTTTCTAGTTTGCTGAAAAAAACCGGACAACTGGTGTGCGTCTATGCTTGCTGTTCTGTATCCGACGGCAACAAACGTATCTCTTGGAATGCATATTTTAACATCGTGTTGTAAAACTTATTTTTTTGACTATCATCCACCATACATTCGTTTTCTTTTCAAATATTTATTAATTTATTATTTTTATCGCACGTAGAAAAGTTTGTTTTTTAAAAAATTGTTTTTTATATAAATCAAATTAACATTTTGATCTTGTATTATTAGAATTTGTAAGTATTTTAATTAACAATTAATGTATATACAATCCCTTTTACTATAACCAATAATAAATTTGATTATTTAAACTAAATCTATTTGAAAAATATTTTAAAGCAATTTGTAAGATAAATGAATATAAATTGGTTATCTGAAATATCTCACAAATAACAATCTATACTAATTAAATTATAATAACATTGAAAATAAGAAAGATAATTATCTTTTCCATTATCATTTCCCAAGATGAAAGAGACAAGAAACGCCATTTTCTAAGAACATCGTAAAGATCGATCCATCTCAAAAAGGGGGGGTTATAACCGAAATAGAAACACCCTCTTCTTCCCTAGTATTATATATGGGTCATCCTTTTGTCTTATCTCGACACGATCTGGAGGTGGTGGTCTCTAACATGCGCTTACCAATAGAAAGAGAAAGAGAGAGTTGTTTGGTCCTCCCTCCAACTTTGAAACGACCATCGCATTGGCGTATGCTCGAACCGAGATGAGAAAAGAATTGCACGCACGCACGCACACATGTAACATTTATATTATGTATACGTGTGTTGTATGGATGATCAAGACAGACAGACAGAGAGGGAGAGAATGAAACGGACAAACACTCGAATTACCTTAGAAAAGAAACATCTGCCGATGGCGCTCTCCCTTTCATAGCCAACATGGCGGAATGATCGGCGCATCAACTGGTAGTTAGGCTTGCCCACGGATTTGCGGTTCTCTTTTCCTCCCCTTTTTCTCTCTATCTCTTTCTCTCTCTCTTTTTCTTATTCGTTTTCTGTTTCTCTTTCACACGTCTTTAGTTGAAAGTTTCACTTCGGCTACTGAACAATGTTCGCAATTTTTGTGCTAAAGGAATATATACTCTTGAGAAAAGATTAGTATCGTTAGTAAAAGCAAACGTGACACTTTGAGAAGGTAAATATTTAGATTCTTTATATCTATGTGTGTATGTGTGTGTGTGTGTGTGTGTGTGGAAGTTTATCTATGTTGTATAAATATGTGGGTTAGATAAATTGTAGCTAAAGTTGAGTTCCCCCTCTACTTCTTTGAGTCTTTCGAAGAGACACGATTCTTTTTGATATTTCTGGCACGTGCTATTGTAATATATTATTTGTAGTGTTAGTGTGTACACTATAGAAAGGATTATTGAAAAAGTCTCGATGATTTTTTATTTTAACACTTAGCCAACCGAGCATCTTTTCACAAATAACACGGACCAATATTCGCTACTTGAAATAAAAAAAAAATAGGATACGATAATCATGATGATAATAAATAAATATAAATTACATTTTAAAGTCGATCTTTTTAGATTTTATTGTGAGTAGTAATCTCGTAAAAAAAAAAAAGGTTAAAGAACGTTGGAACGATTTAAAAAAGGAGGAGGAAAAAAAATTATGAAAAGAAGTAGGAATCGAATGTAATCAATTTAGAGGAAAGATGGTTCACCATCTGAAGTTCTTATCTAAATCCAATATCTCGCAAGTTAATCCTTAGAAGGATCGATCCGGAATTGATCTTGGAAACTTTTTCATCTTATCGAAATATCCGATCGGTTGTTACGGAGTCGATCGTTTTGCGTCTATTTATTCCTGTTCTACAAAATAAGTTGCTGCAAGCTGCATGCAACATAAACCAGACATTTGGAGAGAATACTGTTTAAGGTTCGAAAAGTGCAACGTTGGTTTGAAAAATTTCGATATGGTGATTTTTTACTACAAAATGATCCACGTGGAAGACCTAAAACGTCTGTGAAAAATGATGATCCAAAGGCATTGGTGGAGACCGAATCCAGCTGGATCCATGAGGAAACTTGCTACCAGGATGAAAGTTGACCATACAACAATATTACGACATATTTCTGAAATTGGCAAGGTGAAGGAACTTAAAAATCAAACATTTCATACACACCAATTTGATAATAATAATAAGAAGAAGAAGATAAAAGATTAGGGGTAAAAAATATAATAAGAAATATATATCTCGTTTTGAAGTTAATGTAAAACGTATAATAAGGAAATTATCCACTCGAGAACTTTAGTAGAATGAGTAAGAAGAGATCATAGTTGAGAAAAAAAAGAAAAAAAATAGAATGCGAGTGAAGAGATAGATCGAAGAAGGGGCCATAAGCAAGCAGAAATAAGGATCGGTTTTTGGGTGAGGTTGGCAACAATGTGTTCAGTAGTGGACCCAAGGATTCTCTCCTATCCGAAATACACAATGCTGAAAAATCATCCATTATCCTTCGCGCGAGTCCAAGGAACTCATAGTAGAAACGTAGAGAAGGAAATATGATAAAGTATGCGTGTGTGTGTGTGTGTGTGTGTGTTTGTGTATCTGTGTACATGCGTACGTACGTATATGTGTTAAAGTGAGAATGAGTGTAGGATAGGATAAAAGTGGTTGAAACTTTTAGGCCCCGAGAGGACAATGGTTTACGCCCATATATCATTCCAAGGTTTTTTTTCCTGAAAACTGTACTTCAATGAATTTCCTTTTTAAGGACAAAAAAAAATAAGAATGAAAAGAGAGAGAGAGAGAGAGAGAGAGAGAGAGAGGGAAATAAAAAAAGGAAATCGTAGTCTGTTTTTCATCCTTGCTCTTCTCTTTCAATTCAACTTTGACTTTTTCTTATTTTTCATTCATCTTTTAACAAGCTTCCAGATTTCTTTGAGAACTTGTAAAGGTAACGATTTAGGGATTCCTAAATCTTTGGCGATTGTTCAGATTAAACGGATCTTCATAAATCTTAAAATAATCGTTAACGATCAGAAATAAATAAGAAAGAAGCGACAAAAGGAATAAAAAAGGTTGTCATTTTTTCTTAATATATGTTTTTTTTGTTAATGCTAATTTTTAAAGTAACCGACTAGATCAAAGTCATTCTTTCTCGATTTCCGAATACGTCTTTAAAAAAATAACAAAGAATAAGAAAAGAAGTCATTATCTACCTTTAAGTTTGGCTCGCTCAGATTTGATTTTATTTGACACACAGCTGACTATACCAACGATCGCACGTGCGATTAGGATCAATATTTTTTTTCTAATCCCAGTCATTTGTATCTTATCTCTTCTACCATTTGGAAACTAGCAGGATTTCTAAAACACGGTTGCATCGTTCTTACACCATAACACTTATATACAAAATATATACTCACGTATGTGTACAACATGTGGTATCGATAGAGTTGGTAAAAGACGAACGAGAGAAACACACATCCATATTACTTGTAAAAGCACACGCGTGCACAAGACTCACGCAAACTTACATGGATAAACTAAAATACTTTTGAACGGGATTTTATTCTTGGTGAACTTGTATCTTTTTCTCTCTCTCTCTCTCTCTCTTGCTCTCTTATTCTTTCTATTCGATCCCAGCCGTAGCCAAAACGATTATAATAACTATTTTATCCGGCGCGGATCTGGGCCATTGTGCCTCCCCATTCTGAAAGTCATAACACGGTGCCTACACTGCCCTTCGGGATCCACCACTCTTCTCGAGGGTCCCCTTAGATACGCATACCATTACATCTACTCTGTCTCTGTGGCTACGTGTATGTGTGTTTTGCTCGCAAGCACCTTCGTTTCACCATGCACCACCATGAATTTCGAGATTCGAAGAACTCGCTTTGGTACTATACTTCTGTTAAGAAACTCGCATATACGTCTTTCTATCTACGTTTATATGTGTATATATATAAGTGTGTATGTGTGTATGTGGATATATAAATGTGGATAGTAGTTACGCGTGCACACGCGAGTATGCAAAGGCAATATTTCACTGCATATTGTTGCCATCTGCACACGCACAGATCCATAGAATGGTCCATATGAATATTGGAGAGAGTGAGAGAATAAATCTGTATGTGTGTGTAAGAGAAAGAGAGAGAAAGAAAGAGAGGGGAAGAGAGATAGATAGACGAAGTCGCACGTTTTATTTATCTGCTATTTATTTGCCAACGCGAGAGCTACCGTCCTTCCCCTACGTCCCTGTTAGGGACAGATTTCCAAAGTTATTAATCGTTTCGTTTTCGAAGTGGAAGAAAGAGTGCAACGAAAAAAAAAAATAAAGAAAGAAAGAAAAGGATTCAAGACTATCTTTCATAACGTTCAGCTTTTATAATCCACCCTCCTCTTTCTCCTCAACCAATGGATGGTTGGTTGTTGGCACTATCGATAAATATGATATCATAATCAAGCTTTAGATCATCGTTTCCACAATTTAACATGATTCTAAATTAATTTCCCATCAAAAATGACGTAAAGGAACTCGTGTTTAAAAAATGGTCAGAAAATTAATATTCAAATTCGCACTGGGTAGTGTTATAAATTTCCATGAGTACATATACACAGTAATGTGTGCACAGATTTGTGTGCATGTGTGGGAGAGACGGGAGGGTGGAAGAGGTGGAAAAAAGAAAAACGATTCGACCCGATTGAGACTTTAAGAAACAACGTCGAAAACGAGGGAACAGAAACTGGCTATTTCGAAGTTCGAGATAAGCCTCGACACTGTGCATAAAATGCTATCTCTCTCTCTCTCTCTCTCTCTCTCTCTCTCTCTCTCTCTCTCCTTTTTTTCTTCTTTCCTTATTTCTCTTTATCTTTCTCTTATTCTCTTTCTTTTTATTTCTTTTCCCTTAGTTCATAAATATTTAAAGCACCTTTCTCTGTATATGACGCTCAACGTTCTTGGCAGGAGCAATATGCACACGTACATATCTGTGTATACATGTGTGTGTATGTGTATGTGTATTACACCGACTACATCCTACCGAATGATTTGAATATAATCTGTGTCCGTAGTAGATACGTCAATCGAAACTTTCTTATCTTATCGTACTTTTCACACGTGAGATGAATAACGACGTCCACCGTTGTACGCTGATTATGACAGAAAAGTTAATAGCTATCTATTAAACATTATTTATATAGTGTTATTTAGGTGCATAAATCAAATTTAATCGATAAATCTCTTCACACGATACATACGCAGTCGTTAAAAAAATTCTATACAGGATTTATTATTTCACGTGATTAAACTTACAATTAAATAAAAATTGCAACCCGCGTTTACGTTCACAGAGTGACTTTAAAAGCTTTTTTAGTCAATTTTATAAGAAAAATAAAATGACCCTAAGTTTGTAAGTGTCCATATCACATATGTGCTCTTTTCATTTCCACTATTAGCATATCTTCGTGCGCGTAATTAAAAAACTTTTTTTTATTAACGATGTTAATACTCGTTGGCAAATAAAAGTCGAGCGTTTTAAAAGTTCGAGATTTTCTGAAAGGGAAAGAAAAAAAAGGATAAAGAATTTCCTTGTGTTTTTCTTCTTTTACTTTCATCCCTTATTTTCTTTTTTCCTCATCCTATTCTTTCATATATATATATATGTTTTTTTATTCTTTTTCTACCTTATCAACCCTCACGCTCACGTTGAAACGAAAAACACGGTAGAAACGAGAAAGAGGAAGAAGTTGGCCGCCATTTTCACCATAAAAAATCCGCCAAGTTCGCGTTTCCGGCTCGGTCTCTTCTCAAGCCGAGTGCCAGGAGAGGAAAAGCCTCCTCTTTCTCTCTCTCTCTCTCTCTCTCTCTCACCATAAGAGGAGGGTGAGTGGCTTCCTTTGGCTAAAGGAAAAAAGGGAAGGGGGTGCGAACCGACGGTAAAATATATTCCAGTCAACTTCCGCTGGAAATAAATAAGAGTCACGCCACACGGTCTTGCTACATACACAAATATACACAGACACATGTACATTCACGCGTACACTTATACGCGTTTATACACCACCACCAGTGCATTTATACATTTAAATACACGTGTGTATACTTCACGTATACTTCAAAGAACTATGGCAATCATTCGTGTGAGAGACGACACTGGGGATGGGAGGAAGATGTTAAGAGACCTTATCTTTCAATACTTTTTATCTTTTTCTTTTCCTTTTAAGGTTTGACCCTAACGAAAAGAACCCTTAATCCAACCCGAGATACACGGAAATCGGTACAAACTTTTTTATACTCGAGACTTCTTAATCTCCTTTTAATTACACCTCTCCCTCCTTTTTTACTCTCGACCATTACCTTATCTCCGCAAGATTCTACTTAAAACACTTTTTTCTTCTTCTTCTTTCTATTCATGGAATTTTCTTTTTCATCTAACTCGCCAATTCCCTTTTTCTATTTTCTTTTCAATGATCGTTTACTTTGGTATTTTATTAAACGAGTCTTCTCTTTTTCTCTCTCTTTTCTTTGCGTTTTCTCAATGACAATTAATTACCTTTTAGATGATAAGTTTAATTAGAGATAATGAATGAAGAAAAAAGTGAATTTTTATTATTATTATCTACGATCGTGTTTAAATTCCCCCATCGTGAAATTGAAATAAAACAAAAATTATGACAAGTTTTATAAGAAAATTATCTTCGTGTTTGATGCGATGACACAAACGTTTTGATAAAAGATTTTATATAATTGTGTAATATTTTTGTTGTTTATAGTTAATCATTAGTTTAATTAAGTTAAGACGATTATACTTTTGACGGTTCTTTAATTAAGACACTAATTTTGTATATTTTCTTATTACAGGAGAAAAACCGTTCAAGTGCGAATTTAATGGATGCGAAAGGCGATTCGCCAACAGCAGTGATCGCAAGAAACATAGTCACGTTCATACTTCAGATAAACCGTACAATTGTCGAGTGACAGGATGCGACAAATCCTACACGCATCCCAGCTCGTTGCGCAAACATATGAAGGTACATGCAAAAAAACAAAAATGAATATAATTATATCATTTTTTTTTAAATAATTGCCTTTTTAGAATATGCACAATTCGCAGGAAATATCCGACAAGTAGAACTAATTAATAACTTTAGACAATATAGAAATCATTAAAATAATTCTAAATATTGAACTACAAATCTTTTTCTATTTTTTGTTTATTTTTTTTTAATTTTACTTTGTAAAAGAATAATTCGCACGATACTATCGAATAGCCATACTCTAACAGCAATACTTTATTCCCATAAGTTAGATACACAGAAATTCGACGAACAGATTTATGCACGAGAGATCACAGAATCATCCTCGGTATAATAAAAATAAAAAAATATAGATAGATAGATAGATAGATAAAAAAAGATAAAAAGAAGAGAAGGAAAAAGAGAGATAGAAAGACGACTCCCAAAATACGCTTAAACCTATTTTACTTTGTACACACGTGTGTGTACGTTTGTGTGTGTATATGTGTTAAAAGAAATTTCACACACTTTCAAGTTCTCTTAACTTTCCTCGATCTGGACCGAGGAGATTCGCGGAAGGCAGTCGACGAGATTTGCTCACTGAATTATGAAAGAAGGACGAGGGTGACGGATCCTCCTGGTTCTCGCCCGTTTTCGGCTTGATCCCTCAAACATCATCCCATATCCCGCCATCATCTTCCTCCTCCCTTTCCTTTCCTTCTTCTTCTTCTTGACCTTCCAAAGATATTCTCTTATTCTCTCTATCTTGGATATCGAAACCACCTCAAGGTCGTTCTCATCGACTCCAAATTCCATTCCAACTTTATACTTTTCTTTTTACAATATATCTTTATTATTTTTTATTTTCCTCAGCTATTAATTGTTCTTTCAATAATAACATTTCAATTGATCAATTTATATTTAAACATATTAAAATAATTTTAGTTAAATTAAATCTTATCTTTCTTTTGATAAAATAAAATCATTATTTAAAAATTACAACTATTCTTCTATTAATATACCACAAAAACATATTTGTCAATCCTTTCCCCCCTCTCTCACTCTCGCTCTCTCTCCTACCTGTTCACTCATACAAATAAAAAATAAATGTTAAATAATATTTGTCTTATTTGTGTGCTACAGGTGCATGGAATGACTATGGGCGAAGGTAAAACGGGTGGAGAGTACGAAAGCGAGGGCGAAGAGAGTAGCAGCAGCGGGGGTAGTTTGTCAGTGACCGGTAATACAGAATCACCTCAACCAGCACCGATTGTCCCAACGACGACGACGTCTAACCCATCTTCAAGTCACCCTGTAACACGTGGAACTGAGTTGGCAGAGTGGTACGTTTGCCAACCGCCGACTGTTGCTCCTCAACATAGCCCATTACCAGGTCCTCCGCCTCCTCATCATCTTAGCCATCATCACTTCAATCCTCTGATGCATCATCAAGCAACAGCCTACTAAAAACAACAACCAACATCTAAACAGCAACGATATCAATTCTCGATTTCCTATTTCTAATCTTACCACTAATACGTTAAAGAAAAACCATCAAAAATATCATTTCTATTTCTGCTTTGTTTTCTTCCACTTCTACTTTTACTTCTATTTCTACACCTATCCTAAATACTATCCTTACACGATGGATCTATTTTAATTAACGAGTTTTGTTTTGTTTCTCAATTGCAAGACCCATACTTAAAAAGATTCGTCAAAGGTATACGAAGTGACTCTTTTCTAAATATACTTAATGTTAAGATATTTTATTAAAGTCTGTTACTCTTACCACTGTTAAAATACTGTAGATGTTACCATTAATCTATCGCTATTCAAGAAATCTTATTGATCTTTCAAAGATACAGCGATATTTCTAATGGTACGTCAAACACGTTCAAGTTTCCAATAAGAAAAATGAATGTCAGTTTGTATCGTTGGATATTTTTTTGTATTTTTCCACTTAATTCGCGACTTCTTTCATCCTTTGACGATGATCTCGTTGTTGATGCTGTTCGGTTTTGTTGTTGTTTTTATATTTGACAGATCCATTTTATCTACGATACAAATTTTTGTCGCTATACTTTTCTTTTTATTTAATTGCAAAATATATTTTCTACAACTTCTATCTTTTCTTTTTTTTAATCGAATGCAGATGAATCGAAAAATGGAAAGATAGAACGAATCTGATAAAAAATTCTTATCTTTCAATTTCTCGAGTCATTTCTTTGACTTCTTTTATATTTTACTTTAACACTTTTTTATCTTTCTCTCTATTTTTTATTTTTTTATTTTCTCTTTCTAACCGAAGATTATGAAATGGTCTTTTCAATGGAACGAGATTAAAAAGATACAATATTTTTCTTGGATTTCTAAATTTCGTTGCATGTGTTAGATTATTTTTACTAACCTAACGAAACCTTTGATAATTTTAATAAAAAATATATATACACCTATGACTTTTCACGTGGTATTACGTTTTATTAAAATATTAATCGTATTCTTTTATTTTACGACGAATTAATATATTTCGAAAATTATCTTTTAACATAATAACTAAAAGATTTGTGATAGGAATGATCGTATTTTAAAAGAATTTACGCAACGAAATTTAGATGATAAAATGCAAGGAATGCGTTAAACATTTTTATTTGTAATTTTATTTACTTTCTTATTTTTAAAACATTTTTGTTGCATTTACACAACTCTGAAATTCAATAAACAGATGGAACAATTGTTTATATGTGATAAAGAATTTTGTAAAGAATGGAGAACAAGAAAGTGAGAGCACGAATACCAAAAAAAAAAACAAAAATAAAAATAGAAAAATAATAAACAAATAGAAACGAGAAAGAAAACTAATCACAGCGGTGATGTCAAAATTGTCTGATGTGAGTCCATTTAGAAAAAAAAAGAAAATAACCCAAAAAAAATATAAAAACTTTCTTTAAAATAAAAAAAAAAAAAATGACAAGCAACGTTTATATACTAAAAGAAAAAATTAAAAAAAAAATAAACAAGCATAGATTTACAGAAAGTTGAACAAATAGATATACAATTTCAGTCACTTTCGTGCCTAAAAGATAATTGAAATGATTTTTGTGTAACAAACAAAAATACTACGAGGTCATTTTAAAAAGGTTAACAAGCCGTTTTACTAAAACTCGGAAAAGTAGCTTATTATTGTAAACTTTGATGAGAATGCGATAAGTGGCAGTGTAAAATTTGTTTACAGGTTTCTTCGTTGCACACATTTTCAACGACACGTTAACAAATTTTGTCATTGCTCAAAGTCACAAAATACAACACGGCAAAACGAAGCTTGCATCGAAATTTAATTAAATATGCTATTTTTCAAAGTCTTAAAATGATCTCTCATATTTTAACACTTAGCCAACCGATCAAAGTTGAAAGATAATTTATTCAACGAAATTCTTACCGTCAAATATATTTGACCATTTCTAAAATAATTTTCTTTTTGTTATTTCAAATAACGAATATTAGTCTGCGTTATTTGTGAAAAATACTCGATTGGCTAAGTGTTAATAAATATAAAAATTAAAGCACGATCCCACCTCCCCCCAACTTTAATCAGATTCGATATAAACAGAGATATGAATTTTATGAATTAAAAAAAAAGAAAAAAACAAAAAAAAAAAAGGTAACATAATGGATTATTGTCGATCGTTTTGACGAGAAGCTTTTGAAAAATTTCATTAATCTCTTTAAAAATACTCGCCCAATTATATTTTCATTCTTAAATGAAAAAATAAAATATAGAAGGGAACAATAAACCAAGTTCGTGCAAACGAGGATGTTTTAATTAATTATAAAACAAATCTTTCGCTTATATTGCATATACGCGGTGCGTGATCATTTTCAAAAAAAAATTATGACGAAAGTTTAAATTATGTGAAAAGATATAGGTGTAATACAAAATATCGATATTTATGATTTATATTTTAAAACAACGTTAATAATTTTAATATGAAATGATAATTATTAGAAAATGATCGATTTAATAAAATTTTCATCACGTTTATTAACACATATACATAAATACACACAAACACACACACACACGCGTAAAGAAAAATATGTTTCTATATATATATATATATATATATAGAAATATTAATGTATAAATATGTAGTATAAAAAAATGAAAGTATTGTAAATAATTAATTAAAATTATATAAGGTTAACATAATAGATAAAATAAGGAAAAATCTGAAACGTTTAATGATTAGTATAAAAGTTAAGAATAAAGAGACAATGAAAATAATGTATGCAAATGAATTCGCGTATATGTGTTCAATCGATACAACTATATTATACTATGGATTTATATTATTATGTGTGATATAATGTAAATACATACGAATATGGCAAAACCATTATAAAAATTGAAGTATATTATAATCTATGATATATGAGAAAATATTAGAAGTGATGTAATAATAATTATTAATTATAAAATATTAATATTTTTATGATTATTAGGATTATTAATTATTAGATTATTTTCTAGATGTCGTTTCTGCTGTATTATTATTATTATTATTATTTGTATTATTATTATTATTATTATAATTATTATTATTAATATCATTATAATTATTATTATAATTAGGATCATTAATAATAATTTTATAACAATAATATTATTATATTATTATTATTATTATATTATTATATTATTATATTATTATATTATTACATTATTATTATTAATATTATTATTATTATTATTATTATATTATTATTATTATTATTATTATTATTATTATTATTATTATTATTATATTATTACATTATTATATTATTACTTTCATTATAGATATGCTTATAATGAAAGAAAGAAAATTAGAAAGTTTTAAAACGACGTAAGAAAATAATAATAATGACAAATATCAACATCACTGTATTATATTATGGATTAAATTAGACGTCAGATATATTTCTTCCACAAAACTGGAGAAATGTATTGATAGTCTATCGCTAAATAGATTAAAATGTTGCGAGCATTAAAATTATTCTTTCATTTTATCGTACATCCATATCTTCCCCTTTTTTTCCTAAATTTTGTTATTTAATACAATCACGAATATCAGATTGATCGATCAAGTTTTTAGGAAAAGCTATTTCGTATTTTAAATTATTAGTAAGGAGGGAAGGTTCTGTTTTAAGTAAATTATGGTGTTTGTCACCCGTGGTAAAAATAAAACGTGTATACTTTTTACTTATCATTGACGAACAGAACTAGAATGAAGGAAAACTGGGTTAGACGAAAACGAAAAAAAAAATAAATAAATCGCGATAGAAATAGAGTAAGCACTTGAAATATATTTGTTTTTAACGAAAAATATTCTCGGAATCGATTTTTCTCCAGAAAGACAATATTTCCATAAATTTAATATTTAACAAATAAAGGGATTGAAAAATGAATAATACCGATCGGATCAAAAGAAACAAAAATTATATCGCGAACGAATTATTCTTTCCCATCCGAGACTTATCCTATTTCTTCACCCAACCTTGTGCTATCTTACTTTTGATTATATTTTTGATCTCTGTACGATCGTGGGTCTACCGAAAATCAAGAATCGAAGGAAGAAGAAGAAGAAGAAGAAGAAGAGAAGGAGAAAAAGGCATTCTGGTTTTCGCGGCGGCAAATGCGGTTGCGGCGGTGGATATTTTATTCTACCAGGAGGGAATTTATGAACGATCGGTATAATAAAATGCGACGAGGCGCGTTCGCCCACTTGGAGAAGAATATTCCCCACACGGGCCCCGAAAGAATATCGGCCGGCCGGCTGGCCTGGCCTGGCCCAGCCCGGCCCGGCTGCTAAACGCGTCCGCCGTTTGCTTGATTTCGGCCCCGAGATTACGCCGATCGATAAATAAAAACCACGAATAACCACGCGCTTACCAAAAGAAATTATTATTAATTCTTTCTTTCATTTTTTTTTTTTTTATTTTACTACCACTCAGTGTACCTCACTTTTCCCCTAATTTTCGCTCTTATTTCTTTTCTTTTCGTATTAGATCTACAAAACTAAATTATTATTTATTAAATATAATATTAATATCATTTTACACGAAGGACAATATATCGTATAAAAAGTGATTAAAGAAATCACGTTCTGGGATAAAATTTACCTCGTATATTTTTTATTTTTTTATTTTTGGCCAGATAAGTTATATAACTTAATATGCACAAAGGTTGTGTAGCAGTATATTTATATTTGAGTTATGTTTTTTCTTGAAAATATACATACAATATTGACTGAAATGTATATAAAATGAAACTAAACTGTCAGACATCCCAATAATATTTTTGGCGCCGAGTGGTTTAGGTAAAATTCCAAAATCCCTAAACGGGGGATTATGACAGCTAATGGGTTAAGTATATAGTTGTAAGGATTCGTATGAGAGTTAGGTATAACATGGAAGAATCTATGGAAATAATTTAGGATATGTACGTTCAAATAAAAAATGTAATACTACTACACACTTTGAATAGACAAATTATTAATCATTCTTCTTATCCATTTTTTTGTCTCCATCCTTTGAAGAAAATATAAAATGTTCTTATTTCTTCAAACTATCTCTCTGACTCCCTTCTTACATCGAAGAGTAAGAAATAAAATAATACAAATAGAAATGATTAACCGATTGAATCGTGGGGAGCGACGAAATGATCGATGGAAATGATTTTAGAAAAGCATGTTCTATTTCGATCGAATTGATTCTCTCTCTAGTATGAAATCTATAACAGATATTTATCTTTCAATCTCTCTCTCTATCTCTCCATATTTCTATCATCTTTCTTCGAAACCTGAACAAATGCAAAGAAAATTATTATCTCCTGAGAGGAGTTCAGAATCAAGAAAAATCATTTTTTGTTTTTTCTAAGAATTAATCGCGACCACAAAATGATCCTCAATGAAAATCACTTCTCAAAACATATGCACACACATATATATAGGATATATAAAAGATATACAAAGATATATATAAGTATTTAAATACATATACAAATATAATCCAAGATTTTTAGAAAAGATTAACTAAATTGTTTTCTTATAGTGGATTATAAATATCATGAAGGGACACTTATTAAACTGGTCTCTAGCATCTTCCCTCTCACTCTATTTTTCTTTCTTTCTTTCTTAAGAAACAGGAGGCATATGTATGGGTTATGTTAGTTGAAATAAAATAGAGAAAGGAAACTCGAGAAAGAGAAACGAAGAAGGAAGAATTCATCTATGTATTACACTCACAGATACAATCATGTATATATACATACATACACACACACACGTATGATATGCCAGTGTATTGAAAACGTTCGAGCTGCATGGCGCCAGGATGCGTCTAGGCACCTACGCAAGAAAGAGAGAGACAGTAAACCAAAGAAAAGAAAACGAACGAGAAAGAGAGAGAGAGAGAGAGAGAGACAGAAATATAAAACGGATAGAATGATACTATCAGTAACGTATAAGATAAAAAGAACGGTATAGGGAAAAAAATGTAGTCTTTATTGCTAGATAAGAAGATGAATTTGTCAGATAATCTCGTTCACGAACGATTTCAGATGATTTTATTAACCGAAACAACATACGAAAGAGTTTGGAATTTCTATGGAAAGAGGAGGGGAGGATTGATACTCCAGACGGTGCCACACCATCGTGAAAGAGAAAGATCGCGATGAAAAAATAAAAAAGATGAAAGAAAAAAAATAAGGAAAGAAGAAGAAGAAGAAGAAGAAGAAGAAGATGGGTCGAAGTTAAGTTAAGGTGTCTCTTCGTTGTCTCGAAGTGATCGATGATTTCTAGACTAGCTATTTCGTTTCGATCTGACTATAAAGAAATAACATACTGGGTTTCCCTCCCTACCTCTCCCATCTACCCCTTCTTTTACGTTAGTCGACACCTGGGAAGATGAAATTTATCTTACTTGTAAATGAGTGCTCTCTTTCAAAAGATAAAACTACAAGAAAAAGATTGATTTGTTCTTGTTGGTGTAGATACGATTAAGATTAGATTTTGGAAAATGATTCGTTCTATATCTATGATTACGTGTATCTCTTATCAATGAATAGATAAAATATGATTAACTAGAATCTATTATCTACTCTAAACAGGATAACTCGCACAATCAGAGTTTCCATAGTATTTCGGAGAACGATACGATGTGACCCTCGTCAATGCCAAATAAATATGTGTGCGAGTAAGACAGAAAAGAGATAGAGAATAAAGAGAGAAAGAGAGAGAATTGATGGAAGAAGAAAGATTATTTCAAGAGCGTTAAAAATAATAATCTGCATTTTTATCATCAATCTTTTATCCTGTAAAATAAAATTTCTATTAAATATTACAAATAATATAAATAATATATATATTTAAATTATTACTAAATAATAATCAGAAAGATGAATTAGGATGCAAAACTTGAATAAACAGATTGAAATAATCCTAAAACAAAAACATTTTTCTTATTTAAATCTTCGATATTTTCTTCTCCAATTAATCAATGCAAATTCGTATTAAATAATTTTAACAATGTATATATATAATTAATACACATCGAGACGAAGAATAAATTAGTATTTGTAAAAAAAAATTAACAAATTCAATGTACTCGTTTTGTATTATAGTTCATGTAAGTAAATCGTCGCGTGCCTTTTAAAATACCGTATGCAAGACATTTAGTATTTCACGCGTGCGTGTTTTCACATATGTTTGTTCGTATATACGTGTATGCGTGTATACACGTGCTAAAAGTGTTTCAATTAAAATAAATGGAATGCACGAGCTACCACCACACTTTATACAACTCTCTCTCTCTCTCTCTCTCTCTCTCTGTTTCTCTGTCTTTCTCTTTCTCGTAGTTGGATATAATGGCCGTCTAATTAGCTACGGGCTGTTAATCGCGAAGCAAAAACTTTTTTGCAATTACTACTTCTCACACCTTCCAGCATCGCGAAACGTACGTTTATGGGCCCCCTTAGTTCACCTTACTCCTTTCTCTAGCAATTCTTATTCCCCTGTATCATTTAATTTTTTCTTTCATTCTCTTCCTTTCCCTTTATCTTTATCGCACGAATGAAAAAGAGAGAGAGAACATTAAAACAAAAGATTGACGGAGAATTAAAGCTGAAATTTACTCTCGTTAAAATTATCTACGTAAGTATACACGATAAACAATAATCGTTTTATTTTTTTTATCTATCCTGTGATATCGATATTAATGTTAATCTTAATTTCTATTTTTTACTTAAGAATAATACACGTACTTTCTTTCTGTAATTTTTTTAAACGAATATAATCCTCTATCAGTAATAAAATATTAATAAAATAAAAATTAATGTTGTATGTTACAAATATATTATGTAAAATCTATTGAAATAAATCTGCATACATTTTTTTATTATCAATCATCCTACATAGTTCCATTATATTGTAAGAACATCAAACCAAGATAAAATCAATCATATGCTGCACTCAAATGTATTACACAAAAATTACTAAAAAAAAATAAAGAAAAAAAAACGTCCCCAAGGAAATAACCGACACCACCACTACACCCAGCATAAATAAAAAAATAAAATAAAATGGTTTATCGAAAATCGGTAGAAATACCGGATAAAAATAAAAAGATAAGAAAAATCTTACAACATCTCGCCAAAGAAAAATAAAATAACATAAAAATGATGAAAATGGTTGATCGAAAATCGGTAAATATAAAAACACATATACATGTAGACATATACACGTACACGTACACATCGATATATCTCGAACATATATCACGAACACGAATGGGATATAGAAGGCGTTAAGAATTTATCGTTGATGTTCAAAGATATACGAGAATCTTAGAAGATTTACAATGACGTGCGAGCGTGCGCGTGCGGAAGGTGAAAATCTCCCCATGAAGAAAATCAACCCGTAGGAAGTGTAAGAAACGAATGAAGAGCGAAAGAAAGAAAGAAAGAAAGCAAGGAAGGAAGGAAAGAAATAAGGAAAGAAAATAAAAGAGTTTTAAACACGTGGAACAGTGTGAACGGTTAACTCCTACCGTAGGAACGACGTAAAACGATGTGTAAGAGGATTAAAAGGCTCACCCGATTGGTGTCCATTACTGGGGTCTCTGTCCACCTTGTAAATCCACCATAAAGCCATTGATAAATCGTAAATACGATTCTCCTTTCTCTAATCTACAAACGAGACAACCATTTTTGTCTATTTCAAATTTACGATCAATTTAGGGATACTCATTTCAATAAGAACGATTAAAATATTATCATAGTTTCACGTTTGTGTAATATATTATATTAAGTCTACCAAAAAGTTCTGTCCGTAATTTGTGTTTTGTTTTATTCTAAAATATCGGACAGAACTTTTCGGTAGACCTAATATTATTTAATTTTTTTGTGATTATTTATGAATTTATAAAGAAGGAAAAAAAAGATATCGCGTTTAAAATTATTATCGAGCGTTTGAAAAATGATGTATCTTAAAATTCGTAGGAAACACGAAGGAAAGATAAATATAAATAAAATATAAACGAAGGAAGGTCTATTTTAGTAAGCTTATCCTATGAGAATTAAAAAGGAAACGTATGAATTAAAAAGCATGGTTTTAAGAAAAAAAGTTTAACGTATAAGGAAAGGTGACAAAAGACCTCGTTGAAAGTTAGCAATAAAGAAAGAAAAAGATGAAAAGAGAAAATGCAGGGGGTGTGGTTAACCCATCATACAAGTTAACGCGTCTTTGTCGTACGATAAAAAAGTATCCATTCGAACTGTTGCGCTGGATAGGTTGGTGTTAAAGGGTTAAGGGTTGCTCCCGCGCCGCTAAGAAGCAGAGAAACTGTTCTCGCGTGTTTCCTTGCACGATCGTGCGGATCGCAAGATCGCTTTGAATGAATAATGCACGTTTGCCGAGCATGCGTTCGCGTGCATTCATCCCTTCCTCTCTCTCTCTCTTTCTCTCTCATTCGCGTTTATGGTCGTCCTTTCGCACGATGCGTATGCATATATATTTATACATACGTATTTTTGCGTATATGGTGGCTGAGAAAAATCATTTCAATTCATTCTAAATATTATAATAGAAATAATTATTATCGATAGAATATTATGAAAAATATTTGAACAACAATATAAATTACAATTATAAATAAATCTATTATATTTTTAGATTCCTTTCAAAAATTTATGAAGAATTGTTTACTAATCTTTGTTACATGTAAGATATTTATAAATATGATCATTTAACAAATTTTAATAGTAATTCGAAATATCCTAAAATGAAAATATTGCAAACCATTGAATAAATTAATTCGGTTAAAATTTAAATCGACTAACCAAAGGTTCGATAAATATCGTTTTAAGAAAAATGTCGTAGCGAGGGATCGAAGAAATGGGCGATACTTTATCGAGCCACCGTATGTAAGTGCTCGTACGTATGATCTACGAGGGTTATTACAACGGCAGCGAGGTAGAGACTTGCTTGCCCGTACGAGAATACACTTTCTACTCTTTGGCCTCTGCCACTATATATAACATTTTTGCCTCTCCTTGCCATCCTCCTTCTCCTCCATCTCGTCCTCGTCGTCCCCGTTGTCGTCGTCTTCTTCGTTGTCGTCGTCGTCTTTAGTTGGAGAGAATCTTTCCAAGTAAATACGAGTCTCATCCAACCCACAAACCAAATAATCTACCACATAGTAAACAATTTTTACATTTTTGTCTATCCTTCATTTCATTTCTTTTTTCCATTTATTTACCCTACTTTTACTTTTTTTTTGTTTCTTATTTCTACACAATTACTGTCCATGATATAAATCAATTATAAGATTAAAATAAAAATTGTAGAAAATTGTTTTCCCTTTTATGAAAGATTAAATGAAAAGTTTCATTTATTTATAATAAGAAATATTTATAATATTTTTATTATAATATTATTTAAATAATTGGTTAGAGAACGATATCTGGATTATTTTCTGATACAATGTTGCATTCAAAAGAAAAACAAATATATATATAATATATTAATATTATCTCTCCCTCTCTTGTATGATTTATGATATATTTTATTGTCCTGATTTCTCGAGATAATTTATACAGTGTTATGCAAGGAGCATGATGAAAAAGGAAAGAATACAAAAATCGAGATCGTTCGTGCACCTACACGATCAACGGATTAGAAAGTACAACCTGATCCAAAAGTTCCCAATAGAATGTTCCAAAATTCTTCGATAATTTAAACAAAAAAAAATAAAACAAATTATGTGTTTATTTTCCAAGCTTCATTAATCCTAAAATTACCACCAAGTTTAATTCAAAAGCTAAAAAGTACAAAAATAATTAATCCTATTGCATTTATGGGAATAATTAAATGTAATTGTTAAATACTACGAGTAAAACGATGATTCTTTCAAAATTTATAATAAGATTATTCGAAATAAGAAAAAATAGAAAGAAAGATGAAGGAAGAAGGGAGATAAATTGATGAGAAAATTTAGAAAGAGAGAGAGAGAAAGAAAGAACGACGAGAGAATGAGAATGAAAGCCGGAAAGTGCAATTTGTAGTCGTTCTCATTTGTCACTGAATTTCCCCCTACTCTCTCACCTCCACCACCTCCTTCCTCTTTGTTTTTTTCTCATCCTCCTTATCCACTTTCATTCGGTATTCTCTCCCTGACGGTTTCTACTACCTTTATACACCTATATACTCACATACACGTGCATGTAACTATTTCTTCCTTATTTTTTTCTCTCTCTCCCTGGCTTTTTTATTTTTTACGTTTTTCTTAATCCAAATTGATTCGATTTATCTTGGCTGAAGAATTAAAGATACAATAAATATTAAAATATCAAAGTTATATATAACAATTTGTGTGTGTGTGTGTGTGTGTGTATATAATCATTTTAAGTTAGAGGTAAGGGATTCATCAAAACTGCTACAGAACATCTCGAATTGCTGATTCATTCGTTCATTCGTGCGAAAATGGCCCTAAGTGCAAAGAGAGAGTTAAATTAACAAAAACAAAAACGGCAAAAATTAATAAGAAATTCACGAAATTTCCAATCTCTTCCTCTTAACCCTCTTTGCTCATTTCTTTTTCCTTCAATATTCCCCCACAAAAATGGCGAATATATCTTGGTATAAACGGATACAAAAAAGTTATTGTCGTGGTCCCTCTCTTCTTGAGACTTCAGCAGCATCCATGGTGTATAGTAATGACTTCATAAAAAGGCTAAGTTCTTCGAAGTAGTAAGAGAAGAAAGATAGAAAAAAGAGAAAGAGAGAGAGAGAGAGAAAAAGAGAACGATTCGATTTCCTTGAAGAGGAGGTCCACGGAAGAAGAAGGTTTGAATTCAAACGGGAGAACATTTTTAAAGAAGAGAATCTCTTATGAGAGTGGGGTGGGGTAGGTAAAGGGTTGAGAAAAGAGGTGGAGAGATGGTCCATGGTATGGTTGTGACCGTGGATGCTGGGGAACGACGTATTCCGGTGTATTAACACGTAACACATCAAAGCCACGTCATACGTGCACACCTGCGGCTGCTCGTGCAGTGGACAAGGCACACGCACTTACGCTTTATTTATGTCCTGTAAAAGCCGTGTTTTCGACTCGCACGATTATCGTTTTTTCATTCTCTTTCTTCTCTTCTCTTCTCTTTTCTTTTCTTTTCTTGATTTTTGTCTTTCTCTTTCTTACTAGTGGAAAGCCAAAGGTTCGTTCGTTCGTTCGTTCGTCCTACCATTCACATGGCCCGGTTATAAACGTCCACGTAAATTCGAAGCTGGTTAGATATCGTAAAATAGTGGGATATGCTCGATACGGCCGGTGGCCTGGCACAGAAAATCATAAACTCACGGGACCCTGGTTTGTTCGTTGCCATCGTCGTGCCTTTCCTTCACCGGAAGGCCAGCAAACAGGATCGTCGTCCTGCCTATTAGCTCGATTGCTTGCTGACTTTCCAATTTTTATTTCTATTTATTTCCTTCTCATTCATTTATTTTTCTCTCTCTAAATCCTTTTTCTCGAGATCCAATATCATAAATAAATATTTCTAATAATAAGACACTTACTTTGTTCTAAAGTATTATACATCTTTGTTGTATTTTTAATATTTACAGTTATTATATGTGATCTAATTTTTTGTTTTATATGATAGAAATATCTAATATTGATGATATTATTTTATATACAAGTAGGAATCACTTTGAAGACGATCGTTTAGAACATTTTCTATGAAGATAAATTATTATATATACGTTTAATTAAAACAAAAGTGATTATTATTTAGAAAGAAGATCAATTATGTGATACATGTTCATTATTGTTTCATGTCCCAAAATATTAGGAAACCCTGTGTAGATTTATTGAAAATTATGAATATAGGTCACATGTCAAAAGATTTTATGAAGGTGTTAAAAGATTGTACTGTCGATAAAAATGTTAAAAAGAGACTGAGAATACTAAAAATTGTTTCACACAAATACAAACACACACAAACATGTATAAATGAGCTATACATAGAAACGTGGAAGTAAAACGGTGCAAGGTGACGTATGAATGTACGGCTGCCACAACAGGACGTCCGCTCTTATTATTATAAATTATTTATTTGCATTTCCAAATGATCCTTGAAGAATCACGGTATTATGCTAATAAGGAGGATTAACATATAGGGAGACCCAACGCGATATTTCAACTCGCCTTCACCATTTAGGCTGTGGGAGTCTCTCTAGCTAGGCACACACGGTGTTTGATCTCCACATGACTCGAAAGAAACTCTTTCTCGCGCGCGCCAACAGAAAACGAAAGAAAGAGAGAAAGAGAGAGAGAGAGAGTGGCCAGGAATATTTTATCGTCTCTCCACAGAGTCTTTCTAAAGAAAATAAAAGATTACGACTATAGGTCAAGGAATTCTATTCGAGTCAAAAGCCAGGAACAATGCTTTTTTTCCCCCCTCTTGGCATCGTAGAGAAGACTTAGGGTGTCGAGCTAATTTATTATGACCGCGAACAATCATCAGTTGGAGACATTTCTGAGATCAAAAGTAATTAAAATGTCACTTAAATGTATTAACATATATAAATATTGTATATAATATTAAGAAATATTACACGATTTATTGACGTTTATAATGACGTATAATTAAGATTGAACTTCGATGTATATTTAGGACAATTTGTTAAAAAAGTTAACAGCAGTTGGTGAATAATAAAAAAAATATCATTAATATTACAAGTATAATATATATCCAAGTATCGTATAAGGACAAACATAAAAATTTCTACATAAATGAAAATTTAAACAATGTGATTTATATTTAATGATGTAATTAAATTATTCACCGTATTATAATAATTATAATTTAAATTCAAACGACTAGAGATTGTAGTTAATCCATCAAGAAACAAGCTTTTCCATTCACGACTACACGTAAGTAGTATAACTATGCGTATAAGTTTTAATAGGACTGTTATAACCACAAGCCCTTATGGTTCTTCTCGTTGTGTCCCACTGATTTACTGCCCTACTGCATATATACCCATAGAAGAAATCCATGGTCTATCTCTTTCTTTCTCTCTCTCTCTCTCTCTATCCCTCTTTCTATTTCTTCTCCTTATCCAGGTCTCTTTTAACTTAACGACATACACCTCGACATAATTTTTCCTAGTATCCTTCAACAAAACGCATATTTATATGCCGGCACGTACGGAATATGTAAATCGTTTCGTTCACGTATATAAGAGGGAAAAGCTATCCGATATATTTCCCTCCTCCATCCATTTCCTACCACTTTTATCCTCATCCATCCCTCCCTCCGTCAAAATCTTTTTTTCTACGTTAAAGAAAACGATGTGTTTTATATCGGCGTTTCGACGTAGGTTAATCCATAAAAAATGCGTTTCTCGAAATGAACGCTAATAAATTATATGGTCGCATAAGAGAAAATGCGAGGGGGAAAAAATAAAGTAAAAGGGTCCCTCCTCTCCAGTTCGAAAGGAAAAAAGAAACAAAACGAGATGAAAATAAATAAAAGCAAGAAAGAAAGAAAGAAAGGAGACGGTGACGATACGTTTTAAACCTTTTCATGATTTATTGCATCGAAATTTCGCCCCTACGAATTTTCGCACAACTCAGAGTAAAAGAAAAAAAGAAAAAGAAAGAGAGAGAGAGAGGTAGAACGAGCCGGTCATAAATGAGTTAACCAAACGTAATTAACGTCGGCCTATCATTATGTGGTAGCGCGGCCACACCCTCGTCACATTATATGTTTATAAATCAGCCATAGGGAGAGGAGTACGGAGAAGAAGAAACACGAGGGAGTCCCATAGGAGTTGTGGAGAAAGGGAGAGATACAGTTCCGAGAGATTGGGGAGTGGGGTGGAGGAGCAGAAGAAGGAAGAGGAAAAAGAAGAGGAGGATGAAGGGGGTTAGAGGGCGCCTCACCTCTGAACACGACTCCAATCCATTCGAGACTCGAGACTGCAGAGAGAAAGACTCTCAGGTATAGGAATTTCTATGCTAATGATTTTATGATCGTGGAAATGAATGCTCGTCATATTTTTTTAATCCTTTGGGTTTCCACATACGCGAGTCTCGAAAATCGTCGTCATCCTTCCCCACCTCTTTTTCTTATTCTTCATTTTTATTTTTTTTTTTTTTTATTTAGTTTGTTTTCTGATCATTACTACCACTACTACTATTACCAACAACTATTATTAACACAACACCACTACCAAGGACTATTAGGAGTGTCTCGTCTCTGTCGCCATAATCGTAAAATCCTTTTTAAACGATAACTTCATTTTGAATGTTATTCCATACACTATTATGCCACATCTCATCTCATATGCGTGTGTATATCTATAAGTGTATATTTGTTTGTGTTTGTATGTATGTGTAAAGAAAAGATATCGATACTACCGTAGAATTTGTTTTACCATGAGCTTATAGGCAACCATTGGAACTTCTCGAAACACGAATTTACGCACCTGTAGCTTCATGGGAATACGTATAGGGTTGTTTGCCCCCTAAAACACACAGTCTTTAAATAACTGGTATTATCGACTCTGATGTTTGGTCAACATTGAGAAACGCGTTGAGTTATAAATTATTTTCTATATTTTCCAAGCTACATTTTTACACAGTAATATTTATTTATCTTTTTATTTATTTAAACGAAGTCAAAGATTATCATATCTTTCAATTAATTAATGAGTACGATGACGAATCAATATATTGATTTTGTTTCAATTAAACTATCGATAAACATCTAATAATTCAAACGAATTGTAAGAAAATTGTAAAACAGAGGATAAAATTTTTTCATTTTGTTGCAAGGATGAGTAAACAGAAACAAAAAATAAAAGAGGAAATAAGAAAAATAAGTGTATATATGAGTTTGAAGAGTAAGACGTTAGAAGGAAGGCATTTGCGAAGGGGCAAGCATTATGAGGTAACAATTACATTGTGTTCGCGCGAAACGCGTATGTAAATGCAACGTGGTACCGTCTTGGACAAGGAACACAAAGGTTACTCTCACTCTCTCTCTCTCTCTTTTTCATGTCCCAACGAGCAGGTGTACCAACAACAGCTGAGTCGAACCACCCACACAAGTCTAGGTTACCTCCGACACCTTGATGGATACCATCGTGTCCTTCTTTCACGCCTTGCGCAAGGTGCGCCTGGTGCGTTTTCTCTCTTAACGAAACCCACGCTGCAATTCCTTAAACTTACCGAATGAGAATGAAAAAAAAATACAAATAAAAAACCAAATGCAAGAAATTTTAAGTACGAGTAGTACTTTAATATTATTTCAAAATCATTTTTTTGTTTTTTAAACATATGTATATATATTTTTTTCTTAACCAATCTTCCTTATACCACGATTTCATAAAACGATAACACCAATTATCTGATTTCGATCATCCCCTTCAACCCATTTTTTTTTTATCTTCCAACTAAACGACGGTATTTTATATTATTCGATCATGAATAAAAATATCCGAAATCTCTCTAATATTTGACACTCGTATAAAAAATATACTCGAATATATAAGTTAAGTACATAGATAGTGAGAAACTCGTTAGGCAAGTTAAAATACGACTTCCTTCGACGTACGAAAAGGAGGAAAGAAAGAAGAGTCGTAAAAGCGGAGCAGATTACAACATTATATCTTCACTATTACTTTAGCCTAAAAAAATCGTGTGTGAGAGAGAAGGAAAGAGAGAGATCATTCTTCCGGATTACGTCTAATTTTCACATACGTTTCGTTCCTCTGGAATTGACGAGGACGAGTAACGAGCATGCATGCATGCATGCATGCATTCAAACGATAAACGAAATCCTTTTTCAAAGACACCTGCTTTATTGCAAACGCGTTTGAAAACACCTCACGGTTTATAGCGGATATAGGGCACGTACTTTACAGCAATATTCGCGTATTGTACAGACACCACCTTAGCTCTGATCTGTTATTTTATTTTTTTTTCTTTGCTTTACAATATGACTCGAAATGATCATATTTTTAATCTGATCTCATAGCACAAACTACGAAACCAACTAAATTTTCTATCATCGAGTAGAAACGTTATATCAAAAACATGTGTTACGTTATTCTAATTAATTTGATATACATTTCAATATGATCCTACAAATAATTCATAAATAAATAAACTAATTTCGCGTATGTGAGTGTTCATTATTTAAGAATAGATATACATTCATTGAAAATATCTTCGATTTAATTCGAAAATTAATGTTATCCGATGAAGAGAATACTAATTGACTATTATAGGGTACCCCCATTAAGTATTAAACATTTGGTAAACTGTAAAAAGATAAGAAAAAAAGCTTAGAAGAACCCTAAGACGAAAGAACAATCTAATCGCAGACGCCATTTTGTTCCTGCCTACCGGAGCAGTAGTTGATATATGATCCCATTGGCTACCAAGCTGTTTGGTTCCCAGCACTGTACTGGACAGCAGGCTCGACCTCAACCTTATGGTGGTTGCTATATAGCCATAAGCCGGACTCTCCTCGGTTGCTCTGGCAATTAAAATTCTTTTCCTCCCGCCATGGTTGCTCCTGCATCCTCTTCTTCTTCTTCTTCTTCTTCTTCTCTTATTCCTCTTCTTCTTATTCCTCCTCCTACTCTTTTAAGTTTTTCTCACTCGATCTTCGTATTACCTTCACCAACGTCTCCCTCATCCTCATCCTCATCATCATCATCATCATCATCTTCTTCTTGTTCTTGTTCTTGTTCTTCTCCTTCTTCTTCTTCTTCTTCTTCTTCTTCTGCTTCTTATGGGGTTTCGCCATCTCTCGGTGCTCCAGCGATATGCGTGGCAATTAAAAGTGCTCGCATGCCCTCGACGTTTACACGATCCTTAACTCCTGGTAGCGAAAAGGGTTAAGGGAACTGACGTGCTGCCTTAAGTAGCTGGTCAAGGGAAACGGGTAATTACGTGAAACGTTCCCGTATTTCCTACATGCGAACTACCCTAAGTTTATTATTCCTTACTTTTATTACACACACACACTAAAGAAAACTAAATAAAATATCAAACTCAATCGTCAAATAATCCTAATCACTTTCCTCTCTTTTCACCACCACCCTCCCTGTTTCTACTTCTACAAATACACGCGCATGTATAAATTATTTTAAATAAGATAATTAAAATTAGCAAGTACCAATTTTAATCGGGTTCATTCTTAAGACCATAAAAGATACTACCAGGAATGAATTAGCATTTGACCTATTTTCTTCGCACGTGACCCTTACCGAATTACCGTGAGCCAAGTGAATTATGCTCACTTATGCACACGAGGCAGGTGACTTCCGGCCGTATCACCTTACTCGCCACGCTAACGTGTTCAACGTAAGTAAGTACTTATATATATATATATATATATATACACACTTATGTATAGTTACATACGTATGTAACTATACGTGCTACTTTTCCAAGACCTTCCGGCGTCTACTCGTGTACCTTCCTGTGTAATCGACGTTTATCTTCTCGTTATCTACCTCGGCAAAACGATTGACTTCACTCATTTACATTTACGTCATATACATATGTATTTTGTAATTTTTTTTTTCCTTTTTTCATTCGAACAAATTTTATTTTCTACAGCAGTAAAAAATGATTATTCTATGTTATATAAATTTTTTTTTTAAATACTTTTTATTTAATATGGTATTTCATTTTATTATACATTCTTTTTATAATTATTTTCTAGAATGTATACTCTGTATATATTATAAGAAAAAAATTATTATTCGTAAAAAATAATTTGTTATCCCCAAGAGTTGTATTGCATGTATCGTAAAATATTGTTTTCATGTAGTATGAAGAATATTATTGATTAATGTTCGAAGATGAAGAAGACAAGAAAATATAGATCAATTTTCTTGATCAATCTAACAACGACAGATGAGACAAGGACGATCAATATCGAGTATGCGAAGAACTAAATATCTTGAACTTCGTTCGCATAGTTCTTGACATTCCTGAAACGTTTTACCACAGCGATAGTTGGACGATTACCAATGTATAAAACGTCCTACGCTATCATTCCTAACATTCCACCTTGACGGCCCTACAAGATGAATGACTTTTTATCTTCCTCCGACAAATTATCGATCCGACCGAATTTCTACCTACTCGCAAATTCCACTTTTGCCGTGGGACCCTTCCTTCCTTCCTTCCTTCCTTCATTCCTTCTTTTTTTCTCTTTCTCTTTTTACTTTTATTTTTATTCTTCTTTAAAGACCTTCATTCATAATTCCGCGCAAATATTTCTCTGAGCTCCATCATTCGGTATATTTTATATCAAATAAAAACGATAAAATCTTTCGATCCTCTAACGGTCAATGTTCATTTGGGTTTTTAACGAAAAAATTCATATGTAAAAAAACAAACGAGCTAACGACAAGAATTATTTTATAAAAGAAAATTTACATCGGTACAATATTACTTCTACGTTTATAGGCAACTCTCTAACTGGTGATATTTTATTTTCTCAAGATAAATTTGTAAAGAAGTTATAAAACTGTTTCTCTCACTGAGAAAATAAAATATTGACACAAAAAAGGGAAAATAAAAAAAAATGAGAACAACCCTAAACGTCTATTAGCAAGTCAGCATCTTATTCGAGAATCGACAGATAGAAGTGTATATTCACGTTGAAGAAACAATAGGTGTAGTCGAAAAAGGGGAAGGGAGGGGAAGAGAAGTAGAAAGGGTTGCTTGGTTGGTCATCGTTGTTGTCGTCGATCGTGATTCGTGGCAGGATCGTGTCCGACGACGAATTGCTCGTAAAAGAGAAAAGAAGATAAAGGAAAGGGTAAAGCATAAAAGAACAAAAAAGAAAAGAAACGAAAGAGAGAGAGAGAGAGAGAGGAGTTACTAATTTCGTGCGAGTCTATATTTGGGTCCCTCGCGTGTTGCGCTTCACCTCCGCTCGGCCCGAACCACCACCACCATCACCACCACCACCATCACCACCACCACCACCACCACTCTCCTCCTCCTGCACCTCCTTCGTCCTTTTAATATCGTCGTCGGAGTCCAGACTCTATAATATGCGAGGTCCGTATATGTAAGAAAGAAAGAAAGAGAAACACAGACGTACAGAAAGAGAGAGAGAGAGAGAGTAGGGGTCCCCAGTGGTGCTTGTCGGGCCGTATGGGATATAGGTACGGGGCCTTAACCGTTGCTAAGGCTAAGCGTGTATGCATGTTCGGTGCATAAATAAGGAGCACGGCTCGGGAGGCATTAAATCACGTGCAGAGATTGCATGTGTGTTGAGTATAACGAAAGAGAGAGAGAGAGAGAGAGAGAGAGAGAGAGAGAGAGAGAAAGAAAGAGAGAGACAGAGAGAAAAGCAATACGACGTGGTTCGTAGCATCATGTTCATAGGGTATCTCTCTGGGACTTACGGGGCCCTGTGCGTTTGCAAGCTTCTCTTTCTCTTTCTCCTTTTCCTTTTCCTCTTTCTTCTTCTTCTTCTTCTTCTTCTTCTTCTACAACTACTCTCCTTCTTCGTAGAGCTGCGTTTGCTTTGGGCAGAGAGTAGCACCCCCGCAGTGCCAATATACCCTTATGCATCGGTTCAACGTTATCCACCTTCTGGAGTAGTCGTATTCGCGGACTTGTAAGGGGACCTCCTCGAGCACTTTCCAATCCAGAATCTAAGAACCTTCTCTTTCATCTTTTTCCTATGTTATTATATATATGTATTATATATATTTATGATGATTATTGAGACGTCGTCGAATCAATTTACTCAACAAATAAATTTCTAATCTTCTTGTTAATATTTTATTATATTTCTTTTTCAATACAAAATTTACGAATATCAGATAAAAAATTCAATATTTTGACGACGTATAGTATATATACTTAAAATATAAGAACAAAGAAAAGGGTAGGAAAAAGAAAGAAGGGGGGATGTCCAGAAATTCGTGGCACGATCTATCACGCGCAAAGAGCGCAGTAAAAAGTGATGTTAGGAATGTTAATGTCGGCAGCGGGAGCGGGAGCAGGAACGGATGCGGGCAACGGGTGGACGGGTGGGCAGGCAAGCAGGCAGGCAGTGCGCATGCGCCACCCCCTGCGGAGCCAATCACCGCCCGAGAAATGGTAGCTGCGCTCGAGTCAGCTCCTCGTGAAACTGACTGAGACCGAGATAGGCTCGAAGATGAAGAAGAACAAGAAAAACAAGAAGAACAAGAAGAAAGTTAGAAAGAGAAAGAATGATAACCAACGAAAAACTAAGATGGAAGAGGAGGAAGAAGAAGAAGAAGAAGCTACGCTTACGCGTTTCTATTCACTAAACTCTCCCTCTACTTCTCGACAAACAGTAGGTTCTCAAGAAGAGAAGGATTCTTCAAGAAGAAGAAGAAGAAGAAAGGTAGGAAGAAGAGATGTAAAAGTATTAGGGAGGTAGAGGGTGGGGAAGGTGGTCAATACGATGGAAGGATCGAATAAACGAAAGGAACGATGGAACGAACGAACCGATGAAGAAGAAAGATGAAAGAAGAAGAAGAAGAAGAAAAGGGAAGTTGGTAGAGAGGCTGATTGCGTCCGGGCCGCGTAAATCTTGTTGATGGAAATTGTCCGCGGACCTTCAGTTTGTTCGGCGATTACATCCTGCGGTGAACGCGTTCGCCGGTAGCAGGAGTCCTCTTCTTCGATTCTCTTTCTCTTTCTCTCTCTCACTCTCACTCTCTCTCTCTCTTTCCTTCTTATTCACTCTGTCTTACTGGTGTTGCTCTCCTTTTTCCTTATTCCAACCCGTAGCGGCTTCTCTCTTTCGCCGTGGACTTGCCGAGATTAATGAGCACCCTGCTCGGTACTTTTAATTCCAAAGACCGAGTGCAAATAAGTACCGCCATCCGTCTTGCCCGCCAATTACCACCGACCAACTCTTTCCCTTCATTTTCTCTCTCTCTCTCTCTCACTCTCTCACTCATTCTTTTTCTTTCTCTTTTATTTATTTCGTTGTATACGTGTGTTACTCTTTCTCTCTCTTTTTGTTCTTCCTTTTCTTATTCATTCTCGATACCTTTTACCATCCACATTCGTTTTTGTTGCTGTTACCGTTGTTGTTGTTGTTGTTGTTGTTGTTGTTGTTGTAGTAGTATTTTGTGTTTGTTTCTTTTTATTGTTTCCTAAGTGCAGTCAGTTGCATTCGCTACTTGGTTTGCGAGAACGTAAACTCGGAGAAGATGTTCGAGCAACTTGATCGATCTCGTCCGACTGTATAACTTTGTTGAATCTCTGTGAGTCTACCGTAGAAAGAGCACCTTGAAGAAGAAATAGTGTGTGAGAGAAAGAGAAAGAGATGGTAATGTTTTGTGTTAACTTTCCCGATATAGAGAAATTCCGGTAATCAATTTTCTACGCTCGTTCGAAATTCGCCATGGACGCTAAGCGATGCTAAGTAAACGCTAATAGTTCATTTGTCATGTCTTCTTTCTCTCTCTCTCTCTATCTCTATCTATCTATCTCTTCTTTTTTATAAAAAAAAAAGATAAGAAATACGGTTAACTGTTTGACAAATAAGCGAATTATAGTCGACACTTGAATACACTTTGTGTACTTTCAAAACTGGTTGTTGGATTTAAAACGCGTTTTAACATGCGTATACTTCAAATCAGAGATTTCGAGATAAAAAAAGAAGAAGAAGAAGAGAGTAAGAGAGAGAGAGAGAGAGAGAGAGAGAGAAAAGGAAGAATCGACGAAGAACTTCCAAATTAGAGAGAAACGTTAGTGATTTACATCCTTGAGATATGTTGGATGAAGCTATAAATAATTTTGGTTCTGTTGGAATGTTAATGCGATCCTAGGCTTCGAGGAAAGCAAAGAACGAATGAACGAACGAACGTTTCATGGACCCCCTACCAACCAACCAACCAACCAACCAACCAACCAACCATCCAACCAACAAACTAACCACGTCTAGTCGACTTTAAAAGAGATACTAAAGCTTCCTGGTCTTTTTTACTTTAGATACTTTTAGTATCAACGATCTAATAGATTCTTCCTTTAATCTTATTTATTTCTTTTCTTTTGTTTTTTACTTTCCATTCAATCTCGACATATTAGTATATGCACAAGTCTCTTTAAAATAATTAAATACATTTCCCTATATCTTTATTCTACGATTAATTATAATTTACCCCAACCTCCCCTTTACACATAGAAATATCTCATAGAAAAAGGGAAATATATTTCTAATCAATTTGAAATATCAACAAAATCAATGAACAAAATGAACAATATTTCGTGAACGGTTCTCAAAGACACGTTTACTCCGTCTAGTTAAAAAGAAATAAAGAAAAAGATAGAATAGAGGGTGATGTAGAGAGAAATAGAAGAAGGAAGGGGTAGCAGAAGAGAAGGAAGAAAAGGAGGAGAAGGAGGAGAAAGAAGAGGAAGGAGGAGGGAGGGTCGAGCTGTCAGAGGCAGAGACGTTCGGGGATGGACCCCCATCCTCGTCCTTGTCGTCGTCGTCGTCCTCCTCGTCTGTAATCGCGAGGGCGGCAACGACGACGTAGTCCTGTCGGAGACAGGATCACATCGCCACTGGGTTGTTGTAGCTACTCTACCTATTCTACCTATATATACATATATACATAGATTTACTATGTGTATAGGGAATACTACATAAACATATATAACACAACGTCTGCCAATCTCCTATGACTAACGCTAAATCAAGTCAGAGATTGTCTCATTGTGTATACCCTCACAAAACATATAATAAAGAAATGATTTTTCTAGATACACTATGTTCTTCTATTTCGATCATTCGCAAATTGTTACTTAACACGTTTCGTGCCAAACTATTTTTTGCTTGACTTGTCGTTCAGGTCATTTGATATTTTCATTAAAGATTATTATTATATTATCAATCCATAATCTTTTTACTTATTATTTTGTAATTCCTTTGGTAAAAATATATTTAACAGAATGAAATTTGTCATAAACATATGTTTTCAACGCATTAAATAAATATTTCTGCGTATACTACCGATGGTACATGTGGCATGGAACGTGTTAATCCTTGCTTTTTGATAGAAGGGAGAATAATCGCTATGTTTTTTTTTATGGTAATGTATTTATGGTAATGTAATGGGTATGCAGAAAGCAATGGGAAAACTAATGCATTAAAGGATCACGTAGTGATATTCAAAGCATTATCATCGTGACTAAAAATCAGGAACAAGTATCATTCCGAAGCTTTAAGTCTTCTTATAGGATAGAACATGATTTCTGGGAAAGACAGTTGTTACTGATTTGAGGTATGCAACCAACATGAAAAACACTCTGCTACAAAAAATAAATAATCAATATAGCAATGATGATAGCCAACCTCCAAAAATGGAGATGGCATATGAAGAAGAAGATTGGGTATAATGAAATTTAAAATAGAAATATAAATATAGATAGATAGAGAGACAGAGAGAAGTATTAATCATTTATTTTTTTGTATAGGATTGAAATGTAGATTAGATTCGTCGAAATAATATTTTTATCTTGAAATCTTTGGTGATCTCCCAATGATCATTGGGATCTTTGTAATATTAGATTTATGAATCGAATACGGTAATTGTATTTTGTAATAAAAATTCTCCAAACTATTTAGATTGCAATACAAAAAAGAATTGAATTGTTCATCCAACTTTGGGAGATCCAGGGTAAGAGAAAAATATTGAATACCACGATACAGTAAATGAAATTCGTCGTCGTCGGTAAAAGAAAAGGACAATATTTTCGGTACATTCCATCGTCTCCCTGATCCCGAAGGATTTCGAAAAGGATCAACTATTGGATCATTCGATGAAATAGAGTAGAGAAAGAAAGAAAAAAGAGAAAGATGGGGAGGAGTTGGTAGTCGTCTGGTAGCGGGGTAAAATCCGATGAGACGAGGCCTCCTGTCATAATTCTAACATCGATCATTCGCGAAACGCCAATCGACCGCGAAAACGTCGGCTACGTCGTCAACGTGAACGACTTGAACGTCCACGCGCTGATGAAGAAAAACTTATCGTCCATTTGAACGAGAAGGAACATACGGACAAACACGAAATACTTTATTCATTTGCGAGCAAGAGAGAAACTCTTACCAGTGTGGCAACACTGACTAAAAGAGAGAATGAGAGAGAAGGAAGGAAAGAAGGAATCATGTTTTAGCTGTGGTGTATAGAGATGCCAATAAATATGTCGAAGGCGGCATGCAATATGTATGCCAACGTCTGCCAATCCACGGATACGTCCGTTTGGGTCAGGTTCTTCTTTTTCTTATTCTTATTTTTATTCTTCTTTTCATTCTTCTTATTCTTATTCTCTTCCTACTCTAACTTCTTTTCCCTTAACAGTCCCGACGTTTCTCCACTACCTTATCTTCTGCTTCTACTTCTTCTTCTTCTTCTTCTTTTTATTTTTTCTTCTTCTTCTTCTTCCGTGTCTGTTCTTCAATGTTATTGGGTTAAGGAGAAAAATTATAGGAAATCTAGTTTTAAGAAACGCGTCAAAGTTCATAGCAAATAAGAAGTTGTTAATTTTTCTTTCACGAAGATTTAGAATTTCCAGGTTTAGAATTTCCAAGAGAAATTATTCTAAGAATAATTAGCAATATAAATAATCGTTGTTTATTGTCTTTGTAGTTATACAATCTATATTTAAAAAAAAATAAAAATAAGCCTTAGAAAGAGTTATTAAAAAATAAATAATTAAATATTTTAATATATTACCTAGAAGAGGACATAAATGTAGAATGATAAAAATATTTCAATGTATACAAACTGATATAAATGTTCGTAATGAACTGGTTAAATGAAATAAAGGCTAATGGGATTAATGCAATTAATGGGAAAGAAAATCGGTAACTCGGTAACGAAGAGACTTTCGCTCGATCAATATTTATATTTATCTCTCTTGGATACTTCATCGCGAAACGCACGCCGCCTGCCTTTTTGTTAACGAGCGGTCTCTTCTTCCGTCTGACGCATCGTAAAAATACGGCATTTGCTATCATAAAATCCTGATCGATCGATCGATCGGTTAGTCAATGTGATCGAGCTATACTCCACCTACTTCTTCTTCTTCTTCTACTACTTCTTCTCTCTTTTTATTCTTATATGAAAGTATAATTAGAAAGAATTACGATGCGACGTCTTCTTAGAGACTCTTTCGTAAAAAAAAAAAGAAAGAATTTTATATACTCGCATATGTGGGACATTTATAAACGATAACATTTAATTCATCGTTAAAAAGAATAAAACATTAATATAATAATAAATAAACATATATGAGATATTTAAACTAGAACACATGTAATACGAACACCCACACGTGTATATTGAATTGAGACGAGAATACACTGGTTATACTAACACCGAGATGTTACCACTATGAAATGAATTATCCAAATATCTAGTTTAACCACTTTAGAAATCATCAGATACCCAACTCGCGGATAGCAAACAGATCGTTACTCGGGATCAATTTATAGACTCGTCGAAACGGAAACTGCAGAAGAAAAAGACGAAGAAGAAGTAACTGATGTTAACCAGAGACACATTGATACTTCTGTTTGGTAAGATCTTGCGAAAAGGTTCGAAATCGTTGAAGAAATATCGAAAGAAAAAAAAAAGGAAAAAATAATAGAGAAAAGGGAGAAGAAAAATGTACGTTTAAAAAGAAGATTCAATGTCTCGAAGAAGAAGAAGAAGAAGGGGTGACGACGAGTCGATGAGTCTCTACTCGTAGAAAGAAAGATAAAGAAAGAAGATGGAGTCCCCTTTTGCATCGATTCGAGGAGACACGAAACGGCACGTCGGGTGGTCGCCGATCGCGACGGATAGACGGCCGATCGTAGCAGCAAAACATCCGACGATCCAAAGTATTAACGATCTCATCGATAAAGCACTCCCTCGCCTGCCTGCCTGCCTGGCTGCTTGCTTGCCTGCCTGCTTGCTGCTTGCCTGTGTAGTAGCCAAAGGGCACGAAAAGATAGAAAGAGAAGAAAACAAACCTACAGAAAGAGAAAGAGAGTGAATCCGGTAGGTCCGTAACCCAAACGACAAGAAAAATCGCCAATTTGTTGAATGCACCGGCCATAATTCTACGATAAAAAGCATGCATTCGTAAATCGGCTAATTTTGTATGCGCCTGAGTGAATCGATCGAAGTAACCGACCGAATCTTCTCCTTTCTTTCTTTCTTTCTCTCTTTTCCTCTCTTTTCACCCTTCTCCTTTGCTCTAATGTAAGTTCAATCGGCGTCAAGTTCCATTTAGGGTCAACAACGAATGTACCAGAGTTTCATGAGCTTATGAGAATGGTCAAACGATCAGGGTATATGCAGGTGTATGTATTTTTGTCTTCCTATCTCTTTCTTTGAATAAAAGGAGAAACAATATTTACTGGATTATGGTACGAGTAAAAAGTAGACTTTTGATGGGAATCGTGCCATGGTTTTTGGTATTCTCAATTTTTCCTTATCTTTTTTTCTTTCTTTTGTTTTGGGGCTAACAAGTTTGTTGGGATCGATATTGGTTTAAAGATATTTGCGAATACTGCATCCCTAAGGTTTGAATAAAATTTTAATTAATATTCTATAATGGTAAATTAATAAATTATATTATTTTAGTTTCTTTTCTTTTTCTACATAAAAGAGATTGGATTGAATAGTTTTAAGAATAAAAATTGGTTTCTATGTTAGGCTTAAGATATTTTAACCAGCCCACGTGTATATGTTATATTTAAAATTAATATAGTACGATAAATAAATAATAATTATAATCATAATATAATAAAATATCTATTTTTAATATCTTCCATTTTAAAAATAAAATAAAAATACGTAAAGTGTAAGAAAAATTATTGTTGCGTTTGGTGATGAACATAAACAGAATTGTTCGTTTAGAAAAAAAGGAAAAAAAAGAGAAAGAAAGAAAGAAAGAGAGAGGGAGAGAAATTTAAATTACGAATAATTTAAATCTCGAGAAGAACACGTTTTAGAATCGGTCGCCTAATTGACGTTAGGCAGACACGTTTTCTCTCGGTCGATCTTCTTTTTAACCATGTCGAATCGAGTCTCGCTGCGCTGTTCGAGTAAATAAACCACCGTATTTCGGGATGTTGATTCAGGGTGAAAAATTTTAGACACGTAGAAATATTTGCCGGTAATATTCCGCGTCTGCGCGTGATACTAAAAACGCTAGATGAGAATCATCTTTTTATCCGTCCATTAAACGAATTCAATTAAATATACCCCAAATCGTGAATATTCTTTCTAAAATTACGCAACCATTGAAACATCCTCGAAATAAATCTTTATATTATTCTTTTAATATAAATTTTATTCTAAACGTGTCTTTTCCAACATGTAATTCCAACAATTATTTTAAATGTTTCATATTTATAATTTAATTTAATATAATATTAAAAAAAAAACAGAGCACACACACACACATAGAATGAACAGAATATAGAATACTAAATTGTACAGAAATAAAAAAAAGATATTATTTTAAATGCTAATAGAACGTGAGTGAACTTATAAACGATGATGAATCATAAGATGAAATAAAGCATGCATGTACACACCGAAACGATTCTTGTTTCGTGTTGCGTGAAAGCGAGGTTGGGTGTCGTTATAGCGACCCGCAATAGTACTTGGTAGAAAAATGGGAAGCAATATAAAGAGGAGGCTTTTCTCTTCCGTATGTGTCTATATATCACGAATAGGTTCGAAATAATATCTAGTCGTTTCCGATGTTACAAGCACGAGCACGCTCGTAAATGCTTAAGAGTAGACCGAACGATCTAAAGAGCATGCACGTGCGAAGGTATTCTCCCTTTTTGCAAACCAAAGTCCCTTATTCCGTATCCCCTCCTCCTCCTCCTCCTTTCCATCATGATTATAATACTTTTATAGTATCCGAAATAGAAGAGTATCATGTTTTGACGTGTTACTTAAGTTTAATGGTTAAAGGATTAAAAAATTAATAATAAAATTACGTAAATTAATATATTGATTAGAATTGTGATAATAATTATTATATCGACTATTAATAATATTTATAAAGTTACAATGATTGAATATAATAGTAATACGATAAATAATTAATCAAATATTGACGAGAAACAACTAAAACTCTCTAAATTAAATACACACACATTTTTGAAAATTAAATATCAGGAAAATAAAAAAAAAATAAAAATAAAGAAAAAGGATAGAAAAAGGAAAGAGCATCGAAGCATCGAGAGGCGCGATTCGCACCCTAAAAGTATTAAAAGGGCGGATGGATGGACCAGGTTTTAACGATGGGGTAGCAGAGTCTTTGTCCTTGGGCGTCGAATTCGCGCCCCCGACGCAAGTTACGAATCACGGAAAGCGTGCTGACTGCGACGAAAAGAGGGAGAAGATGAAGGGTGGAGAACGGGGTGAGGGTGAAACGCGTGATTGTTTGCATTATTTATGATAACCGCCACAGCCCTATGCCGCTTATGAATCCGATATTATTCCCCTACTCGGAATTACTCGAGCACGACGAAGATCGGAGGATGAGGAAAAACCTATGAGAAAGAGGGAAAAAGGAATGAATACACGCGAAGAGACAATCTCGGAGGAAAATCTTTTCACGTGTCAACATATTTTCTTTCTTTTTCTTTTTTCTCTCTCGAATAAGTATACCTCTGAAGATTTTGTACAAAAAAAAATATACGAAATATAATAAAAGGTAAGGTGTTTCGACGAAACGTTCAAATGAAGAAGAAATTAATATTCCTGCATTTCTAATAACACATACGACATTTTTATAATTGGAATTACAATTTTGATTGATCACGGTATCGAATAAGTATTCGATTAGTATTTTTAATTTAATTTTGTTGTATCTATTTAATCGAACACTTGAAAACCAGATTTTCTTATTTTTACTTGCAAAATATGTTGGACAAATTTTGAGGGGAAAAATACAGAGACACCTTGTATAAAAGCTGATTCAAAAGTTTATGTAGAAAGAGAGGGAAAGAGAGAGAGAGAGTTACGTAAGGCACGCGACCAGTCGTCCAATCGTATCGTGTGTTTGTATATGTGTATGTGTGTATATATATATATATATTTAGTATACAGGGCGGAGAAAAGGGGGATGGACGTGTCAGAAACAGCCCCCGGGGTCTAATTATGAGTTTGCACAGAGGGTCGTTGACGTTGGCTCTCGAGGACTCTTCTCTTCTTTACCGACTCCATTGACTCATTGACCGAAATATCTTCATTCACTTTCCTGTTACATTAACTCCAAACTTTTACTATTAATAACTAACAAACAAAACTGAAATAAATCAATGAAATTATTGCAACATTGACTATCTCCAAAAATATCATCACAAAAATCAACATCAAAATCGCAATTAACGAATTGAATCCTATCGTCCATGAATACTTTCAATACTTTTCGTCGATAAAAAAAAGTTTAATAAAAAACCCTGTTGCATTTAAATCATTAAATATTTTCATAAATAAAATAATGCATAATTTAATCCTATCAAAGAAAATAATAGGTCAACTACAAAGTTTCTATCTGATTTTGAAATAAAGCAAAAATATAGATACAACTTTTTGGTAGACCTAATATGTATTTCGATTCAATCTTAATCGAATTTGGAAATATTCTAATAGACAAGATCACAAAATTAAAATATACACATTGACATTGGATTCTATGCGAATTAAACATGAATAACCAAGAAGAAAAACAGCACAAAGGGACAAAGAAAAAAAGAAGAAGAAGAAGAAGTACGAATTTAAATGAAGAAAGAATTAAAAAAGAAGATAGAAAAAAAATTAGATAGAGAACTCGGCCACAACTCGGTTGTTCTTCATCCACCTGTAACCTGGCTTTTCTCTCGTAGTTACTTAAGTACCGTAAATAATCGAGTAAAGCGTTCGTCCATTCCCGCGGTGTCGTTTAAATCCTCTTCTTCGCGAGAGGAGGATTCTTCCCGTCGTAGAGAAGCTACGACCGAAACAGAAAGAGAAAGAAAAAGAAACATTTAAAGGAGAAGAGGAAGAGAAGAAGAAGAAGAAGAAGAAGAAGGAGAACAGGAGAGGTCACGAGAGTCGACGGAAAGTTCGGCCCCGACAATATTTTGCGCCGTGGACGTAGAAAAAGGGACACAATGCCGGAGAGCAGAGGATCGATTCTCCTCGCTCGAGAGAGGAGGATCTTCTTCGAGAAAGAGAGAATAAGAAAAAGAGAGAGAGAGAGAGAGAACATCAGCTAAAAGAGGAGACGAGAGGTTACGAGATGAGAAAGAAAGAGAAAGAAAGATATAGCGTTGTTGCTGAAACGATGCTCAGGAAACGAACAGCCACTGTTCTCTCTCTCTCTCTCTTTCTTTCTGCTCTTCTGTCTCTCTTGAGAAGCGTAATTAATCACTTTTTGTTGTGCAAGGAAACAGAGACCCAGAGACTCTTCTCCTTCTTCTCCTCTTCCTCCTATTCCTTCTCCTCATCTTCTTCTTCTCTCTCTATCTTTCTCATAACGGTGGGAAGTGTTCTCGAGTACCGAAACAGCGGCTCATGAGTTGCCGATGGGTTCTTAATAAAAAAAAAGAAAAGGATACTACTACTACTACTACTACTACTACAACCTACTACCTCTAGCTTTAAACTATTCCTTCTCTCGTTCGCGAAAGTATAATACGTAAATCGATGCGCATAAGTAAAGATCGATCGATGAGATTTAGCAACGAGTTGAGATCGAGAGTGATCCTTTAAAAAGTAGCTAATCGATCTTTAAACTTAATTATTTTTTATCGGAATTTATTGTACTTTTTTCGTTTCCTTCTCCAATTAAGTTTAATAGGACGAGTACTATATTTATTATAAAAAAAAAAACAATAAGAAATTGTTTATATGAACTGAATAATTGAATGTTTGGTGAATCGATACAGTCAACTGATTGTGGTTTTCATCCTAATTGATATGCAATATTGTTATAAATGAAAGTATGATTTTTAGTTAAAGTTTTAGATTTCATTGTAAAAGGTAATTAATAAAATTAAATTAATAATTATAGATTTAAAATAATAATAATAATATTATTATTAAAATGATCTAAATTATCTTTGAATAATTATAATTAACGTACTGTGGTCATCTAAAACCACTGGATTATATTCCGCGGATGCATCTCCGGTGATTACATAAACCCAATTAATTAGCTACAATCGTGTAGAGATTCCAAAATAAACAGGTGTTAATTAACAACGCGAGTGTTCGTAGAATAGAAGAAAAGTTTCGAAATGGTTAACGAAAATAAGTGAAAATGAAAGAGAGAAGAAAAAAATAAGATAATAAAGTAAGACAATAAAGACGCATCATAGTCAGAGATCGTTTTCGCAATCTATGTTATGTTCCCACGAGGTGATGAGAGCAAGAAAGAAAGAAAGAAAGACAGAAGGAAAGAAAAGAAGGAAGGAAGGAAGAAAGGAAGGAAGAAAGGACGAAAGGAAGAGGATCCCTCGAGGGAGTCGGAGCTTTTCGGCTATGATCCGGTAATTACCGAAGGAGTCTAGAGGTCATCGAGGCCGTTAACGTTCGGCGGCTAATGGTATGCAAGAGACCGGACAAATAAAAAAAATTAAAATTAAAAATATAAAACACAAGGAAAAAAAGAAATCCGATGAGTAGGTGCCGAGAGAAATCAAGGGAAAAATAAAATATTCGAATAATAATATTAATAAAAATAAAAAAAAATAATAATAATAGCAATAATAATAATAATAATGATAAAAGTTTGGTCCGGCTGTGTTGCCGGCTACGAAACAGGGCCCTCGAAACGACTTTACGGGAATTACACCCGCGAAATCGGAGAGATATGGAGCCACGAAATGCGATGTGGCCATCCGTCACTCTTACGGCCCACATGTCCACAACCAGCCTCGTGCATGTGTCTGACCGGCTGGTTGCTTGGTTGGTTGCTTGGTTGGTTGCTTGGTTGGTTGCTTGGTTGGTTGGTTGGTTAGTTGCTTGCTTGCTTGCTTGCTTCCTCGGTGTTTCTCGTGTCGAGTGCACAGGTGGTTCCCCTCCCCAACCCTTCTTTGCAAACCCTTCCTCTTCCTTCCTTCCTTCCTTTCATATCCTTACCAGACCACTTTTTGATAACTTCTTTTCTTTTTCTTGTCTTCTTTTTAACTCAAAGGATTATCTAATTATTGTATTCGAGGTAATTATCCGAGATTTCGAGATTTCGTGAGCTCGTTTACTGAATTATTTGTCCAATTATCCATCGAGAAAGTTGGACAATTATAATTTTTTTTATACTTTCTAGGTGATTGTACATTTTTGTAAACAATAATTGAACAATATTATAAGTTTATTTACGCTTATTTAATTATTATTACCTTACGATTTTTAATAGATTGTATTTTTAGATATTACTCTAATATCATTCAATATATTATTCTCGAGAGAAATTAATCATTCTGATTAATACACTATTACTCCACCCAAAAATATAATCTTCGATCCTTGCAAGAATATTATCAAAGATATAAGAAAGATAAAAAAAACACAGAAGAGATATCCGTACCGTTATGGAGATCCAATTAAATGGATCAAAAAATCGATATAAAGTCGGAGTTCGATCGAAAGATTGGATAACGTTAATTCGTAAGAGAAGATGATCGCACTTACCGAGCGTATGATTTATGGAGCGTTAAACGTAGCCGATGCTTTAAATGAATGTTTTCGAGCTCTGCCAGGGTAACGCGATCTGACCGCACACGATGAGTAAGAAAGAGAAGAAGATAGAGCAAAAGGTAAGGGAAAAAGAAATAAGAAGAATAAAAAGAAGATAGAAGTAATATCACTTTTAATGCCTCCTTCGCTTAATTCGAGAAAACGAAACGAGCACGCATCACGGATCGCCTTTATAAGTCGTTAAATTGTGCAACGGTATAACCGGCCACACTAACACTTATCCACACTTTCTTCTAAATAATCTCTATCGAATCCTCCTGATATTCCGTGAATTTATTCGTTGACGTTGATAGAAGGACCTTGAAAATTCGCGATTCGTCGTCGGTTGAAACGAAAAATCACGGGAGAGACATTTCTAGCAAACCATGAAAGATAATAAAAGACGAACAAGAGGATGTGAAGTAGAAGATGAAGGTAAAGAAGAAAAAGAAGAAGAAGATGATGATAAAAAAGAAATAGGAGGTAAAAGATTAAATACATTTAGAAAGAAAGAGAGAGAGAGAGAGAGAGAGAGATGCTGTCACGCATATATGCAAGAAACCAAGAGAAATAAGCAGGGACTCGTATCTAAACGTCAAATTCCACTTTGACGTTACCTTAGGATCCAAGCAAGGGAGAAAGATAGAGACAGATTGAGAGAAACGCGGTGTTTCAGCAAAAACTCATTAAGGCGACCCCTGCAGAGAGTCCTTTCCTAGACAAAACTGACGATCCTGATGATCCTGATCTCAGCAGACAGGCTGGAGCCTTCCTCGGCCTAGATTCCTGGAAGAGTGAAGTCCTATGCGACTCCGCCTACCTGGACAGGTGCGCCGCCGCTTTCTGCCCTAAGCTTGAAAAAGACAGACAAAGACGGAGAGAAGGAGAAAGAGAAAGAAATAAAACGAAAACTTGCTTCGGGTGTCAGGAACGTATCCTCTGAGTTATTGCGTTTCTCCACTTCTTCCGATGTGGAAGTCCACTGTTTAATGATTCCTTTTTCTTCTTCTTCTTTTCTTTTTTTTTTTTTTATTATCTGTTTTTCTCCGTTCTGGATCGATTTCTCTCCGTCTCGTCTTTCTTATACGAGCACTCCTAAAATCGTCAACTCGCGGTAAACGGTCAACTCTTTCCACGAACAAATATCTTTTTCTCTCTCTCTCTCTCTCCCCTTTTAGGTTCCATCCTCGGTCACAAAACGATTCACCTTTTTATGCTTTTCCAACCTTTTTATTTCTTACTATATCACCGAGAACACGATCTTATCGCGTTTGGAAATATCTTTGGCTTGTCGTAGACCTTTTTTATATTTTTATTTCATTTCCGTTCAACTTTTTAAAATTATATATATATTATCTTCGTTTATATCCAATATCACAGATTTTCTTGTCAAAATTTCAATCGGTACTCCTGACCTATATTTACTTTCTATATAAATTTATATTATCACGAAAATCCCTACAATTCAAAACCACAAATTGGTACATGTCGAATTACGAGTAACGATCGTGTTGGTCATTCTTGAAATTATTTTTACGATCAAGTCTTGTATGATATTCTGAAGAAAATTCAAACTATATGATCGTTCGCGAATCGTGGAAGAAGAGAAAGAAATAGAGTGAAAGTGAAAGAAAAAAAACAGAAAAAGAGAAGGATAGAAACAAAACTAGAAAAGCTCCGTGCATTTAGAACGGAACGATGAAAAATGTTTTACGGTAGAATGATAAACGATCAAGGAACTTCTAAACGACCAAATGATACACTCGAGGGCTCATTGTCCGAGAGAAGTTTTCAGGTAGTTCCTGTCCATTGTTGGACGGTGTCCGTGGTTCATTGTTATTGTTGATGCCAAAGGAACACAATGAACTAGCCGACGAAAAATTCTTTTTTCCAATACCTATATATATATCCGCTAAACTCCGAAAAAACGAAGAAAATTCCAGGGAAAGAAAAAAAATTAAATAAGAATGTTAAATATCATCCTTAACAGATATTCCAAATAATTCTCTAGCGTATTTCTGTAGATATAAAAATTATTACTTTTTTTTATCTCTTTGGTAATTTTGTTATTACAAAAACTCGCCTTATATTAACCCTTATCTCGTCGTTAGATCTTTTTTTGTCGTAGCTGGTTCACATGAAAGGTGATTTACGACCGATAAGGGTTAATAATAAATTCCCTAATTTTCCTTAATTCATATTAAAGTCATAGAAAAAGAAGAAACAGGGATTAAATAAATACTAATTTATCTACCTTTCAACATTGTACCGTAAAAAATAGCCAATCTCATTAGGAATCATTCTTACGTAAGATGAAATTTCTGATCATTATCATTACTCCTTCTAAATGTGGCTCGTAAAATCGTAATAAAAACTACTATTAAAAAGTAGTAACATAAAAAAAAAAAACAAAAAGAAGTAAAATAAAAACTGAATAAAAAAACTCTTATACCAAAAGTAATAGTAGTAGAATATTCCACAAGAAGAAGAAGAAGAAGAAGAAGAAAAAGATGCGTTTTTTCGAGGAAGAATTTCATTTCCAGTTGCGGGCCGTTTTATAATGGCGTTTGTAAAAGACTCGGGCTGACATAAACTGGTGACAAGGATATACATTCGGAAGTAGAAGGCGCGATGGTTCACCCTTCGCCCTTTTTTTAGACCAACCTACTCACCCGTCCTCTACCCCTAACCCCTAACCCCCTCTTCTATCTGTCTCTCTTTGACTCACTTTCTTCTACTCCGTGCGGTGGTCGTCATTGTTTCATTGTGTTATAAACGCATTGCGTGCGCTTAGGTGCGTTAGGCGAGGGTGTATCGATTGCCCCGCCCCCTGCTGCGTAGCCATGACGACACACCCTATCCTATCTACCCCTAACCTAACATCCAACTTCTACGTTTCAACCCTGCCCACAACCTCGCGTTTGCTTCTCACAACTTTCTCTTTCTTCCCCGTAAGAGAACCCCCAACCCTCTCTCTTTCTCTCTCTCTCTCTCTCTAAAAGGAGATAAACAACACACATACACACACATACACACACAACAACACAACAACGATAAAGCTAAAGTGAGATAGACAGATGGATGATAATGTTGGTGTCTTTCTCTATGACGATATTTACGGTGACCATGCTAAAGGAAGTCGCCTGTCATCAACCAAGATTCTACTTGTCACGATCTTCTTGTAAATTGCCACTGTCTTATCAGAATTCTCTACTTTGATGATATCAGTCCACGTATATGTGTACATAAATTAAAACTTGTCATTAACACGTACACACTTTCATCCTCTTTTATTTATCATATTGTTCAAAAAATAAATCTCATTAACGGAAATTGGTTGATAAGAAAGTAATCTTATTAATAACTATCATCATCTCTCATTTAGTTCATTACTGAAGATAATAAGCCTCATCTAATGACCTAGGTTGAGAAAATGATATAAGTGAAGGTGTGATCAGTTTATGAATAAGATTTTAACTCAGGATATGATTTCTCCCAATTTTTCCAAGTAAAAGAGAATCATAAATCCCGTGGGCTGAGTTGTATCCCTGAAGTAAACCCGTTTTCGTTGGAATCATAAAAAATGAAATCTTGGATAATTAATTTTATATTGGTTAAAATACGATCACAAAAAATTACTTAAAACAATCTAATTCGAGTTAATAAATAGAACAATGGAATGAAGATCAATATTATCAAATACTAAGTCACCTATATTGTTCTTCCAATGTTAAATAGAATCTTGGAAGATATGGTGTATCGATGAACAAGATTTCTGTCATCGGCTGGACAATAGCCGACATGTCAGAACCTTATCCCGTAAACTGTTTCACGTTTATGTACGAAGATTCTATTATAGTCTCGATTTCATATTCATAGTCATACGGAAAAGGGTGGAGGAGGAGGAGGAGGAGGAGAATAAGAAGTAGAATAGGAAATGGAAAGAAGAAGAAAGAGAAATAAAACGGACTAGGAAAACTCGTATTCTCGAGTGTTGTTACCTTACGCGACACATCCAATTTGCGTTAACATCGATCCTCCTCGGCTTTACAACGCATTTTTAGATTCCCCGGAGATGCCCTTACACCGAAGATTCCATCGAAACGAGAAGTCATACATATGTGTGTGTGTGTGTGTGTGTGAGAGAGAGAGAAAGAGAGATAGGAGTAAACCAATAATGTAAAAGGTCCTGCTGCCAGTCGGATGACAGCCCGACAGTTCTGACATGACCTTGCACGTGAACCTTCTCTTACAGTGACTCTCAAGTCATTTTATATCGATGATTGAATCATAGTTTATGTTGTTATGCGTTTTATCTAATTTCACCTAATTTCTTTTTTCTCATACCTTTTACATTGTAAAAACACACAATTAATTGTATGTATGAAATATCAAATGAACAAAAATATATTTTTCTTATATCACATATTTAATATACAAATTATTTTGTATAGAAAATACTTGTCAATTTTATATATCTAAATATAATAAATAAAATCCTATTTTTTTATATCATAATATATACTTATTAAGTTAAAAAATAAATTTGATTAATATAAAAGCAATACTGGCTGATGTAAGGTCGAGAATATCGTGGAAAGACTATTTCCTTTGGAAAAGTACGATTCTTGGAAAATTGAAACTCGATAACTAAAAAAAAGATAGAAAAAGAGAATAAAGTAGAACTCGTTTTACAAGGAATCTTGGTGAAAATGTTCTCGTCTGGGCCCTACGACGATATGTGTGCCTTCCTCGGATGAATTTTGGCCGTGGGTCCACTACTCGTGGGTCCCCTCACCAACACAATACGTCTCATTATGTTATCCGCGCATCTCTCGACATGGTCATTTATCATTCCACATGGTATACTATATACACTTATACTTAAATCGATATTTTGTATGTATCGATAGTCTTTTTATATACTTGTGTTCAAACTTATGGATCAGTGTGAACATCATCCCACGAGCAAGCCGTCCCTTTTTTTTTCGTTTCCCTTCGATCATTTACTCGTCCTACTCGAGCATAAGACGTGTAATGCTAAGCTTTGTCTAAGAAGATAATAAAAAGGAATAAAACTTGAAAAGGAGAGACACGTGGTGGTACATAACAGAAAATCATTGTAACGATCGTGTTAATGATACGAAACTATAACCACGAATATACTTGTTTAAATCCATATATTTAAGTATGCTACTAAACTGTTGGTTTAGTTAGTAAATTATGTCAAAATATTTTATTTAAATATATAAATATAATATATTTAATATCTAAATAAATAATAGATCATTATTGTGTTATTAATATTTTTACTAATTTTATATTCGTTCGGTATAATACCTAAGAATAAATAATCATTTTACGAAATGTTTAATATTTTTTATATTGAAAAGATAAAGAAATTAATAAATCATAAAATATCGATCATTTTATATCTAAACAACAAATATATAAATCTTATATTTTCTTTTATTAAATACTCCGACAATACTCATTAATCGAATCAATATATATATTTACACCTTGCAAACATAATTTTCTTTCCACCCTTCACCTTCTCTTTCTCCTCCTACTTCTCTCATCCTGTTTTCAAAATTGCCGATCAACTTATTCCCGAGAATAATCGCGATCGCCGCACGATTCGCGAATTCCCTTTCGTCGACTTTTGAATTATTCATGCGACCAATTCGTACAATCTTTCCTTCTCATTCTCCATCTCTCTCTTTCTCTCTCACATACATACATATGTTCAGAGTCAGACGCGTAAACCTTTAAAGAGATAAATCGTTTGCCGATTGGTATAGAGGAACGATCGTTAACACCTAGAAACAAGATTATCGTTTAACGACCAACCAAAGATTGAAAGATCCGATCGACATATACATATACATATATACATATATACATACATTACACATATATAGAAACCTACAAAGTATATTATTATTATAATCAATTATATCTTAACAAATATTACGAAAGTAAAAACGTCTAGAAAAAATAATTAATCCAAAGATAAATTAATTCCAGCAATGAAATAAAATTTAACAAAATTAGAAACAAATAACAAATCTCTCTCTCTCTCTATTTCTCTCTAAGGGTGGTAAACTAATTTAAAATAAAATAAAATGAAGAAAATAAAAAGGTCAAAGATATCAAAGTGATGTAGAAATAAGAATATTTCGTTATAAAATAAAATAATATATAAAAAATCAGTAAGAAAAGGAAGAAAAGATCTCGTTACAGTAAAGTAGAACCTAAGATAATATATAGAAATAGGATCAAAACAGTTCATTCTTGGTACTTATTATTCATGAATAATCCTAACCCCGTGAGCAGGCTAATGCGTCGTCTGATGCAGTTCATATGCACGCCTACGAACATTACATATACACTATTTCAAGATTGTACATCCAATACTAACAAACAACTACATACGCGTATAAGGAACGTTATACACATGCACGTGGGTGGTAAATATAGGCGTATGTGCGCAAATGAGACCCAGTAGAAAGATCGTTCAAAACTTCTTCTTCTTCTATCTATTTATCTGCCTACCCTTTCCATTTTCTTTCTCTCTTTTTTCTTTTCTTTTTTTTTTTAGTCTTATAGAACGGTGTATATATAGGAAAGAAAAATCATCCATCACGTTCGAGGCCATCCACGTAACTGCCGGTAGACGGCCGATGTTTCAGACATCGGTTCATTCTCCCTCCATCCCACCACCATCACCTCACCCCACCCCCTACTCGCCCCGCACTCACTCTCTTTTACTTTCTTTTTTTATTTTGATTTTTTTCCCTTTATCTATCTTTCTCTCTCTCTCTCTCTATGGATGCTATGGACGTATACGTCATAAAATTGATGAGCGTCTTTGACTAATTTATTATGCCGAAAAAAGCGCTACGAAATTCATAATGATCAGGGCTTGTAAAGAAACAAGCAAGAGAGGGAAAGAAATAGAAAGAGAGAGACTGGGGGGGATCTATAAGTAAGCTCGACCTTTTTATTCTACTACCCCTCGAAAAAATATCTTTCTCTCTCTCTCTCTGGTCATTTTTCTCGAAGACAATCAAGGATTCAGCAGCTAGGTGTTAATAAATTATAATCCTTTACGATGAAAATAATTTCCATGAAAATTACTCTAATATTTTACGTCCCTGATTATTACAACAGTGAAAATAAATTTCAACCTCGGCTTACTTATTTACGTTCGAAGAAATAAAATAATAAGAATAATAGAACTTGTATCAGTTGAACGATCAAAGTTTAGATAATCTTTGGAAAAAAATATTTCAGATGCAGCCTTAAAATTTTAACAAGACATTCTTAAAAGTATAAACTGTCGAAAAAGGGAAGAAAAAGAAATCGATTAATTGAAAGTGTCACACTGGTATAGTCCCTTAAAATTACTATCGATTAAAGTGAACGTTGAGTAAAGAAATAAGTAGAGTTTTGTACAAATCCTCTCTACTTCCTTTTTCTGGATATAAAATATCTATTGAATATGTTAAAGAAAAAAAGTGACAATAACGATAACACAATATTAGTCTCAGCAGTGAATCGAAAATTTGTAACCTCAACTTACTCGACTACGCTTAATTAATAAACTTTTGATCTTATCCGTTGTATGAAACAAGACACACATCCTCTTTCTACTCCATAAAAAGAGAACAAGATAAAGAAGTAGAATACACACACGTATATGTTATGGGAGTATATGTTTTGTTGTATGGACACTCCTTCCTCTCTCAACCTACCCCTTCTTCTTCCACTCATCTTCCTTTCCCTTCTTCATTCTTCCTTTATACGGTCCCCTGTTTCATTCTTTCCACCTTTCTTAAGGAGGTGGTGCCACGCGAATTTTTGAAGCAACCAAGCAAGCAAGCAACCAAGCTCAAGCGCACCGTTCGAGAGCGTGAAAAATGACGCAATTTTCGCGGCACCACCACCCATCGCGAGCTTGAATCTTCTCGTATAAAGGTGCCTATTAGCCGTACTACTCCCTGAACTTCTCTTCTTCTACCCACCCCCTTTCCCTCTCTATCTTTCTTACCACCACCAACTCTTTTCCCTTCAACCCTCCTCCTCCTCTTTCTCCATTACCAACACAACCCCTCGAACGAGACTTACAAGACATGCCTGCCGATTATACTCGACGCTATACACGTGTATTTGTTTCTTATTATTTGCTCGTGTATGTTTTTGTTGGTTTGATATATTAAAGAACTTTGTGTGTAAGTATATGTGTAGACATATGAGTGTACTAGTCTCTTTGAGATCTATGGAAGGACATTTGAAATGTAGTCGAACATGAAAAAGTTTAATATATATATACCTTTGACAAAATCTATGGAATGATGTTAAGCAATCTGTTCGAACCTGTGATAAGTGGAAATATGTAGGTGAATTTAATACTGAATGTGTTGTGTTGAGTTATTTTGTATTTATTTTCTAAATTATTTTCTTTCTCGATGTGTGGTATGCATACACGCGTGATTCATAATTATGTCAGGAGAAGAGTATCAACCGGTATGTAATGAGTGGTATACGTGGGTAGATAAAAGCGAGAGAGAGAGAGAAGGAAAGAAATAGTTGCATGCATGCACCCACAGGATACTAAACAGAAGCGACAAAAATTTATGAAAGAGACAGATGGATGTGCAAGGGCACGTTGGAAAACATCTGCCGGTGATGTTACCCCTTTTAAAAAGAGTATACACCATAAAAGTTACGTGTATTCTTCCCTTATTTAACTCCGACAATCGTGGCTGACATTATCGATAAAATTGCAATTTTTCCCCCGCGAAATACGAAAACTTAAAATTACGATAATTACATTTTCAATGAAATGAACAATTTTTTAATTCCCATAGCTAAAACATTCTAAACTATGTTCATAAATATAAAAAAAGAACAAAATAATAATCGTTACATATAATTACATATATATTTTTGATAGATAAAATAAATAATATTTACATTTATATAAAAAAAAAAAAATTATAACGTGAACGTTCTTTCAGATTTTTTTTTTCAATCCTATAAAAAAAAAAGGGTTAAAAACCGTACAATTTTTTTTCTACGAAACGATCTATCGATCCACGGAACAAACTATACCCAGCCGCTTACCATAAACAAGTTCTTTTATATTTCACTGCATAGAGAATTCGAGAGAGAGAGAAAAAAAAAAGAATAGTATCGAGTTTGGTATAAAAATGTCGTTTCTAAGTATCCTTCGTAAAGAAGAAGAAGAAGAAGAAGAAGACCATAAAAGGGTGATTGTTAGATTTAAAGCCCTATACGTTAATTCTAATCCATGTTGGATCTTTTAAGGTGCCTTTAAAAGTCTCTTCTTCACGGTATTCTCGATCGGGGGAAAACGTTCGATTCCTGTTGAGAGGAACGACGTGACGTAAATGAAGAACAAAAAGAAAATGAAAAAAGGAGAAAAAATTACAAGTAAATGTGGTAAGCAAGTAATAGAAAAGGATAAATAAATAGATATATAGTAAAATAGAAACAGTTTGTAGGAAAGAATGAAAGAAAACAAGTTGATTGTCAGAAAAAAGTAAGAAGAAAGAAAGAAAGAAAGGAAGGAAGGAAGGAAGAAAAGAAAATGAAAAAGGATCTGGAGGATCTACCGTAGAGAGTAGGCTCCACCTCGATCGGAGGACTCGTATACGTGCACTCGTCGAGGTTAGATTCTCGAGTCTTCTGCGATTGGTCGACACGTGGCCCGCCATTGTTTCATTCGCGCCTGTTGCATGTTTCTCTCCAACTCTGAACTTCTGTTACTCTAAATAACTTACAATAGGATCGTTTGCAGAATTTCTAAATTAAAATAGGGATCACTGTAGTTTTTTCTCTTTCGTATTAATATTTATCAAAATAAATGAATTATTAAACGGTCAATATTGTAACGATTGAATTATTTAATTATAGAAAAAAAGAACACTGACACGGTATTTATAATAAAATATTTAAATAATCATACATATTATTATTTATGTAACAAAATACTAGGAGAAGACGAGAGAATGGGGGAAGGGATCTCGAATAAACAAAATTGTAAAATAAAGTTAAAGAAATAAAAAAAAAAGGTTCGAATTAAAATACAATAAAAATGTTAAAAAATGTTAACTCGAATCGTGTTTGAGGATTAGATCAACAGAGAAAAAGAGAGAGAAAGTGAAAAAAGTAAGAGAGTTATTTCGGAAGAACGAGGAAGGAATAAAGAAATCCTAATAATCCTGAGAAGCTAAGCCGACAAGAAGGAGAAGAAGCCAAGGATGATCCTTTTGCTAAGAACTACTTTCTCTCTCTCCCTCTCTCTCTCTCTCTTTTCAATTTAAGTAAAGAAACTGTGCGGAGAGTCAAACCGAAGAGAAGAATCCAAGCAAATGTAACGTAGACGATGCGTAAGGGACACAAACAAAATACAGGTACGATAGAACGTAGCAGCTGCCCATGTAAAACACAGAGATCCTGTGAAGATACCGATAGAAAGGAAAAGAGAGGAAAAAAGAGAGAGAAAGAGAGAGAAAGAGGATAATATGGCTACCGTAAGAAAACCTAAGCGGTCCTTTACATGGGAATCCTAGCTATCCGTAAATTTCAAGTTGATTTGATCTCTATCCTTGATAGGATGTTGTAATTCTGTTGAAAGGTTCATTTAAAAAGTGGTCAAACAAATGTATCCTAGGATTTTTACATGATTGTATTTGACGTTTGATCTAAATTTAATTTTTTCTTTTTTTTTTAAAAAGAATAATTTGTAATTATATTGTAATTGTATTGTATTATATTAAAAACAATATTTTATATAATAATATAACAAAGTTTCCCCGTTGTGATTCGATAAGATGATATTGATTAGATGAAAAAGTATATTTGAAATTATTTTTCGACATTTCACGTTAAAGCGAAGTCGAGGTGTGTAAAAGAAATTTTGGAAATATTTTTGTATAAGAAAAGGTTAATGTAGGATTAAGAAGGATCGTAGATTTGTTCATTCGAAAAGTCTTTTCACGGATAGAAAAAAAAAAGAAAAAAAAAATACCAGAAAGAAAATGAAAGAGAGAAAGGAGTCGGTCTGATCAAAAAAAAAGAAAAAAATAAAGAAAGGAAGGAATAATACAAAATTAGTTACGGTTGGAAAGAACCGAGGTGCGAGTAAAACGCGTTTCTAAAACTCATAATCAGCTTGGTGTTATTTGTAATCTTAGAAAGAGCTTTTTTTTCCAATCAAACTAATGCCAATCGACTGCTCCTAAAAAAAAAAACAAATTTCTTCGATAAAAAATCCTTTGAAATGTGCCAACGTTAGGACAACTTCCTCTACGAAGACGTTACCAGAAAGAGAAAAAAAAATATATAAAATAAAGATTAGAAGAGAGAAAGAGATCAGCTGTCGTCAGGCAAACAATGGCAAAGAAGAAGAAAAAGGGGAAGAAAGGGAAGAAAAATAAAATGTAAGATTGGGTTAAAGAGAATCAGATGAGAATGGATAGAGGAAGAAATATATAAAGGATAAAAAAAGAAGAAGAAGAAGAAGAAGAAGATAGAAAGAGGGCAAAGATCGTGGAAGAAACGACAGAGAGTAGTCAGGTCAAGGAATTTCATTTGACGTCCTCCTAACACCGATGGCATTCCCAAGCTCGCTTGTGCATATCCATCGAGACTATAATTTGGTCCTTGAAAGTGCCACGCCTACGCATATACATCACCTTCTTGCTATCGAGATCCTACGGTTGAGATAAGCCTTGTCACTTTGTCGGTGTTTGTATGCTGTACTCGCGTCAGGAAACGCGGAATAGCAAAGATCAGAAATACGGATAAGCTGGGTTTTATTTTTTGATTAAAAATATTACTGAACTTTTCGATTATTCTTCTCATGCTTCGTACACCTTCAAAGTCTTCTCTCTATTTAAATTTATATTATTAAACAAATTTATCTAAACGTGGGAATATAAGTTCGATACCATTGATTACGAATTTGTCGATTCAACTTATTATCTTGGTTATTTCATCTTGTAGAAATATTTTGTTTATCTAATCATTCGTAAAAGTTACTTATTTGGATTGATAAAATTACAAAAAGAGTAATTCAAATAAAAAATCTTTAGTATCTAATTTACTTATCTTTGAAAAGTATCTGTTAAAACGTAAATTATTAAACGAAGAATAAAGTCGAAAGAAGTGGGCCAATTTTGGAAAAACCGGATAGAAAAGAACTATGAGAAACTGTTTGATCTTGGTGAAGTGGCAGTATAAGTATATCTACAAGGAGTATTGAAAACAGTCCGCACATTGATCCGAGTATTTGGTTACAAGGTCTTTCGGTTTGATACTTTTTCGAAGGGAGACGATCGTCTCATGACAGGAAATCTTGACACTTTCGACGCGTAGCGTGCGTATACCCGAATATATAGGGGTATCCACCTGTCAGAGGATGTTTCTGCCTGCCAGAGAAATCCTTCTCAAGTAAAGGTATACTACCTACACTTTCAACACTATATACACACACTCATAGGACATCAACATATAGAAAGAGAAAGAAAATCTACAGAACTTGTACCGCATAATACCGGGTGACCCTCTTCAAAACCGAACCACGCCTAGTTAGCCAGCATTGTGCCCACTGAAAGTTTATGAACTGGAAACGAATGATCGCGTCCATGACAACTTGATCGTTATACGAGCCCCGATAAATTCCTTATTTTCCGACGAAATACACGATTCTTCCATACACATCTATCTATCTCTCTCTCTTTCTCTCTTTCTCACTCACACACACACACAAACACTATGTATAATAGTAAGTAGAAATATAAATACACTACCATTCAAAAACTAGGAATAGCATGTTGATTTTCTGTCGTTTCTATTTTAAATGTTAACAAATTGAATTACATTTAAAGAGATTCTCACAACATCTTTTTAAATTCACGATGATCTTGTACAGTTGGTAAACCTTAATTTAAAGCTTATTCACATAATGTTTCTTACTTGGACATATTTTGCAACTTTTACGAACAATCATGGAAAAAAATATTTAATTTAAAAAAACGTCATGAAGAAATTATATTTGCCCGGATGACTGGAATAATATGTTTGAGCAATCGTTAAAAACATGCTTCTATCTTTTTTCAGAATTCCAAATTCTTGGCCGATAGTGTACCTGCAAGACTTTTTAATGCCGTAGTTCTGTATTCTAGCTCGTTTGCATTCACTGCAATATGTCAGAGGAGATTAGTGCAATAAAGAGGAATCTAACGTCAAACTAAATACGTGCTTGCGCATCTTCAAAACTCTAATTCCTATATTTATTTCTATCTAATTCTTACCACTACTTATTATTAAAAAGAAAAAAAGAGAGAGAGAGAGAGAGGAGGGAAAAATTCTCACAAACGAGAGATAAGAGTTTCAAATTTTATTTTACATCGCGAGTATCCAGTTGTTTTATATTTTCTTCTTTTATTTATTTGAAAAAAAAAACTAAATGTTAGATTAAGTTTTCACTGTGGTTGGTATAATTAAAAAGAAAGACGGTTGTCGTCTAACTGACCCACCACAATTTTAATCTACCAGCCGAGGCCACGTGCTCTTGAAATCCTCCCTCCCCTTATTTCTTCTCTCTCTCTCTCTCTCTCTCTGTCTCTCTCTTTCTCTTTGGGAAGAGAGATCAACGTATTATACGCGAGACGATACCATGTAACGACCTTCTATCCGGAGCTTGCAACGAATCACAGTCCGACCATCTTTCCCCACATTAAACACAAACCCAAGAAGTGTCCTAAGTAAATATGTATGAAAACGTATTTATGGATAGAAGATATTTTCTCCCCTTTTTTTCTTCTTTTTTCTTTGATATATCTTTAAATATATTTGAGATATCTATGTAATGACGTCATAAATTACACGAATAGTTTCTGATACATATTTTTCTCTCAATTTATTTTATTTATCTACTCCGATTAGAATAATATCATATAATTTTGTTATATATATATATTCAATAAAAAATTAATCGCAATCCCGAAAAAGTTTAATTTCAAATAAAATGATACTAAAAAACTAATAACGATAAAAAAACGTTTATCAGTTTGACATTAACAAACCCTCTGTTTAATATCAAGGAAAAGAAACTACTGTCAACGCATGATTAATGATCCAGATTATCAAACATTTTTCCTTTTTTTCACGCGTGTCCCAATGTAAACGAAACGGAGATTAAAGTTGACGTTTGTCGTACCCTCGACTATACACTCCCTACCCCTTACCCCTCCACCGCCACCACCACCACCACCACCACAAGCAACGTAGTCGTCTTTCTTTTTTACTGCACGTGTTCGGATAGTCCTACTGATTGTAATATTTTAATATCGAATATATAGGACACTTAAATATATATGTTTGTGTTTATGTATGTATAGGTTGCAGAACGTAAAGTTGTATTTATAAAGGGGAAGAGTAAAGTATTACGCGCGTGTCTCTAACACCACAGGGGAATATCTTTTTAATTAGATCACGAACGATTTATTATAGCTTCTGGATCTTTTACTATACGATCTATGATCGTATATTAATCATGCATTCATTAAAGTTCATTCAAACAGATCTATTTAATCGATTGATTGTAATTTCTATTTATTTCACATTTCATTAGTTTTATCATTAAAGTATTATCTCGAAGTCTGTATAGAATGATTACAAATACGAAACACGTAAAAAAAAAAAAAAATCTGTGTATAGATGTTTCAACGAAAATGTGTTTACTACCGTTTCAGTTTAGTTTTTTTTAAAATGCAGCAGGGAGACAACAGTTTTTCATGAAAGGAAAATGAGAATAGAAAACGAAATGAAATTTGGTGCGTCGAGTAAATAATGTGAGTCCTAAGAGGGCGGGCCAAGAGAAAACTATTTCGAAGCCTCTCCGCCCATCCCAAACCAGGAACCTGCTCGAGAAAAAGAGGTAAAAAAATAAGAAGAAAAAAAAATAATCGTAAGAGATCTACGTTTAGATCTCTCTCTCTATCTCTCTTTTTCTCTTTCACTCTAACGTAAATCATATTCTTTAAGAAAAATCCTCCTTAGGCTATCCCTTTTTCTTCGAAACTGTCTTAAAGAATATTGTCTTATCTCGTTATTAATATTTATCGTTTCTTTTCTAGGATCTTTCTATTGGAAATTCTATTTGTAACATTAAACGAATCGAAGCCTCGATTTTTATCAATATATTGAGAAATCCTTATAAATTGTATCACATTTGTAAAACGTCAAATAAGTTTTTTGTTCCCGTATTCGACAAATCTTGATCGATTCTAATCCCTGATTTGACAATAACACAAAATACTATTTTTTCCAATTCTATTTCTAATTTAAACAAAAACAACTAATTATCGGAAATTTAATATTAAATATTTTTTCAAAGAATTAGAAATTAATTCCGTGTACGAAACATAATGTATCTTCTTACGAAGATATTTTCTAGTTTCATTTTTAAAAACATACACGGCGAAATTAATCTAAAAATTGAATGAAAAAACTTAAAGCTAATAATTAAAAATCGAATCTTTAAAATTCTTTTAATAAATTGAAAATATATATATCACATTATCAATCATTCAAAAAACAGAGAGAGAGAGAGAGAGAGAAAGAGAGGTCTTTAAATAATTCATTCAGCTAGCTCAGGGAGAATCGAAGATCGTTTTCAGGATCAGATGCAAATCAGATTCATTAGCGTTAAGCTACATAGGGATGGAAAACGTGCTTGGTGATGTGATCCCACCGCGTAAACACTCATATAGAGACACACACATACATACACACATACTTAAACCCACACAGATGCATATTGTCGAGGGATACGTCGTATTCCGTTTGGTATTTGCGAGGGTAGTTATTGCGCGGTTACACCAACCCCTCCTGACACTCGTCTCTTTCCTAAATGCATTTCAACTTTGTCCTGACGCAACCCTGATATTTTTAATCTAACATTAGCTATTTCAATAATACTAATATCCCAAAATTACACAACCATCTATTTTTATACATTTTCAAGGAAGCATAAAATATTTAACATTGAATACAAAATAAATCAATCAATTTGAGATGAAAACAATCTGCATTTAAATTGTGCATTAAATTCAAAGGTACTTGGTAAGGATGAAACTAATTTTGATCTGATAAGGTCAAAGTTTGGACAAGAAACAAAGCGAAACGATTGAAAATGATCAAGGAATATCGAGAGAAAGAGAAAGAAAGAGAGAGAGAGAGAGAAAGCGAATGAGTGAGGATGAATAAGGATGAGAGAAACATTTGGACAAAGAGGCGTGTACTAACGTAGCTTTTCCCTAGGGTTCGAGTATGAGAGCGCGAAGATATACCCCTGGGATTACAGGGATTACACGGAGATTGAATCATTTCCCACCCACTCCCGTGGCGATGCCTAAACGTGTCTCCGCCAAGCTGTCCCTTAATCATCGTGTCTTTAGCAGAGGTCGTTATCGCGTTTCCGATTCGAAATTATCCTTCGAAATTCGATGTACCGTTCAGTAAAAGAGAGAGAAAGAAAGACAAATCCTTTTAAACTGATCAATGTTTCCTCCAATACAAAATGAAACTTTTACATTGTTATTTTAACCCGAAATTTTGATCTAAGAAAATATTTGATTAAAAAATATTCTAATAAATTCTATATCCTATAAATTATTAACTTCTCGAACAAATATTTTAGATAAAAAAGAAATATTTTCAACATCTAAATAACAAATAGCTAAAAATTATACTACCCTTCGGAGTTTTATCTATTAAAATTATAATAAATTCGCGTAAACTAATATTTTAATACCCACCTACCTCTGATGCAAAATCTAAACAAAAAGTTAGAATTTTTCGTATTAAAGCTGAAGCAAAGTTTACTCGTAAATAATCGAGTCAATTATGCGAAAGTCACGTAATGAAAGTGCGATGTCGTACAAAACCAGCTAAAAACAAACTCCGAAAGATTCGTTGGCAACCCCCTAATCAAGTCCCGTTTAATAAAAGCAGGGTGGTCGGTTGTGCACCCTCGAGGTTGAAGCGAGCCCTGCTAATCTGACTTTGATTAAACTTTTAGCGACACCTAAAAGGGTGCTACCCGATAGATAGATACGCTTTTTGGTACCTATATGTGTATGCTTTCGGGATAACTAAACGTGTAAGTCGATTTTTATTACAACCCTGTGCATACATTACGTTATCTATTACGACACGCTTGATAATAGAATTATCGACGCCTCGGGATTAGGCTAATAAACTTTTCGAAAGTTTGAACATTTTTTTTTTCTATTTTAATAAAAAAAGGAAAAGGAAAAAAAGGTTAAGTTGATGAAAATATAAAAATCATGTATTAGCGTACGTTTGGAAAATCGAAAAGAAAATTGTTTTCCAAAATTAAATGTTCCAGACTTCGTAAAAGTTATTTAAAAAGTAATAATAATTGTAATTAAATTTATTATTTTAAATTAATTGACTTACCAGATATCCAAAATATTCGATTCCTGTAACAGTGTCCTCTCGTGAATCCAACGTAATATAATGGAGGTCTTTCGAATGACGTATGTTGGTAACTAGACGTCGCTGTTATAATGATCACATGGGTAAGGCAGATTACTGTTTTTTTCTGTCCACAGAGATCTGTAGTTTGCCTGTAATAAATCAACAAAAAGAAAACAACTATAAATAAAATAATAAATAATCGTTAATGTACGAATAACGAAGATATAGAATAATATTTTTTTTTTAAATTACAATATTTGGCAAATTAAATATTTCTCAAAACTGTTTTAACAACAAGCAATAACGATCTATAATTTTTAAAGTATTGATTAAATCCAAAAAATATAATTAATGTTTTTTCAAGGAAACTAATGTAAGTATATATAATACATTATAAAAAATGTATTTTTATAATTAATTTAATAAGAAAAAAAATTATTTTAGAAGATATATTTCGTTAAAAATAACAGAGGATTATCTACCTATGATGATTGGTTATTATTAAAAAATTGCAATGGTTATTATATAATAAAAACTATGTAAATTAATTACAATTGATAACGATTATGAAATTTTATAAAGCTTAGATACACATCATCGTTATCAGGTTTACTTGTTATTTTTCTTCTCGTTTATATTTTTTCTTTTTTTTTCGTATATTTCGCGTTGGTTTTAAGCGAGAACATTAGTTTGTTAACGTTTGATTTCGTTGAATACAACGATTCATTAATATATATATATATATATATAACGTTTATATTATATTGTACATAAATTAAATATATGATACAAAAAGAATTTATAAGTCATATTCAGAAAATAAAATAAAGAAAGAATTAATGTTTTCTACGTTTGTCACGATCATCACGACGTTGGTCTCGGTCTTCTTTACGTTTAGTTGTACTCGTAGAGCTCGTAGCGTGCTTTGCTTGTTTCAAGAACTGATCCAAACCGAAAGGATCTTCCTCGTCTTTTTCAAACTGTACCGGTCCAGACCGTGCTGTTGATCTATCAGTACCACTAAACTCTTTATCTGGTACAAACCTACAACAACAAATATTATAATAGATCAAATGTATCTAAACAAAAATATACAATAAACTAACCTATTCGTTTTAACGAGTTTTTCCAAATCATCTCCATAGTTATCCTTATCGATATTTTTACTTGGCCGATAAATGTGAGAAGCAATAGAGTTGGCATCTTTCCATGGTTTATCGTAAACATTGTACTCGTCGTCATGACCATAACCACTGTCCATTCCTTTAGTGGTATTAAACAAGCGTTGATCGAATTGTGATTCTCCGGATGTAGGAATACTCTTTGCTGGAAGTCCAAGTGCAATTTGTTCGCTGATATCACGTTCACGTTCTCGTTGTAAACGAGATCTCTTGTCTGGTGCAGCGCGTGCTAAATTTCTGTCTCTTGCACGATCCTTGTGTCTTTCTTGTCTTAACTGATCTCTTTCACGTGTTTCTTCTGCCTTATCTGTAATAAAAAAAAATTATTAATATATATTCTATAAGAACTATGTTTTTCAATAATAATAATAACAAACAAACCTAACGCCGCACTGGATTTTAATCCTGCACGTTCTTCTCTGGCTTTCTGAGCAAGTTGTCTCAAATGATCTTCCTTCTTCTCTTTTTCCTTCTGCGCTAACTTTTTCTCCAACTGAGCTCTCATCTCAACAGCTTCCCGAGCTTTTCTATCGGCAATATACAGGGACTCTGCTAATTTAGCAAAATTTTCATTTAAATGAACTTGTTGCAACCCACGACCATCTGCAGCTAGTCGTTTATCAAGAGGAATCGTATAACCCTATCATAAGGTAATAAATATTTAATAATATTTAAAATAATCAATATCTCATGAACGAACTCAATACCTTAGCATTTTTCCAATTACTGATGCATGGCGGTATTTTCCATTCTTTCTGTTCCTTTACTGTAACTTTTCTTGTGGGAGAATGCATGACCGGTGCTGGTGGAGAAGGTGGTCCCCGTGGAATTTTTTTATTAATTCTACATAAAAAATATTTACATAAAATTAGTAATATAATTAAAATATAATTTATAGATAGATATATAGATAATTAATAAATTCTTACTTGAATTTCGGTGGTTCCAATGGATCAATCTGAGCTTCAACCATTCTAATAACTCTTTGCTTAGCACCTGAATTAAAAGATTGTCCTTGCTGCGAAGGAGTGTAACGAATATATTGAGCTGGTGCTTGTTTTTCTGCACATCTAACTGGCATAGCAGCAGCAATTTTAGATCTAGTAATTTTCTCTAAAGCTTTTTTCGTTTTCTCAGTAATCTCATCGATTTCATCTTCGTCTGGACGTTGCAAAGTAGGATCTTCTTCGTTTGTTATTTCAGATGGTAACAAATCACTGAGTTTGCTATAAACTATTTTATCTTTAGAATGACCCTGTCGAGCTATTACATCGTATTTAACTTTTCCTTCTGCATCAAGTTGAACTGCTAATGCATTGCTTGTCATTTCTTTTCCTTTCATTCCCATTGCCAATGGATATTGAGCAACATGAATTTCTGGAAAGGAACCTCCATCTCCAAAATCCTATAACAGTTACATACAAAATTTATTTAACGTAAACTATATAAACTTCATGTTTTATTTAAAAATAGTAATTAATAATAATAAAAATTAAACCTCTGCACTGCGTGGAACCCATCCTTTCCTTTGTCCATAAGGTGGTGCTGTAATGACAGCTTTAACCAAAGCAGAAACTGGTCGTTGACGTAGCTTTTGTTCACGAGCTTCATCTTCTCTATCCCAAACAACTTGATTGGGTACAGGCAATAAACTGTCATGAAAAATTAGCTTATTTAATATTTTTCAATGAATATTTTCACCAATTAGTTTATCTCTGTTATAATCGATAGAAATTTTGTTTAAAGGTTAGGTATCACGATCTTAAATAACTGCAAGTATCTATCGTTCTACAATGTAGAAAATAAACATAAATATTAATATTTAACAATATTACTTATTAATATATACAAATTTACCTTGATAAAGACATTTTTACAATTAAATACCAAGGAACAATATAAAATAATTTAGACAATAATCTAACCAGACTAACTCGCGTATAGCAGTTATTAACACTGTCAGCGTCAACGTGTCAAAAACTGGAACTAATAATTGTAGAAAATAAAATTTAGCTTCGTAAATAAAGAAAATTATATTAAACATTAAAAACAATAATATTTATAAATGTTGTTGAATTGTTATTAAAACCTTATCAAATCTCGTAGAATTTTATATTAATTAAGAATAAATTTTTAAACAAATTATATTTATGTTAAGAACGGGACATATTCAATTCAAATTTCCCACAAATTTTATGGCGCTAAAAAGAAGAATTTTGAATTTTTTATTACAGAGAAAAATAATAAAATATTTATTTTGTAGGGGTAAAATTGTAATAAAGTAATTGTTCCATTAGTACATAATTTATTCGTCAACACGTATTTTCCATAAATATATCATATATCAATATTCATTATATATATATATATATATATATATTCTGTATTTTTTGTTTTTTATACTTTTTTTTTGCCTGCATATAATAATATACTCTTACAGTACACTGTTTAAATGTATGAGAGTGTATGTATATATATTTATATATATATACATATAATCTCCATATATTTTTTAATATAATATTTTTTTGTACCAATTTGAGTTGCTTTTATGAACTCACAATGCGCTTTTTTTCTTCGTATAACTCTATTTTTTAATATAATTTATTTTTGCAGATTCTCTACATTTCGCAAACTTTTTAAAAATAGAATATATTACGAACTGCACATATATCGAGATCGTACGTGTCATAGAACAAATTAATTAATTAATATAAAATACAAATTAAACGTTAAAATGAATTCATCATTGATATGTACGTAGATGTTTCTCAAAGTTTATTTCATATTATTTGCATATAAACAATACATTTTTTTTCTACTGTACAGATCGACAATGTTTTAAACTAAATTTAATAAACAATTGATTTATATTTGAAAATGAGAGATAATCTGCAAAAATAAATATACTTAAAACTATACACATGTATAAGCAACTCAACGATGAGATCGTTTCATGAAATATTATAAATAAAATATTATTACAGAATACATCACCTAAAAATAAAAGTGTTGTTAAAAATAATCAAACATGAATAGAAAGTTTCAAATTAACAAATAAATAATTTTCCTTTTTCTTAATACAACAATTCTGATTCGTAAGCGCATAATCATTCCTATTGAGATCATTTTTGTTAAAACGCATTATTAGTATATGTTTCGCTTGCAATACCATTAAATAAATGTATATAATTGGCTAATATCCCTTTCGTTACTATCCAACCCATATACGAGTCATCCATGCAAAAGAAAGGCCTTGTATGAACGACCAACCAACCGACCCATATAGGGGTTGTGTACAGTGCAACGATTTGTACGTACAATTGAATTTATTTCGAACGAAAGGGATAAGGTATATTTTTTTTTTGTAAGTACATGTATATACCACTAAATATATATATATGTGTATATATCTAAATACGTATTTACGTTTATTTCAAATAATATATCTACGACTCTCGACCAGCAAGAGTTCGTTTTTTACGTTTGTGTGACAATTTTTTATTTTTTTTTTCTTCAACTATTTCATTTAAATCATTTTTCTTTGCTTTCTCTCGAATAGATTTTTAAGAACATATATGTAAATACGCAACAGCAGTTCGTGGCAATTATTTATTTTTTTTTTTTGAATTTTTACCGATGGATCAGACACAGTTACTTTTCTTTTTTATTTATTTGTTATATTTTTTTTTTTACTTAATTTTTTTACCGTTTTTTTATTTAATCGTCTTTTCTATTTTCCTTTTCTCTTTTCGTGTGATATTAAACTAATGAAAAGGGAAGAAAGGCAGTGCAAGCGTTGAATACTACGGTAATTACCGCGAAGTCAACTTCGAGTTTAATTACTTCACACACTCGTGAAAGAAAGTAGTTGTGTTTACTTTTATTTTTTTTTCCTTTTTTTTTGTGGTTTTCTTGTTTTCTTCTTTTCTGCCAGCAGAGATAAATCACGTATAAAGCGTAGATACACATCATCGTTATCAGGTTTACTTATTATTTTTCTTCTCGTTTATATTTTTTCTTTTTTTTTTTTCGTATATTTCGCGTTGGTTTTAAGCAAGAACATTAATAACAGAAAAAAAACAACTCGATATTAATTTCTAAAAAATCAATCCAAAAATCTATGTAATAAATCTTCTTGTAATATTAAAAAAAAAACAAGAATTAAAAATAGCAGCGTAATATAAGTGAGCGGGTTAGTAATATGATTGCAAAAAGAAGATCTATTTGTGATCTAAAAATAAAAAAAAAAAATAAAAAAATTGCGTAAAAAACTTTTAATAAGACTAGTTTGTTAGCGTTTGATTTCGTTGAATACAACGATTTGTTTACATATATAACATTCATTAAGTGACGATTGACATATGCGAGTTGGTTTAATCCTAATTATAATCTAACAGTACAACACTGCCTAATTTTAATACTATTTATCAATCACAGCGACATATAACTTGTTAACTTTTTTTATGCATGTTTATATGCATATATATATCTAATACGTATATGTATTTGGGTATGTAATAATGTATGTATGAATGAAGAGTGTACCTATATTATAGACAAAGTAATATATTCAACATAAAAATATTATTTTGTCATCATTTTTGACGTGTTTTAATCTTCGATATAGACAATACTCCATTTGATAATATTACATAGTTTTACGTTTGCAATATTGTGTTTGACACACACATGTATGTTTTTTATTTAATTATTATGCTGTTTCATATTTTTTTTTTATTTTATATATATATGTTATATATCGACCACTAATCGTACAATTAGGAATTATGCATAGCACAATAAGCAACCACATTCACAGTAAGCTACGTTTACCTATTTTTTGTTGTTGTTTTCAAAACTATTCTAAGAAAGCGAACTTTTTCATCTTACTTTCAGCATTTACCTTACATTTATTATTAATTATTGTAATATCGTTTAGTCAAATTCACAAGGTAGAGGTTTTTTTATTCTTTTTTTTTTTGCTTTTCTTTGAATGCAAAGATCGAAGGATAATTTCATAAGGTTTTTATAAAATCATCCTTTCCCGATTATTTATTTATATTTAATTATTGTATTATATTAAATAGATACTTAACATTGATTATATTATTTAGTAGGTATCGTTAACTTGTGAGGTACATCTTAAATTATATTCAATATATATTTACTTAAATATTTCTAACTCAAACATGATTTTTCCATACACAGTTTCTCTAAAAGTACCTTTTTAAGAAATTAATATATAGCTTATCGTTATTATTATTATTATTATTATTATTATTATTATTATTATCACGCGTCAGTATAGTCCAAGCTTTATAATCATTTTATACGTTTGTTTTTCTTTTCTTTTTTTCTTTTTAAGTAAATATATACTTTATAATTATTACACAAATACAAATATTTATTCATCAATGATCTAACAAGTTAGATAGGAATTCTCGTTTTTTAAAAATAAATGCAATAAAATTTGAAAAAAAAAAAACATTAGAAGAATCCCACTCCGAAAAAAAAGATTCCGCACTATACCAAAAAATATTAATGATCTTATATTAATCTTTTCGTTACTAACGACCCATATAGGAGTCATATACCATGCAATTATACACATTTACGAAGGAATTTATATAGAAAGTTAATGTTTAACGAAAAGAAGGGGTTGAAGGTAAAATATTATCGTATATAGATTGTATCTTATTTACATGTTTCAATCTATATATATATATATATGTAATTCTATTTAACATTGACTTCACAGGAGTGATTACGCATTTTAATAATCGTATTCATTGAGAAGAAAAATTCCTTTCTTAATAGAAATACCTGTACTTTTGTGCGCACCAATTTTTTTTTCCATTACATTCTTTAAACTAATTAAATTCTTTTCTCATAATACTAACATATACATTTTACACGTGCTCGTGATAATTATCATCTAATATGGTTAAAAAAAAATAATAACAATAATAAAACAGTATGCAAATTATACAAACGGTTACAGCGAAATCATTTCTGAGATATTTTCTAAAAAATATTTTCTACAGAAAAAATCGTAAGAAATATTCTAAACTAATAAATAAGAATTTTTGTCTGCATATTGTCCTGTCCTAAAATTGATTTATTCAACTTACGTGAACCTACATCTATTTAGATTACTATTAAAATTTATTTATTCACAGTTGTAGCTTGTTTTTACTTTTTAATTTTCTTTTTTATTATCATCTCTTTTTTTTTTTTTAAACAGTATTATTGACTACAGGCATTGACTTAAGTATTTCTTTTGAAGTAGTAGAAAAATTTGTTCTTTCCTTTTTTTTATTCTTCCTTTTTTTTTTATTTCCTCAAAATCATATCAATAATATTTGTAAGAGATTTCAATGAATATATATATATAATATAATATCGTTTAATTTGAATATTATCTGACATATATCTTTCCTTTCTTTTTCTTCTTTTTGTAAAAATATACTATTGTTTTAATTAAAATATGCGATAAAGGTGTATTTTTATGTTGTTTAATAATTTCCTTTGCGATTTTTTTATTACGACACTTCGATTAAAATTTCTTTCGTTATCGTTCGAAAACATTTGTTTCTCTCTCTCTCTTTCTCTCTCACCCTCTATTCGTGGTATCATATTGATTAATGTTTTTTTTTCTTTTTAATATGTCATTAAAATTGTTTTATTTCTTTCAAGGCATTACGTAAAAAAATATATCGAGTCTGATTATAAAATAATTAAGAAAAAAACAAATTTACGTACGCAGTCTATTTTGATTTGAAAAAAAAAAACTAGAATTTAACTTTCTCTTCATACATATATAAATAATTTACTTCTTTTTTCACCAACATGTGCTTCAGTGTAATGTTAGCAGTAACATTTATCGTAATATTATTATTATTTCATATATTATCTAGTCAAGTATATCCTTAAAAATTATCCAATAATTTATTATTTTATTTTTTTTATTATTTACTCTATATTATATTTATGAAAATAATAAAAAATTAAACAATTATATAATAAACTATAGTTTATAAAAAAAATGTTTGTTAAATAAATTACACGCGTTATAATTAAAGCAAATAAAATTTTAACTTTGTGTTGTTTAACTTAATCCATACAAAAGTATGGATAAACATTTTTGATTTAATTTAATGTTAGATTATAGAAAAGCTTTTCTATTTTTTATATTTATTTTTTCTACTATAATTAATAACAAGCGTTATATTTATCCGATGCAAGTAGAGAATGCATTTATACTAATAGTTATAACGAATATATTTTATTATTATTATTATTATTATTATTATTATTATTATTATTATTATTATTATTATTATACCAGTAATGACAATGAATACTTGCCGATCACATGCAAATCTTATTATATTTAATATTATTTATTATATATATATATCAATCTTAAGTAATAATTTATTGTCCATTTGAGAACATTCCTAATATTATTTATTGTCTGTTCACACAGTATTGTCGGTTATTTATTCCCTATTAATATTTTTTATTAATATTATTTTTATTAGATTATTTATTTTTCTTAATTTAACACTATAAACGTTGTCTGGATACTAAGGAGGATCATTATTGTCAAATATTTTGTCTATCATTGTCAACCAATTTTGTATTGTTCAAATTAGCATCCTAAAAATATTATTAGAAAAAAAAATCAAAAAGAAGAAGCTTTAATTCAGCTAAAAAAATGTCGATCTAACGATCATCGTTTAAAGAACTTTATAACGACATTAAAAATGGTATTTAAATGAAAAAAAAAAAAATTGAAAATTATATTTATATATATATGATATATATTTGCTAAAAAAATAACAATTATTTTATAGCAACCAACAATACTATTTCTCTTGTTCTTCTTTTTTTATTGTTCTTTTTTCTTTTAAATATATACTTAGAAAAAATCTAAGTTTGATTTATACCTTATATTTTTATAAATAACAATATATCATTATAAAGTATATTCGTTTTAAAAACTATTAGTTTCTTTATGGTGCAGATCAAAAAAGTGCCAGGTGCAAATTATTGTCCCTAGAATTCAGTCAACATTATTCTTATTATCCCTATACTAAACAATTGCATTTAAATATTAATATACACGAATTTTAAAAGCTATATTCAATTAGATCTTTTTTCCCTAATTTTTATCTCTTCACAAGGATATATTCAATTGTCGTGTTACACACAACAATATAGAAACATATATATATTATTATTATTATTAATATTAATATATTTTATACATACGATGACTTTAACGATTAACACAAGAAAATTTTAAAATAAAATTTATAGCAAATATCTATTTTATTCTATTTTTTTTTAAATTCCTCTTTTCACTTAAAACGATCATCAAAAAATTGTTACTTCTCTATTGTATATTTCAAAGAAATAAATTTCATTAGCAAATTTCAAATGCGACGCAAGTTTTCGATGTTGTTGTGTGAATATGTATTAGTCATATGTAATCATTTATTATTATAAAATAATTCTATATATATGTGTGTGTGTGTATAATCCGTTCAAATAAAATCCCATCTTTAATATTTTTCTTTATATTTTTTGAATGAATTGTTATAGAAAATTTCCAAGATCTCCTGACTCTATTTATAAATCTATATTATATTATAGCATTAATGTATATTTAATGTATTATAAATATCCTACGAGACATATTACGTACACGTAATATTTTCTAGTATACATTTTTCCTAAATATATATCTCCATAGATCACACGAAACATCTGTTTGATTAAATCTAATATTCACGAAAAACACATCGTACTTTTCTTTTTTTATTTTTCTAAATTACTGCGCTGCATTTTATGCAATTTTTTTTTTTACGATCGATACTCTACTTGCATTGTGTTGTTAGCCATTAAAAATATTTTTTTTTAATTTTTTTTTTTTATAAAAGTACAGTTTTTCTTTTCTTCTTTGTTTTTTTTTTTTATTAACGTGCGACAACACACAGGGGATAGTCATTAATAATAATAATAATCAAGTTTTTTGTTCTCAATTATTACGTATTCGTCATTTTCTATTGGCAATATACGTCTTGAAAAAAAAATAAAATAAAATAAAATTATGAAGAAAAACAAATAAATGTATGAAATAAAAATTGTAATGTTTTTTTAAAAGCGCATATTTTCACGAACAAACACACATAAAATCACACTTACACACACACATACACCACATATACGCACATTATAAAGGATTATTAATATCAACCACTTGGTGGCCTATTTTATACGCTGGGCACGTTAGAAGTTGGTGGTAGCGATAGAAAACGTTTTTTTTTTCTTCTTTTTTTTTTATGCGCATTAGATGCGCGAATATATTATATTTTTGTCATCTCAATTTTAAATCTTACTAATTTAAATATTTCAATCTGTGAATATACCAAAAGTACATCCTGTGTGTACTCCTTTAATTTTCTCTTTTATAACTTTTTTTAATTATTTATTTATTTATTTATTTATTTCTTCTAAAAAAATGGCAACGCGTTTTACTCTCGTTATCTGAACTTCAACTTTAATGGGAGGAGGAATAATCATCATTATCGTCATTTACATTCATTCCATTCAATAAAGCTTTATAGATTTCACTATACAAGGAAAATCTATTTTAATGACTACTATGTTTCCGATTATTTCATTTTCTTTTTTTTTTTCATTTTTATTTATTTATTTTTTTTTTCTAAATTCAATACTGCAACATCCTTCTCCTATTTTTTTAGTCTATTTTTTTTCTTTTTATATTCATTTGGATGAACACTCCTCGTCAATTCAAAATCATAGTTTTACTATCGTCATCATCATCGTCAATCATTATTATAAATCAGAGAGTATTCATTAGCAACCCTAAGATCCTATTTTCCCCATAATATCTTTATCGATATCCCCTTAAATTATGGACAATGTCTCGTATAACAATTTTTTAAAACTTCTGTAAAAAATTGGATACACTGTAATCCCGCAAAGAGACAAATCTACAAATGACCCGAACGAGATACTTTTCTATTATTAAAATCAAGTCGACATAATTATTTTCAATATCGTTTAAAGTGGGATGTATCATCCTGTATAAGAAAGAAGCTCGAGAAAACGATTGTCAGATAGTTTTACAATGCTTCGAAACATAAATAAGCATTCTAACAATTTCGACGACATGTCAAATATATAATATTCACCTTTATAAATTTTGTTATTCCTTTTATCTTTTTCTTCTTTTTGTTTTTTGTTTTTTTTTTTTATTTTAATTTAATTCTCTACGTAAGAATATTATTTCAAACGACATGTATTTAATTACATCATTACGATGTCGCCTTGAAAATTATCACCTATAAATATATATATTTCTTTTTTTATTAAAAATTCCAATCAAAGAATTAGTTTGATTTATTAAAATCCACGATTTTATTGTCTCGGTTTTTTGTCATCTTTGCTACTTCAAGAATTTATTGTATTTCTCATATTTTAGTATTGTATATTTATCTTGTTATTATTATCAGAGTTGTATGAATCATTTATGAAAGAGAATAAATCTTTTAGAATGATTCTTTAATATCGTTTGAAAGAAGAAAGAAATATTCTCATTACGACTCGTCTTTATCAGAATATTTAGCCATTTCATTGCGAATCCATGGAACGTATTTGGGTACATAGGCATAAACACCTGGTAATTTTGGTTGGGCACATTTTATACCCCAACTTACTATACCACCGACAAACCATTTCTCTTTGTCATCTTTGTCTTGACATAAAAGAGGTCCTCCAGAATCACCCTTTAATCAAATTTATCATAACCCTTACATCATGATAGAGTATAAAATTTATAGTATTGCAATACGACAAGTATATAATTGTAATAAATAATTTACTGTATTCTAATACACGGTAAACTGTAATAGTACTACAAAAACCAAAAATACTCTTTTGAAAGTTCCTTTTTCCAAAAAGAAAAATATAAAGATTTTTAAAAAAAAACTTGTAATATTGAAAAAAAAAAATATTTTAATAAAAATTTACCTGACAAGCATCTTTCCCACCATCAGGATAACCAGCACAAATCATTCCCTCGGTTACATTCAATTCCTTATAAGCCAACCACAAGTTACAAACCTGCCTACTCAAAACAGGAACTTGTACCTCGTTAACAGCTGGTTCATACTCAGCATCTATAATTAATCGTCTTATCATTTAATCAAATTGATTGAGAAAATATAATAAACATTTCTTCTTTTATTTTAATTTCGCGTATTTACCAATACATTATAGATTTTATTTATTCGATTATATTATTTCTACGAGAAAACACTTAACATTTGAAAGCATTTAAAATTGATTCGCTATTTCTACTACTACGATAAAAGTTGATTTGTTAAAGGACTTACCCTGAGTGTCGTTCTTCTTACCCCAACCAATAACTGTGCAGAGGGTTGCTGGAGGAAGATTGGTTGTAGCAGTGGGTAAACATACTGGTCTTAGATGTTCATGAAATTGTACACGTTTCTCTAACTGTTTTTTATATCAACATTAAAAATAATTTGTGTATTTATATTAAATTATAATTAAAACTAACTCCATGAAAAAAAAAAATGAAATTTCCAATATACCTGACACAATGCAACGTCGTTGTCATGAACGATACCCAAACTGTAATCAGGATGACGAATAACTCTTTTGATCTTTAATTTCTGTCCAAGATAAGTATGACTGTGTCTTCTGGTAATACCTAATTGTATCGTCCAACCAGATACATCCGAAAGACTGAAAGTATATTTTCTTTACGCGTCAAATTTTATATTTTGCAAATGAATTAAGTTCATTTTAAAAACGAGACATTTTGTTGTTCAAATAAGTTTGGCTTACTTTCCAACGCAATGGGATGCTGTTAAAACCCATTGATCGGAAATTAATACACCGGCACAGTAAAAAATTTGTTCCGGGCCACCCAAAAGTGCTGCTAAAAAGGGCCAATCGCCTGGAGATGATTCAACCCCACCGACGATTCTAGTTTTAACGTTTGAATGACCGTAAAGTGGAAATCTCCTGCCGCATGCTGCAATTCATTCGACACAAAATAAAAACAAATAAAAAGAATAGGATATGATAATTTGATTTGTTTAAAATAAATATTGACAAATAAATATGTTTTGAAAATTCACCATATTCCGAACAAGTTAGTTCTACCGTTGGATAATCCTCGTCCTCTTTAATACATGCTTGAAATTTTTTCAATAAACTTCGCTTTGGTGTTAATCTCCGATATTGGTTCGATTCGTTGTAGATTTGAACCGTAGTCGTGTTGCTATCTTTCGTAGAAAAATTCGATGAAAGTGCTACACTAAAAGGAAAAAAAAAATATATATCGAATGGTCAACATTAATTTACGTTAAATCGAGAATTAAACGATTCGAAAAAAATTCAACCCTGTAATATTTTAATACAAATTTTCTATACCAATCTGATTTTATATAAAATGAACCATGTAAATAAAAAATGCTATTTAAAATAAAAAAAACAAATACTTATCTAAAAGAATTATAATTTGTTTAATCAAATGATCTAAACATAAGAAAGAAATAATTGGAACCACGTAAACGCACATTTTCCACGATATCAAAAATACAACGTGAAAAAAGGTATTATATTTTATTTTGAAACGTGAAATGCAAGGAATGAGTAGCTATTAAAAAAAGGATACAAAGGTCGATAAGTCTTACGTGTATCCTAGAAGGGAACAAATAGCTTGAGCGGTGACGTGTTCCTTTGGTGGAATACATGCTGGCATAAATTTTCCCATTTCTGCGTGATAAACTTCGAGAAGTCCTTCGCCTATATCGCCATTACGTTTTTTCAATTTCACTAAACAAATTAATAAATATTATCTAAACAGAATTTTTAATTGAAAAATATAGAGCACGTGAAAAGTACAAAAATCAAAATACTGTGACAATCATACATAACGTCGCTATATCGTTGACCTAATTTCAAATTCTAACAAACCAAATGAATTGTTTATAAAAAAAAATAAGAATACGCGACAGACTTTATCATTTTAAGATCTTAAACATTTTTTATGGTGTTTCCTTTTTTTTGTCATATTTTTTAAATTGTAAAATAAATAAAAACTATTATAAAATATTTTTACCACAATAACGTTCATCTTGTCCCCAAGGACAATCCATAACTCCATCGCAAATATGACTAGCTTCCATGCACCTTCTTTCACCGCAATGTAAAGTAGCCTTTGATTGAGTATTCTTCGACAATCCAAATTTCCGTTTGTCAGCTTTACTTTGAGTGTTATTAAACTTTGACAAGGTGGAAATAGAACCGCAATCGCCGCAACCGATCTCATCGCTTAGATCGGCACAATCCAGATGACCGTCGCATCGCCAATCAACCGGTATGCATCGGTTATTGTCGCATTGAAAACCACTTGTACATACTACGAATAAAAAAAAATATATAAAATATAAAAATGAGAAAAAATAAATGTTCAAATAACGGAAGAGAAAAGGAAGAAGTAGAAACGAACCGTAGAAGTGCGAGGTTTGACTTGGTTTAAAAAATACTTCAAATTCCGTTTATAAAAATATATGAAAAAAAAAGAGAGAAGAGAGAGAGAGAGAGAGAGAAGGGGATATTTGTAGTATTTATCGATTTTAATCTCGACCACGTTCGTATGAAAACATTCTTCTCAGATTTTTAAAATTCTTCTAACAATTTTTCATTCATTTTTTCTCTTTTTCTCTCTTTCGTCCTGTTCCTGTCATTTTTATTTTCATATATATATCAAAATTTAATTTAAAACTAACGTGAAAATAATTTCTCACCGCAGACTTGTATTTCTTTAAAAAAATTATAATCGACTTTGATATAAATAATTAGTTAAAATGTCGTTGAAACTTGCGTGAAACAAAACCACCAACTCTAAACGTAACAGTACTAACTGTTAACCTTTTCTAGCGTATATAATCCGGCATATAGAATAGTTTAATATGAATATAAAATCTGCCTTCTCTCTGGTGCACTGTTTTACTACCTGTGTAACATATAAATATATTTGAGTGTGGGTGTGCGAAAGGAAACAACATGTGTTTACAAAAGCCATCATCGTGCTGTATGAACTCTCTCGTGTATTTAAGCATATATATTTCTGCAAACAACGTTGTTACGAGTATACTTTCAGTGTGTGAGGTATTTCAATGAAATATATTTTTAAATACTCCAATTTAAATATACTCCAACTATGACAGATATTTTTTATCTTCAAAAATCATTGTCGTCCTCTCTTGGAAAAAGATAAATAAAAGTCAATAAAATAAGAATTTAAGTTGCTTTGAGAATTTCAAAAGAAGTAAAAAAAGAGGAAAGAAAGGTTGATTAAACGAGGGTGAAAAGTAGATAAGCGGAAGAAGAGAAGACAAGGATTAATTGCTGAAAGGTAAAGAGAAAGGAAAGAGAAAGAGAGAGAGAAATTACTGAAACGCAATGATAGTCAAGCCTCCGATAGTCCCGGCACACTTTAAAGCCTTAATTAAGCGTTAGACGCAAATGACTCGATTTATTGAAGCGAGTCGATCTAAAACACCGATCGGCCGATTATTCGACGTGAAAGACCATCCTACTGAATTCTCGATCAATACCTGCCCTCTCAATCCCAGCAATATTTGCTTTGGCAATTGTGATTCGTTCACGGGATCACTCGAATCTTCTCATCATTTCATTTTCTACCCATTTTTTTTCCCCCGTGTCTAAGAATAAAAAATAATTATACATTTGAAACAATTTATCACTTTCTTTTCTATCGTCTCTATTTTTTTTTTTATTATTCTTATTAACATAATTAATAAAACAACCTATCTCACTAACACCTACACGGATTGTATATAAATTGTTTTTTTTTTTATTTAAATGTCAACAGCTTTATGTATGTTATTGTATAAAACGTATGTAAAATATATTTGTATAAGTTAAATAGACGTATATCGAAAGACTGTATGACGGTATATATGATAGAACTTTAAACTCTTAAATGTAAATTCTCTTTAGAAATGGTTAGAGATTCTCAGTAAAGTAATTACTGAGAAGGTTACCGTTGTCCATTTATACGAAGGAAAATGTAATCTCAGTGGGTATCGGTTTTGTCTGTGGGTGAGCAAGTATATACACTGCTATAGCAAAGCAATTTCGGTCCCTGCAAAAGCGCATTACCAAGTAGAATTCATTAAATAGTTACAAGCCGTGGTTTTAAGATGAAAATGTACTATAAACGTTATTGATCTCGTTCGGCACACCTGTTGCATTAACTATGCGTACGTTCGGTTACGTTAAATTTTTTTGTTTAACCTTTAAAGATATGTTAACAAACTTTCAATTATTTTATACTATTATTTATATTACTCTAACTAGTTTTCATTCTAATGATTAAATTTATTCGAATGTATAAAAGTTTGAAATTATTTATTATTATGATTAAGATTTACTTATCTTTCATTAGAATATTTTTTAAACAATTCTATACGAACGTACTTATATCAATATTTGATTAACAACAAATTACATGTATATTAATTTTAGAAACATACAAAATATTAAAATATCATACGTATGTGTATAGTTCTTGAATTCAGTAAAAGATAAAAAATGATTGTATAAATTTTATTATAAAAAAAAAAATGTAATAGCTACGTCAACTTAATCTGCAAAAAAAAATGTAATATAGATAAATTTAATTGCCATAGAGAGAGAGAGAGAGAGAGAGTATGCGCTATTTTGTCAAAAGCTCTCAAACTGGAGACCGTTATAATCTCGTAGACCGGATGACTGTACCGTCAAGATTATTTTAATCCTCCGCTTATCCAACTCTTAATCGTGAATTCTTCTCTTTACCACTGATTTTATTGACGAACGAAGAAAAAAAAAGAAAAGGTTAAAATATTTTTAACTAATTATAGAAGTTATCGAAAGAAAAATAAACACGGAAAAATAAAAAGTATCGATTAGGAGGAATTAAAAACAAATTGTTGATCGATTCGTTTAATTTGCCTACACACACACACAATCGATTTTTATTTATCTATTAACACTTTGACTACACTTTGACTTATAAATGATCAATATTGTAGTCAATGTGTTAATATTCGGAAGAAAATTGATTTATTTAACGTTTACCTGGTTTCATAGCTTTCGAATTAGTTTCGATAACTTCGAAATGACCCACGCATAAATCAGGATTACCATGTTCAGGAAAAAGATCGCAGTCGAGATAATCCGGTAGTGTCAAGTCGAATACTTCGAGAAAGAATCCGCATCGTCTTTTGGTTTCTGTCAAATCAAAGCAAAAGAAAAAAAAACCAAAAATATTATTTATTTATACAAATACAATCCTAGTATTTTTGCGAATGAAAGTTTTAATAAACCTTTTAATATTCTTGTTCCAAACGTGTCATTCGTGCAGGAATTTTATTTACATTAAAAAAAAAACAACAACAATGTATACAAATTTTGATATTCTTTCCTTTCTCCAATGTTGAATAATAAAAAAAAAAAGTGATATATCAATTTACCATGACACAGACTGCGACAGGGTCGTACAACCTGACCACGGGGTCCACATTTTGGTACAAAGATGCTGCAGAGAAATAGGGCTGCCAATTCGTAGCACCTAACATCTACAACAGCGTTGTATAATTGTAGCTCTTGTTGGGCGTCTCGTTGGCCAAAGTTTCCCATGTAATTTGGGAAGACCGTGAAGTTGTAAGGGATCTGTAAAACGAAATTATACGAACGATTCTATGTTACAAAGAAAGAGAGAAAGAGAGAGGGAGTTTCGTAATTTACCGACGGACAAAGTTTACAAAGGACAAATAATTGTTCGATGGTCGGTCGTTGGTGGTTAAAAAAATAATATTTAAATAAAAAAAAAAAAGAGGGAGAAACTGAAAAGGAAAAAAGGAAAAAAAGAAACAAGTGGAGGGGAAGAATGAAGAGAAGTAACAACAAAAAGGAAATAAAGGGGTAAAACACTAGTAGGGATTTATTCGATCCAGTACTATCGACGTACACACACACACGTACACACATATTCACAGATATGTGTATGCTTGTGTACGAGGATGTAGATGGCATATATATATCCATGCATTCCGTAGTAATTCCTAGTTTTCTCTTTCTCTCTCGAAACGTCCCGCGTAAATATCCCAGGGTTCCTAAAAGCAGTCGTTTTTTTTTTTTCCTTTCCTTTTTTCTTCTTTTTTTTCGCAGAGTCCGCCGATTATTCGGCCGAGTTGCTCGTTCACGTAGCACAAGGATGACGCGAGAGTCGTTTTATGAATTTTTAATAGGAAGAAGGCTTTTCGGAAGAGAATGAGAGAGAACTAAACGAAAGGTGACACTTAAAAAAGGGTCGACGAAAAAAAAGTAAAAAAAAAAAGAAAAGAGAGGAAAAAGGAAAGAAGGAGGATGCAGAAACGACATGAACAATTTATACCAAAGATGGTAATATTAAATTATCGTCGAAGATGTCGCATACACGAGTGGCTCGTACGTGTATTCTTAATTTAATTTATAGAAAAATTAGTTAAAATCAAATGAAGGAGGAAGATAAAGGATTTCAAAAGGAGACAAAGGAAAATTGATAAGGTCAACAATTTATTCGGACGTAGAAAATGTAAAATTATCGTCAACGCCCCCACACATACACACACACACACACTCGTTTAAGATCTATTCCGAAAAATATTTCTCTGAGAGTGTAATAATTAAAAATTTCACACACACACACACACATGTGTATCCTAAGAATAATTGAAAAATAAATAAGCAAAAATGAAAAGATACGTCGCGCATAGATAAAAAGAAATATTTTCTTGTTAAATAGAAAATATATTAAATGAATGATCGTTAAACAATTATTTGGAATAATTCCTAGATATTAGTTATATTTCATATCGACTAAATTCGAGTTGGAAAATATTCTTAAAGAATATTTCTTTAATGGTGTAATTAATTCGGTGTGTAATATCTTTGCCACGTCGTGAAACCCCGGAATCTCGCGAATGAATTCCGTCGGAAGACGTTGCTTGTACCAGTCGTGGATCGATTAAAGAGGATGGCTACGGGTTCCCATTTAGAACACACCGACACACTGCCACTTTAAATTACGTTACAGAAAGAAAAGGGATACTTTTCAATTACGTTTAGATTAACTTCTAATTATTCTCGATGTTTCTTATCGTCTTAATTAACTTATTTTAATAATGATATTTATTCCGAATGAAAAAAGTTTTTAGGATACCTTTGAAGAAAGAAAGAAAATAAACAAACAAAAATAATAAAAAAAGAAAACAAATAGAAGAAAAAGAAGGAGGGATGTTACGTGATCCTTTTTTCCCTTCGTTCGTTTAACCAAATCTCAATTAATTTACATTCGAGATAACGTAATCATTCAAGGAATTAATTGTTAAAAGATTTTATACATCTCTCTCTCTCTCTCTTCTCTACTTACTCGGAATCTTGATTATGCGAATGCACGTCGTACCAGAATAACTATCTTTCTTTATACAGAGTGAACCATTATCATTGGATCACCCAAATATTTGATTAATTTATTGTTATATAAAAAAATCATCCAAGAATCAAATTGAACTATTTTAAGAGACACACATGTTACAACTAAAGTATACGTCCTAGATTATATTTATATTAAATAATATATTTTATTTTCTGATATTCGTGTAATTCTTATCGCGTTTAATTTAAAGATAATTACAATTTTGTGTAATATAAATATCTAAAGATTATATAATGGGAATGGTATATGATGTACTTTTAAAATCAATGCAAATTAATCTCTAAAAGTTTAAAGTATAATACAACAATAAATAAGGTAAATATTTAAAGCCATCGCGAATGAAACTGGTTCACATTGTAGATAAAACACTAAATGGATTATTAATTACCTTGTGATATTGACAAAAGCTGACTATCACTGGCAAACAGACACCAGGTGCAGGATTCTTCTCTTCTTCATCGTCCGGTATTATCATCAAACGCATTGGCTCAGTTACCGAGATGATACTCGTAGAAACCGTTCTATTGTCGAATTTTATGACAGTTTGAGGATATGCTGTAACATTAACCCCAGAAAAAAACACATAATTCTTAATTAAAATCATATTAAATTACAACACAGAGTATAATTCCAAAATTCCTAGTTTAAGAGTTTAATCGAGATTTTTTTAATGATTTGGTAACTTTTCTACTAATCCAAAAGTGCATATATGTAATTTTTGTTTAACTGTATTATCAAATTATTAATTCATGCAATTAGTACTATATCATTTTTTTCTATTAAAAAACTCAAATCGTAATATAAAAATAACAGAGAATATTTTACTGCATAAACGGACACCGTGTGTAATCCTGTATTTGCTGTTAACATGATACTCGTATTTGAAATAGTCACGTAAGAGATAGAGATGAAATAAAGAGAGAGAAAAGATGTATGTGTGTGTGTGTGTGTGAGAGAGAGAGAGAGAGAGATAGTATGCATTATTGATTTTTTAGTACTACAAAGCAGATCATACTACATTCTACATCGAAATTGCTCGATCGATTCGACTAATCCTGGAAATTAGTTTCAAAAATCTCACAATGAGAAACCGTAAAGCCTTGAACATCAGCAGAATTGACTAACGTTCTTTAATTATTGACAATATTGATTTAAAACTTCATTACTTCATCTAATCCTTCTCGAAAAAAAAAAAGTAAAATTCTATGTTGATCAAATGACTCAAAATGTAGGCCACGTAAGACTTGTAAATATTTTTACTTTCAATATTTATTAATAACTAATTCGTACACACGTCTGATAAAAAAAAAGCTATCTTAAAAAGAAAATTTTTCAATGTGACAAATAATTTCTAATAAATTAAATGTGTATTAGAAAATAATCTTATTTTTACTTCTATTTTGGTGGTATTTAGGTAAAATATTAATCTTACTTTTATAATATGCATTTAATCCTGCAATAACGGCTACCAGAGCAACAACGTTGGCCAGTAATTGCACGTATCTAAATCTTCTTCTGGTTACATAATGATGAGTAGCCATGTCCCTGATTATCTAAAAATAAGAACAGAAACATATGTAGGATGAAAGGAAACGCTTGCTATTTACGATACCATATGCTATCCGTAAAATACCATATTTAAGTTGTACCATCTGAAAACATTCATCGCTTTACGGCACTTCAAACATTCCTTGAGAATAAAAAAATATTTATACGGGAATGGTGGGGAAGTTTCGGAAGCGATAAAAAGAGTATAAAAGCGGGAAGCGTTTAATTCTAGTTTCAGTTCAGTTGAGTTTCATTCAGTGGAGTTAAGTTTCGTTTAGGTATTGTAGTCAGTAGCGTTATATCCTTTTATTCTTAAATAAAACTTTACTTACAATTACACCTCACTAATTCATTCATTAATCTATCACAATAATATCCATCTTACACATATATGCACACGTATAAAGAGAAACACGTGTGATATAAATTTCAATCGTATTTAAGTACAATATAAATCATGTGTACGATACTCGAGAACTATAGTTCGAATAATAAACTACCGTAAACAACGATTATGGTCACATTTACGAGATGGACATGATTTTAACACTTCACACTTCAACCCTATTTACCCCGAAAACCAATGATTCACACTTTATCGTTTAAATACTTCAAGCTTCTGCTCGTGAAAATGTTAAATGCTTTAGAATAGTGTCAAGTATTTAACCATGAGTATTAACGAACCCACCAGAGTGTTCACGTGAATTACAATGTCAAGCTTTTATTTTTAGAATTAGAGAAAGGTGGCAGAAAGCTTGTTAAATCCCACAGATGTTTATTTTGTTTTAAAGATAACATTTAATTGAACGAGTAGTATAATTGAAAAACTTATAATAATTGACCATTTTTATTTCAATATATTTTGATGTGATATTTTTTTGTATACGAGGAATATAATACAATTTCGAAATAATACACAATTATCTAAATCTTACCTTATGATGCAAAGATGTACTGTTATTACCATGAATTCTAACGATCGTTTGTAAACTTGCAGGTGTGCTAGTTGATTTAGTTATTGGCCTACCCGATGAATTGTCAGGTTCATGAACCAAAGCTCTGTCTATAAAATAATTAGACAATTGTACATTGTTGCAGGAATTATAATCGAAGAAACTTTTTTATAATTGCATTTGTAATTCGATCTTAATTACCTGGCAATTTTCCATATTTATGTGGAAGCAAAGGTGCTTCCATAGTCTTGTTAGTGTAACTTGGTGAACTGGTTTGACTAAAACTATCAGATGAAACGTTGCTATCCTGTCTAACGTTTATTGGTTTTGGCACATAACTTTGACAAATCGCACTAAGCGGTGGAGGTAGATTCGTTTGTGTAGCTTTCGGCAATTTTTCTAATTTTTCTATACCACTTGATCTATCCTTTCTCGTATTATGTTGCAACATATTTCTAGCTTTTTCCATATCATTATCATATTTCATACGCGTTGATTGATCTGTCACGGATCTTTGGTCCGACAATAATCGTTTTTCCAATTCTTGTTGTACTCTCGAAGGATCTTCGTATCTGTTTGATTATTTGATTAAATAAAATATCAAAGTTAAATATTTTTCTATTTTGTATTAACAGAAATATTTTTCAATGTAGAAAATTTGAAAATCTTTTTTCTTTATTATTAGAGAGAGAGAGAGAGAGAGAGAGAGAGAGAGAGAGAGAGAGAGAGAGAGAGAGAGAGAGAGAGAGAGATATGTGAATGGGAATAAGAAATTTGTACCTAGATATTGATCTATCCTTATTCAAACGTCTTTCCATATCTTTGTAACGACGCTGATCATCCTCTTCGTTCTTACTCTGTAAACGTCGTTCGAGATTTTTCGAAGCTGCTTGAAGTTCCTCAAACTTCGATCTTTTATCTTCTTCTTGATACGATCTAACCAACCCGACGAACTTTCGTTCTTCCTGAAAAGTATCTCGAGGAGACTCAGACATTTCTTCTTCAGATATTCCTTCCAATGTTTCCTCCTCGACACTTTCCTCAATGCTTTTCTCTTCTTTTCGAAACTTTCCTCCTCCTCCTCCTCCTCCTTGCTGTAGTCTGATTGTGAATCAAAAATATTCAATCATTTTCAATTCATTGGCTGGATATTCTTTTTTTAATATTAAATCCAGTATACCTGACTATTACAATTGGTTTATATTTTTAACTCACATTTTAATTCTTCAATTATTTAACAACTATTATTTTCTTTTACTATTAGAATGAATATAACAATAAAATAATTTGTTTGTTTAACAAAATAAAAAGGAAAATTAATGAACTTCTATTTTACGAGATAAATCGACTTAATAATCTAAATGTTGATTAAAATTCTTAACGCTAAGAGTTCTACTACGTATGATGAGCGAGCTAATCAAATACTTTATTAAGATGGTGCACGAAATTTACGGTCGGTTTGACGAACCTCTTACACGTCTAGAGAATTCTAGATGATTTAAATTTAATTCAAATGAAGTATCCTAGTTAGAACGGAAATCTTATTGCCATCGAATCAAGTAGAATCAACGTCGTTAAGATAGATTACCACTGTTCGTTTAAAAACATTTCTTGAAGAACTATAAGTGTAGATTAGAGATGGTCCAATTTCTTCAAAATAATCCATACTATCGTATTAAAAATTAATTTTATTGAAGACTAATTTGTAGAATTTTTGTTTTTTATTATTTTCTTGCGAAGAGTCGTGAGTTTGAGTTAAAAAAGAAAAAATTGTTTTTATATTTTATTAAAGTCACTTTCGTGTATAGGATGTATCCAATAATCCAAAGATCATTACGAGAAGTGATGAAATAGACTTTAAAAAGAACAAAATATATAATGATCGTTTGTAAATTGATTTGATAATGAGTGATTGATCGATTACTTTGTGGCATCTGATGCCCATCCAATAAATTCTAAAAAAAAAAAAATCAAACAAATTCGCGAGAGAAATAAAAATATATTTCCACGTACCTGGTGGTACTTAGAGTTTGAAGATTTTGTTGTTGTCTGTTATCTCCTCTTTCATCCAACATATCATTGAAGTTAGTTTCGTTGTTCTTGATAGTACTTTCATGAAGATTCTTCTCAAGATCACGCGAAGGTTTACAAATTTCATCGAGATTTGATTTCCGATTTTCAAGCTTTTCCTCGTCAGAGAAATTAACTTTAGGAAAGTTAGCTACGAAGCCGGTATTCTCATTGGCCCTGGCCACGTCCTTCGATTCAAAAGCCAAAGAGAAATCTTCAGATGGTTGGTGATGATTGTTATGTGCTCTAAATGGTCCAAGGTCTATCAATTTCTCATCGATCAGTACTGTCTGTCCGTTCCAAGAAGAATTCGTAAAATGAGAAGCAGCTTGTGACGATGATAATGATGAAGTACTAGGATCGAGTTTCTTTTTTCCTTTATAAGTCGACGTGACCTCGCATCTGCTGTTTGTTGATTTTTCAACTGGTATCGGTTTCTCGTTTTTCGATCTTTTTGGTATTGCTGGTGGACGTATTGGTATTGGGGGTGGTGCTACCTAAATACAACGCATGCACACATTTTCTTCATAAAGTTTAATTCATTCCTTGGTGTGTTCTTTCGTAAATATTTAAAAAAAAAATGAATAATTTTCCACGATATAACATATGAATACATTTTTAATCGTATAATGAACAAAATAACGTAACTTTTAAATCCACACGCAAGAAAATGCATATGTAAGAAAACATATGATAAATAATATTTATTCTTAATATTTTTGGCAATGAACGTGTTAAAATAAATGAAAGTTATTGTACATCGTATACTTGCTGTGTAATATTTTGAAGAATGTTTAACTGTATACGTGATTATAGGTTTATCCCCAGATTGTATGTGTGTGTTGTGTTATGTGTGTTTATGATGAACTGATCGAAAAATTATTCATCACATCCAAAAAGTTTCTGTTAATAAAAAAAATAATTCATTACAAAAATGATGTCTCCTCGAAGATCTGTTAAATGACATCACGTTTTCACATTTTGACATATTTCATAGAAAATTTGAATATCTATACGAAGGAAAAATCCTTACCGTTGGTGTTGCTGAATGACGACGGGGAATAGGTGGTGGTATATTATTTTCGTTAGTAGGTAGTGGTTCAAGAAGTAGAGATGCTCGTAGTGGTAATCCAACGCTATGAATTCTACTCTGTCTGCAACAGAAAAAAAAGATTTGCTTATTTACGTAATGTTCCATCATATTCGATTCCATTTTATCATACTGTTAAATAAATAATAAATTGCTATAACGAATAATAGATCATAGTTATCAATTTTTCTCTTTCTTTTTTTTACGTACAATTAAATACATTATTAAATTATTATAATTATTATATATTTAATTTCTGTACAGAGATATTCTCTTGCAACTGTAATCTTAAGCTCCTTTAACAAAGGTTATTAAACTTCCTTCAACTTATCTTAAGACTTATAACGTAATGCTTATGTAAAATCTACAAAAGCTAAAGAGTTCTTATTAACGTCGACTGTAGTTACAGGATTCTGCGAAGCTTCGACAAAAGTGTTAGAAACATATTGAAGCTTCAAGAACTACTGCTATCGACGTTTTCTGAATCTTGGAAGTATTTGAAATTGAGAAAGATGGAATAAATTAAGAAATATATCATTGACAATTTAATATTGATTATTAAATGAAAATATGAAATATCTGTCTGTCTAAATAAGAAAAAATTACGTTCGTCAATAAAATATATGTGAAAATAAATCTCATTAAATGTGATATAAAAAAAATTTTAAAAATAGATGAAGTTGAGAAATCTATTTTAAGAAAATATGAAATAAGCAGGAAATATTAGTATACTTTGATGAATGAACGAATAAGGTTAATATTAAATAGGGAACACACAAGTGTTCATAAAAGGATGCGTAAATTCTCTTGGATAGAGTCTACGTATTCTGAATATCCATTTCATATGCATCAGCATCTTCTATCCTTCTTGCTCTCACCCTTACTGTTCGTTGCATCTTAATTCGAAGACTGTTTACCAACCGACAAACTTCAACCCTTGAAAGCCCATAATGCTTCCTTGCAAGCTAATCGAAATTCATTCGCTATACTATCTCATGACTGGCAAAGGATCGATTTGAAAAGTGCATTACTTTAAATATCGAATAGAAAGATTTATATCTTTAAAAGAATTTCATTTCACTTGAAATAATATAAATTTTTATTAATATAAATTTTGTTCAAGATATTATTCTAAATTAGATTTTTTTAATCTGTAATGTGTATATATTGTAAGTTTAATATTTTAAGAATATTTTTAATATAATATTTGTAAAATAATATTCAATTGTTAGTTTATAATATGAAATAAATTTAGCATGTATTGTTGATAAATCATTGAATATGATGTAAATGAGATAAATTGTGTTAATCACGCAAAGTTGATCTAAATAGAGCAAGTCTATTGTTCTAAATTGCTCATCTTCTTTAATTAGTTAGGAAGTATAGATGTATATTTTGATTAACGAAAGCTATCAAATTATCTATTATATAAATATACAATACGAATACAAAATGTGCTGACGTCAATATATATATCAGATATACCACAAATTGAATTATTAATTTTCTCAAATACATAATTAACAAATTCCAAATAAATTACATTTAATAATTAATAAATTCTACTTTCAATTATCTACTTTTCATTAAATTCAGAAAATAATCTGAAATTGTATTGAATATAAAATCTCAGTGAAAAAAAGTATTTATATCAAAAAGTTAAATAATTTCAATGAATTACGCAAAAGAGATAAAAAATATATATTTTAATAAATAATAAATCAAGTACATATTAAATATACATATTTTATTTATTTCTTTTAATAAATAAAATTCTATTAAAATTATTCGTAAGTTGCTTTATAAATTGATTTTAATAATCTGAAACATTTATTTTAAGCCTTTCAAAACTTAAAACGATTAAGGAATAAAATAATGGTCGACTCAGGTGCATCTAAATTAATTGGCGCTGTATAAAATAAATTCGTAAATTCAGCTTCAACCGTAATACTGATACAATAGTCATAGAACGACAAGATCGTAATAAATATAATAATAAATTGTATACTATTTCGTAAAAGAGATGAAATAAAAAAACACGGTCTGTAAGAAAATAATAATCCTTAGATTGAAATAAACATCGTCAAGATAAATTCATCTCTTTCTTATTAAAATATGAAATTACTTGTAAATGAAATATTTTCGTTTGTACGTTTTATAGAAAACTTAATTGAAATCTAGAATAATTAAGATACCAAAAGCAAATATTTTGTTTTTTTAAATGTATCCTTTAAAAAAAATGTGAAGTTTCGAATTAATATGTAATCTGGCAATATTTGATTCATTTCACGATACACTCTCGTATTTTTAGTTTGTTTTCTTTTTAAACAAAAACACTTTGGATTTCTTTTTCATTTCAAGTTCACGAATAAGGTAAAAAAAGAAATAAATCTACTTCGAAATGTTTTACCTAGGTTGTCGAGTTGGACTCAAATCACCACCACGAGTGTTCATCGTCGACATAGTTTTTTTATCTGTAAAAAAGAAAAAAAAAATATTTATTAATTAAAACATTCGTTCAAGAGGAAATCTACAAACAAGCATGATCAATAAACGTACGCTTTCTTCTCTCTCTCTCTTTCTCTTTCTCTCTCTCTCTTTCTCTTTTTCTTTTTTAAATTGATTTCAATGTTTGGAACGTGTTCACTCGATGTAATTAAAATCGACGATAATATAAATATTTGTTATTTTTTTAGTTCCATGACGTCATTCGTCCAATTTATTCATCACAAAATAAATATATATATCGAGATAAAAAAAAAAAAGATACAAAAAGGACGAAAACAAAAATAAAAGAACAAAAAAGTAAATCGACAAATAAAGTCTTGAAATCGATAAAAAGAAAGAAGAAAAATATAACCATTTCGTACGCGTATTTTCGCAATGAAATTATCCACCACATTCGCGAATAATAAATATTTACTTTTATCTAGACTTCGTCGAATAAATATTTTGTATGATTTAAAAAAAGGGGAGCCCTTTAAGAAAGAAAAAAAAATTCTAAAAATCAATTCACAAATATTCGTACATATTCTTTCAATGAAATGAATAATTACGATAGATAAAGTGTATTAATAATTTATAGATTACGCGATAACTTTATTGCGAAATAAAACATATCGCGTTGAAAAATATTAGAAAAAGTAAATCGAGAAAAGTCGATGAAAATAATAAGACACGTTCCATCGGAATAAAATACAAAATTAAGGGTAATAAATAATAGTCATTTTTAGGGAATGACGCTATTCGTAATTCTATTCATTTGTCAAGGAATAAATATATCATCTTATCTGTGAGGAAGATGATGATACTTTATGCACAATTGTTCCGCAACTGTGCACACGAACTAGAAACATACTATTCAATTTCAAGCCGCTTCCGCATCGTCTATTACTAACAGCAGACAGTATGGAAGGTCCATTCTAACATTTCGTTCTTTGGGATCGATGTTCTTCCTCCACCATTCCTATCTCCCACGTACCAACACCACCAACATTCACCACCAACAGCAGCATCAGCAGTTAAAATGAGATGCTGCTTTCGTACGTCTCTTTGCTCGTGAGAATGCACATACATACATATTTTAACAATCCCCGAGTACCCTTAAATCTTGAATTTTATTCGAGGTTTATGATAAATTTTTCACGCTCTCCGTTTTCTCTTTTTTTTTGTCTTTTATTTTTCGAATAATAAAATTATTTTGGTAATTTTTTTTTAATTATTAACATTATATATATTTTGCTATTGTATCATTTTCTTTGTCAATATTTTTAGTTAATTAATTATATTATTATCGTAAATTAAACATTATGTTATTTAAGTAAGTATGATAAAAAGAGAATTTCTAATACAATTTTGATAATTTAAACATAGCCAGCCTTGACGTAATCGATTTAGCTTAATTGAAAGGATTTGAAAATCCTTTCAATGAATAAATACTATTACTACTTTTTATTCAACACCACTACTTCTAGCTAAAACTTTTCTCACAGTTTACTCTTGAAAATTCGTTGTAAAACGTTTTCAACTTTTATCTAACCACGAGAAAAGTAATAAAATTAGATAAACCGAAAGTTACTCGATACAATTTTCACGATATATTATCTATTACACTTATTCTTTTAAATTGTAAATTACATGCTCAACTGTAATACAATTGTAAAAAAAAGAAAAAATAAAAAACACTTAAATTTGTAAAATCCTTTAAAAACTTTTAGAACTTATCCTTTACATTTACACATGCATACAAACAAATAATAATTTCACGTAACTGTGAGCAAAGAAAAAAAAAACAAAAAGTATTATAAATTAATTCTTTCTTCTTCTTTTTCTCTTATCTATTATATTATATATTTTGTTTTCTTTTAAAAAACTTACTTTCCTTTATAATTCTTCCTTCCATTTTACCTTCCACCCCAAACCCTTTTCATTCTTCTCTTTCTCTCTTAGTCAGTGTTTTTTTCCCCTCTACCGTTCCTTTTCCCTTCATCATTCCTTATATCTCCCCGTTTCTTTTAATCTTTTCTCTGGCTTCCATCTTTGTATTTGTATCTTTATTTTCCGAACCAAAGAGACCCGACGAAGTGTTTCCCCTTTACTTTTTTTTTTTTTTCTTTAACTTAGAACCGTCAAAACAATTCTACTTGCACTCAGTATATGTACTCTATTTAATGAATCAAATTTTTTTCCAACAACTACTTTTATATTAAACGACAGATTTTTAATCCATTTTACCTTAACAACTATTCTCTTTTGCTTTTCAAACGAACACGCGCTTAAAATTTGTTCATAACAAAAAATCTAATTAAAAATTTTTATTACATTCTTCTAACATTCTTAATTGCAATTCAAATTAATCTTCTTCGAATGTTTGTATGTACTCTGGCAAATTATTTTATTTATATTCAATAATTTAAGATCGTTAACACTTTGAATAAATTTGAATAAGGCTATACATTTAAATTATCTTCTATCTTTTATGGTGGTGAAATAATTCTGACTGATTACTGTGTATATTTATAAATAATTTATTTTATTAATATTAATTTTGATAAACAAAAATTAAATATATATTACTAATTATAGTAATTATCGTTCTTTCCCAAATCCAATCAAAATAACCGTAGAAATAATTATTAGAAAGTACATTAAAGCACATTCGAAGTTTACAAACGTTAATGCGATTAATTCATATATAGTAAATTCGATTAACTAATAATTAATAGTTGTAATAGTAGTAGTAGTAGTATGTGTATAGTATGCTAGGTAGTAGTAGTAGTAGTAGTAGTAGTAAGTGTATAGTATGTTAGGTAATAGTAATAGTATTGTATGCTAATAAGAATACTTCTCAAAACTACTTGTAAATTTTCAATAGAAACTGTTGAAACGCTGTTCTGAATGCACTAATTATCCATCAAATTAGTATTCCAATTGAACTTTATTCTCATTTTTCGTAGGAAACAATTTTAAATAATTAATAATACTTCAGATTAATATACACTAATTTTATCCTAAATAGAATTCGTTTTATTTTCGAGATATAAAAATAAAATATAATAAAATAAAAAGTAAAATAAAGTAAAGTAAACGAAAAGACCACAGAGATAGAAATAAATAAAAAGAGGTGGGAGAGTGAAAGAAAGAGAGAGAAAGATTCATAAAAGGGCCTTCAACGAAATCGATAATGCGTCGCGATAACCTAACGACGTAAAAAAAATGTCCCTTTTCTAGGATTCTTTGAACAATTTTTTGTTCTATTTCAATATAATACCGTAGAAAATATATTTTTCCACAAATGCAAAATAAACGCAAGACGTACTTGCACGTGTCTCTTGGACGCTTTTTTATTTTTCAATAATCGGTAATACGATTTATGTTTTATTTTAGTATTTTTATATCACGTGAAACAAATCTAAACTTTAATCGAAGAAAAGAAGAGAAATAGAAAGAGAGAGAAAGAGAGAGAAAGAGAGAGAAAGAGAGAGAAAGAGAAAGAAATGAAACAAAACACACAAAAAATAACAAGAATTTTAATAACTATGAACCTTTATCGATTGAACAATAAAATAGGGTGACTATATTAAATTGTGAAACACGTAAAACAAGGCTAATGGTCCTGATACTCTCTTTCTCTCAAATTGATCCTCACAAATGGTCATTGAATGTTCCATTGCAATATACGATAAAAAGATTACATACAACCTCTTCGAGTGCAACTTTATCAAATTAGAAACAAAAAAATTTTTCCACGGTAAACGATTCGAATATATAAATGTTGGTAGTTTTTTTTACATTCGTATAAATTCAGATAATAATAATAATAATAATAAAGTTTGAATATAAAGTCTATTGACTTCCCAATGAAATAAAATACACAAATTTGGATAAAAATATCTTGAGCTATCAATAAAAAGAATTCATATAAATTAATCATACGTCAAAAAATAGAGGAAAGAAACAGCAATGGAAAAATATGCATCGCATTAGGTTTGACTTTTCTCAAAGAATAATTCAAGTGAAAAATAGGAACGTTAGTAGATTCTTCTTATATTTCCTCTTCACTAACAAGAAACATCAAGAGATTTTCTTGGTAGACTATACTTTTATCAATACGATACTATTCATGATGTATCAATTGATGACCTACATATGTACATCAAAAATATATCTTTATGATTTTTATATGTCGGAAAGAAAAAAATGTAATAAAGTATATATAACTATAAATCCTATTTATTTAAATCCGAAATATATATATACCCTATTGAATCCTTAAATGAATTTTTAACACATCAACATGGTGAAAGAAAAATAAGTAAAATAAAATAAAATAAATTTCTTCTTTCGAAGAAAATTTCTTTATACGAATTGCAACGTATCAGAATGAAAGGAAAAAAATACTTTTAGTGTAGTCAAAAATATATCTTGATAATCATTAAATAAACCGTGACATATATTTCAAGATAAAAAAAAAGAATTTCTATATATTTATATGTGTTATGGTAAATGTGAGAGAAGAAAGAAAAAAAAATACAAATAAAAATTGAAACGAATTTATGGAAATTTAGGATAGAAGAATTTATGAGAAATTTATATGGCTGGCAAAGGTCCCTGTGAATATCGAGTTGAAATCGAATATGAATGCAAACGACATTCGATGATTGACACTTTATCAGAAAGGGAAGAACGAATAGAAAAAATGTTCAGTATGTGTATGTGTATGTGTGTGTGTGTGTGTTGTTATTTTTTTATTTATATTATAAAATATAAAGTTACGTGGTGGATATACAGCAATGTCATAGAGCAGTTGCAGTAACAATTAAAGTTGAAGTTGCTGATGCTGATGCTGATGTAACTGTGTGTGTATGTGTGTGTGTACGAAGCTATAAATCAAAGAAAAATTCTCAAGCCATAAATCACTGTTTGTTTCTTCTTTATATACGATTGAACGTTTTGCCATCCGTCATGTGTGGGTATACTTTTGACGTGTATGTAACGGATCCTTTTTGACACGATCAATTTTTTTTTTATTCCAACTAGGATAAACTTCATAAAAGATCCTAACGAAAATCAAATCAAGTTCACCATTTAATCTCCAAGTATTTTCTATAAATCCGAATAAATTGTTTCGATAATATTTCAATGATATTATAAAAATTGTTGGCTTGTTCGAAAATTAATATTTTGTGGATTTAAAATGATTTAGAAGATATTGCTATATCAAATATACAAATTATTGATACAATTAATAAAATACTTGATTTGACAATAATTATCTGAACAATTATCAGGAAAAAACTTGGATCATTATACGAAACTATCGAACTAAGTAGACGTTTGATGAGCATTGAAGATATGATGAATCTTCGTAAATATACAAAACCACAATTGCAACACGCACAAGAACATACTTACAGATAATTACACATCAAATAAACATTTACTTTTGGATATCTGTCATTCTAGTAATATTGTTTTATCCGAAAACGACGCTCTATCGACAAACTCCCACGGTCCACGTACTCTGACAACATTGATTTTCTAAAAGCGGGACGACTGGGAGTCTAGTTCCTCGATCTCGTATTTTATTTTGAAGAAAAAAGGGAAAAAGGGAAATAAATGCAAGAACTGAACAAGGAAAAGAAAGAAAACTACTACATCATTGTTGAATACCAATGCGAATAAAATAAAAACCTGCAAAACGTGATCCATAAACCAAAAAAAAAAAAATAATAAACGAAAGAAGAAGATAAAGAATATAGAGAAATAATAATAATAATAATAATAATAATAAAAACAATAGAAATCACGTAAAGAATAGGATTGACTGTTATAAACAAAACCAACATCAAGATCGTTCTTTAAAAAATATTCTTCAAAACTAAAAAATAAACTAAGGTGTTACTTTTTATCTCTTCTCTCTCTCTCTCTCTCTCTCTCTCTCTCTCTCTCTCTTTCACGTCATAAAAGTTCACTCAAGAGAGAAAAGATACACGCAATTTGATAACACACACGGTGCTTGTGTCTCTTGGCTTAAACGACGATGTGACCGCAGCATCTTCGATGACAAAAATCTGTCGAACACGAACTTTTTCGATACACACATATATATATAGAATATACATGTATGATATAATATTGGGGAGGTCGTAGAAGAAGAAAAGAAAAAAGAAGATAACCATAATCATTTCTTTCAATCTTGCAAGATTTCATACAATATCCGCTTTTCACACTTTTCTCATAAACCAATCGCTATTTCGCTACCATAGAAAATCGTTCGTCTTTGTGCTCGACCTGTTTCTTTTTTTCGATAAAAAAATAAAAAATAGCTACTGTATATACATGTATAATACATATATACAAAGTCTCCCAAAAATCGTTTCACCATCATACTCAAAAATAAGAAATTCTTTTTCAGCAGGTATTTGGAAACATCAGCATCGTAAGATCAAAAAATATTTTGTAATACAGTAATTAGAAATGTATAAATCTTGCGATAAAATAATTAAACATTGTACAATAAATCTTTTTAAAAGTAAACTAAAATATTCATTTTTCCTTTCTCTCTCTCTCTTTGATTCTTATTTGAGTAAAGTAACTTTTGGAAATAATTTGAATATTTCTTTTTTTTATCCTCCTTATGATATAATAAAAAATTTTACACGATTTTCATAGAAGGTGGGGTCCAATGGACCAAACACGTTATTCTTCTTTTACAATATTTTCTTTCTTTTTTTTTTATGATTATAGAAAAATCTGCCATATCATCGATATGGCTTTCAAAACGAGGAAAGGAAGAAAAAAGGAAGGATTCTGTATGGAATTTTTATTACATCGTTTATATATTTTTTTACTAAACTTCCCCTCAGCTTCTTCTTCTTCTTCTTCTTCTTCTTCAAAAATATGGAATGTCCTTCTATCCCTGTCTATCTCTTACACTCTTTCCTATGCAAACAAGCATATCCAAAAAGCTAGCACAGCTTCTTTTTATCCTCTACCGTTATCGGTTGAAGTTTCCATCTCTTTCTCTCATTTTCTCTTCTAGTTCATTCCCTAAGGGTGAACATCGGGAAAAGAATGTCTGAGGAGGAAAAAAATAAAAAAAAAAACCCCTCCCGAGAAAATCGGCTCGTCATCATTGCAAATTTGTGCCGTCAACTCTCGCCGCGATTGAATTCTGCTTCTGACATTCTCCTCGTTCTTTCTACCCAACAACTGTTATCCCTGACGTGTGATAAAGAAACTCAACCCTTATCCTACCCCTCTCTCTTTCTCTTTCTCTATCTCTCTTATGCTTGTACTCTATTCTTCGTTTTCTTCACTTTCTTCTTTGAAATTCTTAGACGACGAAGAAACCTTTCGCAATAATATTCCTGAATACCGAACAACCGCAAACGCATCGAAATTGCAAGCATACTTGAGAATGCGATCGACATAGTCTGTAGTCTATAGTTTGTAAAAGCATGTAAAATGCAAAGAATCTTAGTCCTATCTCTCTCTCTCTCTCTCTTTCTCTCTCTCTCTTGATCTTTTTCTTTCTACAAAGTTTATTTACTATTTTAACCGAACAAATGTTAACTCGAAAAGAAGAAGTGTTTTTATCCAGATTAACTTCTCTCTTTTAATATCGTTCCTGTAATTTACACTTTTCTATTGTTTAAAATAAAAAAAATATGATAAACTTTCTCTATCTCTCTTTCTCTTAATCATCATTTCTTTATTTTCTTATTAATGGTTTTATCGATGATTTTACGTTTATAAATTTTCTACAAACTTGCTTGTCTCTCCTTCTTCTTCCTCTTCTTCAGGTTGTATATTTTGTTCTCGATATTATTTTCTCTGATTTTCTCGAATGTATTAAATCGGTCATATAATTAAAAAATCTCTTATTCTATAGAATATTAATAAATAACATTAATCGCATTATAGATTAGTGGAAATCAATCTGATACTAAAGAGAGAAAGAGAAAGGAAATACCATTTCGATGTCGCTGGTTTAATTTTACGCTCATTTTATTACTTGATAATATCCATAGTAAAAAAAAAAAAAAGAAGAATAAAATAAAAGTTAAATAATCGTTTGAAAAGGATCAAAGTTATGCATACGATTATCTACAAATATATTTCGAATGTTTATTCTAATTTAATACAATGAAATATGCAATATATATATATATATAATACGCGTATTACGATCAAACGATTAAACATTTATAAAATTTGATTTATTTGTAATAATGGTAACAACTTTTTACTACGAATTCGATAGTAAAATGATTCATTTCGTAAACCGTGTATAACACTTACAAAGCTTCAAATTGTTTCAAACTAATCGATTGCTATCAAACTCGAAACCTTACGAGTTTAAAGGCATAATAATCTATTACGTTTTAACTATAATAACATATATACATAATTAAAAAACAATCGAATGTATATATAATCGGGAAAAGAAAAATTAATTTTATTATCTTAACTAATAATGTAATAATTTATAGTCCATATAATCAATATAATTATATAAATGTATTATTAACATTTATATAATAATACATATAACCAAAATGTGAGTGTGTGTGTGTGTGTACCAGAAAAAATAAAAAATGATTTAAGAAGATGAAAATTAAATTCGATTAAAATTCATACACAAATGTATGTGTGTATACAAATAAATAAATAATAATAAATGGTTGTAAAAATACTCACGATCGATAATAGCAACACGTAATATCGTTCGTTCCCACGATTATCCTCGAAAGATCTAAGATCGACAAAGGTTTGTTCAGTTACTTTTAGTAGCTGCTGATCGAAACTGTTGTTCTTCCACGGTGACAATCCATCGCAGATATCTTCATCTTAAACTTCGGCATGACAAAGAGTTCCTTCGTATTTTAATCGAGATTTATCAGTACCCCGATTCATCTCCTTTATCTTGATCCTATCGAGACGGACCATCTCCGAACGATTTAAAATACATGCCGACCTTCTCCCCATTCATTTCCGAACAAGAAAAAGAAAGAAATGGAAAACTATTTTCGCAACTTTTCTAGATCTCTTATCAAAAAAGCTTTAAGGATTGACCCTACGAATGTTCTTATCTTACTTTCTTTACATCATCGCGCTTTCTTGGATTATATCAATGAACCGTTCACATTTCTAAATCAATTTAACAAAAACTTTGATAATTTTTATCAATGTCAAGATTAACAAAGATCAAATAAATATTTTTTAAATGATTCTTTTTTTATTTTTATCTATCATTAAATCTACGCGAAATAAAATAAATCTAATTTGAGAGTAATTCTAAAAATACGAGAGAAAACTAAATATATAATTATTCTCTATTATTATAATTATTTACAAAACAATCTAACCGATATCTTTTCATAATTTAATGAATAATCTTACTTTGAATATTTCACATAAGAAAGATCAGCTTTTTCCTATTCCTTCTTCTTCTTCTTCTTCTTAGTTATGGGATCAGATGTTTGTTCAACCAAAAATCGATTACATACTGCGAGATCTCTAAGTCAATGAATCTCCTGGACGTGTCCTTGACACTGTCGAATAAACAAAGTCACCGGATCGACACACCAAGTCGATACACCCTATGATGATCGAAGTCTTTCGTAGGAAGATAAACACGTGGAACGAACTACGTGCGTACTATGTGCGTGGGTGGTAGCGTACTACTGAGTTTCACGTTCCCGTAAAGCCAATCCTGACGATTTCCCCTACTCATAGTTCCTAGCTCGCGGCTTCTACCCCTCCCAACAACTCCGTCGTCCTCTGCGAGTCCTCTACTGAAAACGAGTTTGCGCTCATGCCAAACTCCGTACTTCGTCCTAAAATGTCGTAGTAATCTGTAGGTACTTATTCTTACTTTCTCTCTTAGATATAATAGAAAATTTAATCAGTCCTCGATAATCTCATTATTCTTCATCTTTTTCAACTAATCATTTTTTTAAAATGATGCCGATTATAATAAATAACCTTTTTTTCTTTTTTTGGAAAAATCATTTAGTTTATTCGCGTTTACAATCCATGGTGTTTTTTTTTTCTTAATTGTAAATTTAATTTAAAACGAAATTACCTTTATGAACAACTTTACAATATATACCTATACCTTAAAGAATTATTATAGAAAATCAATATATATATATTACTTGGTCGAATTTGATAAATTTTAAACAACAATAAAATGTATGTTACATATTCAATGAAATACGTAATCCATTATACAATTCAGAATCGATAAAATGTTGCAGAAAAATATCTTGTCTAAAAGTTATGCATTACTTTTCTAGGTAGACTAAGGGAAGAAAAATTCTTACGAATCTTTCATCGAGGTATCTTGACATAGTTGATAGACGGGCCACTTACAGACTCTCGACGACAAGAAGCAATAATCCTCGAGGGATTGAAGGGACACCTCTTTACTTACTTTCTTTTCAGAACTTCCAAACGACTCTTCTTCTTCTTCTTCTTCTTCTTGTGTTTTCTTCTATTCATTTAAACTAGTAACAGAACTCTTGCATTTGCAGCAAAAAATTTCATTATAATTCCTCGCAATGTTATATTAACGTAATCATCTATCAAGAATTTTCTAATATTTTCAAGCTTATACTCTCCCTTCCTCCCTCTCTCTCTCTCTCTCTCTCTTACTTTCTACTCTAATCCAATTATTATTTTATTATTTACAATATAATATGAATTTCAATATATATTCGCATTTTTGCAGATCAACGATGATTAAAAGAAATTATAATTAAAATTACTTTTCATTTATCTCTATATTACGTTATTTCAAAAATTATTTTATGATTTTGTTTAAATTATTATAATAATAAAATTATAATCTAACTCTAGCAAAAGAATATATTTTCTAGTATGAAAGTACTAGAGTAGAGAAAGTCCTGACAAATGCTTAGGATTATAAGATAGTTTTCGCGCGTGCATACATACACTCACACACACACACAAAGACCAAAAATACAAGTTTGTAAAGTCCAGACTGTGGTAAGATTTACTCGAACCACGAATATAACAAAAGGGATCAGTATGGCCAACTGATAGATCGATCTATTAATCATTGTATCTATATTACTCTCTCTCTCTCTCTCTTTTTAATACCTTTCTACTATTATTGAAAATATTTCTCTTCTCTCTAATCTTATAAACGATATACCAAGTTGGTCATAAAATTTAAAAATACATATATATCTTTCTCTTGTTCTCTTTCTCTCTCATTATTTTCTCTAAGAGAGTCTCATAAAAACAAATAAATTGTTATTGTGTATAATACTGAAACAAAAAAGAAAAGAAAAAATATTTATGTATTTAGTCCGACACCGTTGTAATCATTATAGAGTAATAAGTGTTCCATAAAACACGTCTATTTCTCTCTGATACTATTTGTAATAAATCCTAGTAATTGAACTAAAGCTCTTTTAACATCTCTCGAGGACCGATAAAATCAAATTGCATATGCGAATATACGTTCATAATTGAATCTATGAGGCCTGAGGGATGAGGGGATGAGGATGAGGGTGAAGGTTGTAGAAATTGTGAGGGGGTAGAAAAGGATAAGGGTAGGTGAGGGTTGAAAGAGTGTGTGCTATCTCATTGTACATAACTTATTACTCGTAATAAATCCCGTTGAGAGTACGTATATCTTGTTGGTATGGGGAAAGTTGAGAAAAAATTGTTAAAATAAATGGGTAAGGAAAAGAAAGAAAGAAGAAAAAAAATAAAAAGAATATACAGCGGTAAAAAAAAAAAAGAAGAAGAAGAAAACTCGTCTTCTACTTTAAACTCTAGTGAGATTTACAAAACCAAGGAAGAAGAAAATAAACGTTTCGTACGAGAGTTAGTATCGTCTGACTTGTCGTCTACAATCTTGCAAATTCGTCGACTAAATTTACGGTTCGCACGCGTTTACACCAAAACGTTGAGACACCATGAAAAAACAAATACTGTTTTTGTAGTATTACGTGGTTTAGCGAAAGATATATGCGTTGCTTTCTTGTCTTCACCTTATGTCTTTTAAAGCGAGAGAGAGAAAGAGGAGGGGTATAGTTAGCGGAGCTTGTTAATAAAAGCTCGTAAATACGAAAAGTATCATAATTATCTACAGATAATTAAATTTCCTTACTATAAATTCTACTTTATAATTTATATTATCATATTTCCTCATATATTATTATTTTTTCTATAAAGAAAAATTATATGTAGAAAATTAATTCGATACTTTATATCGTAAATTTATTATGTTACATTATCTCGTATATAATATAATATATTATAAAAATAACTTGCATAACCCATATTAAATATATACGTAAACGCAATAATTTTCGTATAATAAAATTAAACATTTATAAGAGAGAGAGAAAGAGAGAGGATTTTCAAAGAGATGTGATTCGAAAGAAATAAATATACATATATAAAATTTTGATGAAGTAAATACTTAGCGAGTTAAAAAGAAAACTTACGTGTAAAATAATGTATATACCTTTCTGTCTCCCTTTTTTTTTTCTAAGCCCTAAACTTTTCTTCTTCCTACCGATTTAACATTAAAAAGATACTCAGCGTTAGATGTCCCGTAAGGAGTCATAAAAGTTTGACAAGGAAAATACCTCAATTGTGGATGTCTCATAGTTTACACAAATCTTGTAAGGATAAAAGTTTAACAGAAAGAGAGTGAGAAAGAGAGAGAGGGTGATTTTATTGTCAGACGATTTCAACGAACCTTTCTTTCTATCTATAACAACCAACCCTCTCGCTTCTCTTCCCTTAAAAGAGGCCGCGTAATTCATGTCGACTAGACGACTCCTAACTTTTATTTGGCTAGACTGGATGGCGCCTTGGCTCCAATAATCTGTCCATTACTGGAAGATACACTGACAAGAGGAGCGGAAGAGGAGGGTGTAGAGGGACCAACGACAAATCATGAAGATGTGTATATGTGTTTATCGTATGTATGTGTGGTATGATGAAGCGAAAGCAAGCGAGAGTGAAAGAAACTAAAAAGCAGGAGAAAGAGAGGTGGAAAGAGGAAAATAAGTGCAAAAGAGAAGCAAAATCTATCTATGTGTGTAAGTATGTATCAGTGAAAGAGAGAAAGAGAGAGAGAAAGAGAGAGAGAAAGAGAGAGAGAGAGAGAGAGAGAGATACAGAGAGAGGTGAAGGAATTATCGATCCAACCAAATCCTTGCTACTGTAGCAAATAGGTACATGGACCCATTTCATATCCATATCTATCGATTGTATCTCGTTATGTTGCATAACACGCGAATGAGTTACCGTGAATATAGTATCCTAGGAACGATAGAATTATTCGCTGTTGACGATAAAGTATCGGTTTATCTAAATGCATCAACATTGTTAATGATCATGCATCTCTTATCATACGAATTTAAATTCTTATTTATTTTTTAATAATATTAGAGATTATTTACTGAAAGTTTTTATATTTTATCAATGATAAATTAAATGAAACGATTTATTAATAATTAGAAACTAAAGCGTTTAAGGTAAATGATAGAACGATTAACGAATTTGATTATTGATCAAGTATAATTTGTTTAAATGTATTTGTTTTATGTTTTCATGTATTTATTGTATATATTGTGTAGTATATGTGTAATATTTGTACATAGTAGGATAGTATGGAGATATATGTAAATACGATGATATACGTAGAAAGTAATAAAGTACTAACTCGACAGATGCGACGTGTCTGAAACTCGACTGGTGAAAGCAATGCACTCACACTATCTTACAGAAATTGTATGCTTAGTAAGAGACTTTCACAGACATAGTGTATGATTTCAACGGCAAAGCTCTTTAAACGTTACCAAGGACTAATATGCTACTGTATAAGTAGAAAATATTTATATGAGAAAGGTAGATGAAGATAAAGAAATTGTTCATTACAGTAATAACATTATTTTCATACGCTAGTATCTATCCAAGGAAAGATAATATCATATAAAAATATATCGAAATTATTTTATATTTTGAATTATACGTTAGAATGAATGTAATGTTTAAACCAATGTATATGTTTTTATACAATGTTAAATAAAAGTAGGGTCCATTAGAGCAGTGAACATATCCTAAATAATTGTTAATTAATCGAAAAAAATTATTATTATATTCTAAAAGCACGGAAAAATAAATTCGTCTTTTTTCATAATCACGCAAGTCAAACTCCATATGCTAATTAATTTATTAAATAAATCAAATATCTATTATATATATATTTATATTAAGTATAATCATTTTATCCTTCAGATACTTTAATTAATTATAGGTAAAACAGAGAAAAGAATAAGTGTTTGATATGAAACAAGGAAATATATTTTTAATAGAAACAAATTTATTTACGATTAAAAAGTCGAGACGCGATTGTATATTAGAAAAGAAAAAAAAAACAATATTCGAGTATTTGAAAAATAAATCAAAAGAATAGAACGGTAACTAACCGAGATTTAATTGATTATGCATCATTGTGAAATAAATCCGACACTTGATCATATTATAAAATCCTTTCAGTTCTATGGATGCAATGAAAGTTATTCGTGTGAATTATGAATGTGTACATATAGTATCCGGTTAAAGAATTCTACAACATTACGAATACCTATTCGATTTATTATCGAAAATTATTGATATATTTTTAACATTAAACCTATTACGTGCGACAAAATGCTAAAAAGGTTAAAAATTATGGTCAGCTTACTTTAGATGTACTTTGTCTTGATATCCAATGCTGCATATCCATATCCATAATTGCAGGTATCCATATATGTATATATCACTGTTCAACACTAAACACACTCACTCACATATGCATATCACTTGCATAAAAAGAATCCACGCACACACGTACACGCGACACGAAATAAATTATATACTTTAAATAATATCCTTGTTATTCCTTCCGACGCTCGAAGATAACTGGCAATTAGTATGAAAAGTAGTTACGAATACATACGACAAGTACCGAAGATGTACGAAGGTCAATTACAAATCTAACGATGAAATGACAACGTTCGGTTGTCGACACCGGCCGAAGAGTGACGGAGACAAACGAACATAAACAAAGCATTGAATGTTCAACTAAGCCGGTAGTTAAGGAATGTTTTTCTTTGTGTATTTCATATTTAACGAATTTCCTAGAATTCATCGAGAGATACACAAGCATTACCGATGTTGAGCTCGTTTGACTTGGACATATACCTTCGCCTATCTTTCTCTCAATACATTCAATACGTATGGATGACCTACTTTTGTACAGCTGACCTACTATTGTATCGTTGACTTACTTTTGTATCGTTGACCTACTTTTCTTACCAGTGACCTACGTTTTGACAGATTTCTATCTTGAGAGAAGAGTGAGAAATTAGTGAATTTTGAGAGAGCATTTTAAGAGAGTATATCGAGTAATGCATTATGAGATCTTGAGGTAGTAAGTTCGAAAGACATTGCAACGCAATTCTGGGTAATTGCTAATCTTAAATAAAAATAAACTTACACAACTGGCAGTGTCATATGCATAAGCTCAATCTCCGCTGAGGTTTCATTTTAATTTCTATTCTAGGTTTGTATTTTATTTCTAAACCGATAAAATTACATTTAAATATATAATGCGAGAGAGAGAGAGAGAGAGAAAGAGAGAGTAATGACAAAAGCTATTTACCAAGCAGAGGTGAAGGTTGTATTCTTTACCAGCTAATGTTTTTTAAACATTTTGAGAGACAGAAAATACCGAGAGAGAGAGGAAGAGAGATAGAGAAAGAAAAGGAAAGATCCAGATCAATTAAGTTTCCGTTTGCAAGATTTATAAAAAAGAAATAACAACGGGTTATTATTAGATATTGACCATCGTTATTTAATATCAATAGAACTCTATCCTAGATAGTTAGTTCCTATATATCTACAAACATACACACACACACACACACACACACACACACACACACACATACATTTTAGGTGCACATAATAACGAACATACATTCATACGTGACAATGAGTAAGAACAATAGAGAATGAAAATTAAAAGAAAAAGGAAAATTTTAAGCTTTCCTATTTTCTTTTCTCTTCTCATCCTTTCTTTCTCTCCTTTCTCTTTTGTCATTTTATAGAAACGAATTTTCAGATTAAGTCTAGTGGAATGAGGCAGGACAACGTCGCTTTCCGATAGGATACCTCAATTTATAGCTATTCCGCGAGGACAAAAGCATCCTACCCGAATTATCTCTTCTTTATCAGGAATTGTCCTTAAATTTTCCGTTATAGTAATCCGATTTATCAATACTTTTGATTAATCGATATTATTCTCTCGAGTTTTATAATTTTTCTCATAAATCTTTAATCCAAATTACGAAATCTTTTAATTTTTTTTACTATCGCGTACTTGAAAAAAAAACATTAAATAATTTACTATTTGATTATTTCACTAGTAAGAAAAGTAGGTCAACGATACAAAAATAGGTTAACGATACAATAGTAGGTCAGCTGTACAAAAGTAGGTCATCCATACGTATTGAATGTATTCAGAGAAAGATAGGCGAAGGTATACGTCCAAGTCAAACGAGCTCAACATCGGTACTGTTTAAATCTCTCGGTGAATTCTAGGAAATTCGTTAAATATGAAATACACAAAAAAAAACATTCCTTAATTACCGGCTTAGTTGAACGTTCAATGCTTTGTTTATGTTCGTTTGTCTCCGTCACTCTTCGGCCGGTGTCGGCAACCGAACGTTGTCATTTCATCGTTAGATTTGTAATTGACCTTCGTACATCTTCGGTACTTGTCGTATGTATTCGTAACTACTTTTCATACTAATTGTCAGTTATCTTCGAGCGTCGGAAGGAATAACAAGGATATTATTTAAAGTATATTATTTATTTCGTGTCGTGTATACGTGTGTGCGTGGATTCTTCCTATGCAAGTGATATGCATATGTGAGCGAGTGTATTTAGTGTTGAACAGTGATATATACATATATGGATACCTGCAATTATGGATATGGATATGCAGCATTGGATATCAAGACAAAGTACATCTAAAGTAAGCTGACCATAATTTTTAACCTTTTTAGCATTTGGTCGAGCGTGGTTGGTTTAGTGTTTATATCTATAATTTTCAATACAAAATTTAATAGGTAATCGTAACTTTGCACTATTTTTTAATATATAACTTTATATATACAGGTATATTCGCATTTTTATTCCAATAGCGAAAGCTGATTATATTTCTCTTTAATGACTATCGTTTGTATTGATCTTAAAAAGAACGTTTACCTTTTTACTTCAGTTTTTATAGGAACAACAATTCCGTTCTTCATTTAATCCGATAAAAAAATTAAATAAGAAGAAAGGAATTGTATTGAATCTGTCAATAAATATTATTTCATAAATTTTTAATAATAACGTGTAAATAAATATATATCTTAAATAATTATTAATATTTTATATTGAAATAAATAATACGCCTTATTGAATTTTGTATTAAAAAAATATTTGATATTTCTTATTAACACTTTTATTATGTGGCCCATACACGAGTAATCTATGCAGAAAATCCGTTTAAACAACAGATTGACTCATTATATAGGGGTCTTATCGTCGTTCGACGATTTGTATATGCATGGGTATATTTATACGAAACAATTACTCACACCAAAGCTAGTGCAGTTAAGAAATACTTAAAAATTCTTATATTATTTATCAACCAAGTCAAATATACTTCAATGAACGACTCTTAATATAAACTTAACTTATATATAAAGATTTATGGAAATGTCTTGAAAGCTTATATCCGGTAATAGATAGCAAGCAAAGTATCATGCATTATAGTTGAATAACAGTTATTTCGTATCGTCCATCTTCTATATCGTAATTCGCATACCTTCGTGGACGTGTGGTGATATCATGTTAGATGCAGTCACATACAGTTGCAGACACATCTACGTATATAGATTGAATTCAGAAATAGGAAAGAGAGTTATGTAGCAAGAGTAACTGTGGACCACCACCACCATCATAAGCATCAGCAGCACCAGTAAAAGCAGAAGCAGCAGCCATTCATTTCATCAGGTTGCAGCCTGGTGCTTGGGATAAGGAGTTTGCGACTTCAGATGTAAATTTAAGTGGATACCACGCTCGATGGGATCAACACAGACTGCGTGGACGACTTCGTGCGAGAGTATTTGTGTCTGCTTCCAACTGCAATATATAACAAGCTCAACACTATGTAGATGAACGCGTTTTACTACGACGACAATCATCATCATACTTCCCCCCTTTCGAGATTAACTGAATTCTAAGTACGTTTGCATGTTACCCCTTCAGAGTAATTAATGAATTCATTAACCATCTTTCCTTAATTTAATTCCTAATTTCGATCTGATCAAATAATCATAATTAATCTAATAGATAAGATTGAGACGTTTAATATTATTTCGTCATTTATAAATATTTCTTTTTAATTTCTTCAACAATTTAATGACCCATACAAAAGTCGTACCACGCGAACTTTCCAAGTAACACAATATTGAATAAGTAATCAGATATCATCAAATCAAATCTCGATTATAGTGATCTTCAATAAACAAACAACGATTTATGAAAAAATCAATAATTCCAATCATTCTTGAATTCTTTTTTGCTTCTTTTTTTTTTTCAATTCCAGACAATTTAAGAATTTTATTAGTCGTAATGGAAACTTATTTGCTTTCAAAACGTACAGTAACGAATACCTTTTATATACGAGATAGCATATAGAATAAGAAGAACGTTAATTGGCTACTCGTTATTTTTCGCTTTATACGTTCAAGGGGGTTGAGTTTGAGGTCGGTTAGCTACGATATCGGAAAACAATCGAAACCTTCCCTCCCAATACAACCATATTTACACTCACATATACATATATACAGTAGAAAATGTAGCAGAAGGGTAGAGAAAGAGGGCAGAAATAAAACGTAACGTGTTTAACGAAGCGAATTGTCCCATCTCTTTTAACACGTGTACTTCCGACTTAAAGATGACCAAAAGTCAAACTGCAGAAAGGGTATCGCTCGTACAAACCTCAACTTAATTTAGGTCGTATTTCCTTCTCCCTTAACGATACACTCACACACACACACACACACTCACACACGCGCGCGTATGTTTTAGATGTGAGGGGTTGAGAGAAGAGAGATATATATCCGCATCTTGGAATCCTTACCCCGCGTGCAACTTTGTCCTCCGATTTTCTCTCGTTTCTTCTTTTCTCATTAGAGAAGGAAGAAGAAGAAAAAGAGAAAGAGAAAAAGACTATTTTGGTCCGTAAGAAAAAAAGGCAAACGACGACGTTTTCTACTTGTTATAAAATACGATCCTAACTGGAACAAACTAGGACCAGTTTCGTACTTATCCGACTTGGACCATACAACCTTCGTCGTTAAGATAAGATCTCTTTTATATTTGTTTTTCTCTTTCTTTTTTTTTAATTGGGGAAGGTAGAAGATCTATGAACAAGTTAAATACCAATGATATTATTATAGTAGAAATTTAAAATCATAAATTAAAATAAATATTATTTGTATAGTATCTTTTCTTTTTTTCTTTTTAACTGAAATTCCATTTTTTGTAATATCAGTTAAATTTCATGTGATAGAATATAAATGAAAATGAAAATGATAAGAGTATATAAATACAGAAAAAAAAAAAGTAAGTTAATGTAACTAACATCTACGATTCGGATATCTAACGAATGAACATCAGAGGATTTAATATCAGAATCAGTTTTATCTTTAATCTGTGGCAGTAGTATATCGTTCATTGAATAGACAGCTCGTATATTTGTGCACGTGCGAACCAGTTCATTAGTACCTGCTATTCGTATTATTGATGCTCCGTTAGTTCTCTTATTGACGTCCCAGTTCGTGGAAAATACTTTGACTGTTTCACGATTTAAACGAACGTTTCTGACTCTCTCTTTCTGTATTTATCTACAAATCTTTGTATTCTATTCATCATGAATAATAATTCACTTTGCAATATGCTTCTTTTTTTTTTATCTCCAGTATGATATTTTCTCATTTCGTATTTAGGTTCAAATTCCATGTTTACTTTATGGCTTTTTTATTTTTCTATTAAACAAATCGTTGATATCATCTCTACGAGATTATCTGTCTTCCAACTGATTATTGATAAAATAATTACATATTAATGTAATGAACGATTTCAACGTACCGTCGTATTCAAATACAAATTGGATATCTAAAAACGAAGATATCAATCATACTTTGAAAACAGAAGTTTTGACATTGTACATGAGATTACTATTAACACCTTGAACGTTAAATCATCCAAAATGGATGACAGGTATGTTTCCTGGGATGCCTCGTCACCCATTTTTAGATGACACTTTTATTATTGTTTTTTAATAGTATTTTTAATCGAAATTTAATGGAATAAGTATTAAAGAAAAATAAACGACGAATTGTGGTATTATCGGTTTCTCGTGTAATCGAAGGGAAATATTGAATGACTATTTCCGCCTAGCTTGATTAAAATTCCAATTTTCCTCTATCGAACATATAGTTCGTTTTTTTATAATTAAATTATTATCGATTATTAGATAACCACCCGCCTCGTTTCTTCATACGAAATGAAAATGACATTTAATATTTAGAATTACATTTCCTTTCTCTTCTTTTTCTTTTTTTCTCCCCCTTATCACTTTAAATGAGATACATTATTTTTGTTGAATCAATGTATATGTCAATAAAATATAAAAAGAAATATAATTACTAATTCGATGATCTAAATCAGGGTTACCCACATTGTAATAATATCATTTGTCGTGTTTAAATATTTCATTTTTGTTTCTCATAGAAAACAAAATAGAAATAAAACGGTTTCATCAAATATTTATACACCAAAAAAGTTTGATGACACTGATCTAAACTGTGAAAATAATCTAATATATATATTTCATCGTTCATATATTCTCTTTCTCACTTTATCATTTCAAGCGCAATTAATAAACGAGCTTCCTCCTCGAAATATATCAACCATTAATAACCCCTGAACTTTACTATAAATTAGTTTTTTTTTCACCCTCTAAAGTAAACCATATGGGTATTTTCGTGCTACAGTATCGATTAAAAGTTTTCAGCCGATTTTAAAATATTAATTACTCTTTTTCCTGATACACTTTAGGCTAATTGTCTTTTACGAATATTAAAAAAGAAAACATGCTTGGGAACATTTTGTTTATCCAAGGTAATAAATTGGTATAAAAAATGTAATTTTAAAAATTATTAAAATACTTTTTCTATATTTTTCATATTTTGAAATTTTCTAACATGTCGCTCGTAGATGCATGATGTCAATTAATTCAAATTGAACTTCAGTTCGAGTAGATATCTTAATTAGAAATAACGTTTTATATACGAGCAGTCGATTTTATACTTTCTTCCTTTTTTTCTTTTTTATTTCCCTTGTTCGGTTTTTCTTGATCGATTTTTCCCAGTATTACGCGTTGATGCAGACACATACACACATACATACACAAGTTTTCTACCAATTATCAAACAAAAAAGGTTGCGATACTTTTACCCAAACCGATCAAACACACGTGGCTCTACTTAATATAGTTCTTTGTTGTTTACAGTACAGGACATATCAATTTTTTTATTACTACGATGATTGCTACCTCGACAAAAATCAACTAACTTTTCTTCGCGAATTTTTGAAAAAATAAACAAAAAAAAAATAAAATATAACCGAACTTAATCTTTTGAATTAATTAAAAATTTTTTTATGTAATTACAAATTATTATAATAATAATAACGTCTCTCCCTTCATTTCTACAGACTCCACGTTAACACGAGGACCACTGTCCTCAATGTCACACGATTCTTTACCTACTTCTCCCCTTTTGTGTTTCTACCGATACCAATTTAATCGATTCGTGTTCTAGTCTTTGGAGTATACGGACGTTCGAAGCCAAATTTCCCGAGTTCTAATCTTTATTATTTACATTTTGAGTATCAGGAATAAATTCATTAATTAGCCGTTAAATTAGAACTTCTTATCAAATCGGACCGGTTAATGGAAATGTCTGTCGCATATCTTTGATCAGAATTAAAATTCTAATTGTGGTCAGAAAAGTAAAGCTGATTTATTTTTATGATCGCATAGAAAATGTCTGGTCCGCGATTGAATGTAAAAATTAAAAGAAATAAAATTCCGATAGAAAAAAAAAAAGTAATTTTATTTAAAGAAAAAATTGGATCGAATAACAAAGGCAAGGAAATTTTACATATTTTTGAAATGATACGCGCGTAATGTGTGTATGTGTGTGTCTATGTCTCTAAGGGAATTAAGGAATAGAGCAAAAGAGAACACAAGATCCATTTGTACGCAGTCGATACGGTCTGTCTGAGTCTACCTTGCAAGACGCACGAGTGCTTGTTGAGAAAAACGTGCCAAGAATTTGAAACATCCCCATAATAAACGAACGTATAAAGGGACAGTAGAAAAAGGTAAGGAAAATAATGCCAAAGGAGTTTCTTTCCTGAAAAAAATGCTATACAATTTTATATTTTATATTTTATTCGTGTCTCTGGTGAATGAAGATTCAACGTAACAACATTTTATCTAAATTCTACGATTAGTTATATTCACAAATTTTCAAGTACATCTAATAATAAAAACTGCCAATAATAAAACCAAAAAGCATGTAATCCGATGACTTTTACGTGTTCGTATAAATCTTATAGAACTTAACTCGCGAATATTTTTGTAGATACCCCTTTAAATGTGAAAGCAAATATTTTCTTTTGTAGAAAATGAAACGAAGCGTGTAACGTCGATAAAAAGAAATCTTACATTTTGTTCTAAATGGAAACAAAAAAAAAAAATCTAAGAACTCGTCAAAGTTTAAATGAAACTTTCTTTCATTTTCCAATCAGATAAACGTTCATGGAATTCGCAGTTTTTTCTCTTTCTATGGACATTCTATTAAATGCCACTTAGGAACGCAACTAGAAAAATATCAAGGAACAATTCAAAGGAAAGCTTAAAAAGAGAGAATAAATCTTTCGAGAAGGCTATAAAGTTTTATAGATTCTCTGTCCTATTTTCTATCATCGATTTATTCGAGGAAGGAAGAGTGAAGAGGTGAAGAGGATGATTTTAAAAATCTTACAAGGGCTCGGACAAATCGTACCCCCCAAATTTTTTTAAAACTTATACACTTGTAGATGGTGATGTTGTGAAAGTATTAATTCTAATACATACGTATAGAAGAATTTTTAAATAATCGATTTAATAAAAATAAGTGATTCGTTAATATACTTATTGATTATTTAAATATTAGGAAATAAAACAAAAATTTATCATTAGAAATAGATAACAGCTGTTAAAAAGTAGGTCACTGTTTAGAAAAATAGGTCAGCGATGAAAAAGTAGGTCAGGTGTACAAGAACACAGTAATAATCCTATACGTATTGAGTGTCTTGAGAGAAAGACACCGGTATTGCTTGTATCTCTCAGTAAATTCTAAGAAATTCGTTAAGTATGAAATACACATAGAAAAACATTCCCTTACTACCGGCTTAGTTGAGCGTTCAATGCTTTGTTTACGTTCGTTTCTCTCCGTCACTCTTCGGCCGGTGTCGACAACCGAACGTTGTCATTTCGTTGTTAGATTTGTAATTGACCTTCGTACATCTTCGGTACTTGTCGTATGTATTCGTAACTACTTTTCATACTAATTGCCAGTTATCTTCGAGCGTCGGAAGGAATAACAAGGATATTATTTAAAGTAAAGTAATTTATTTCGCGTCGCGTGTGCGTGTATTCTTCCTATGCAAGTGAGGTGCATATGTGAACGAGTGTGTTTAGTGTTGAACAGTGATATATACATATATGGATACCTGCAATTATGGATATGGATATGCAGCATTGGATACAAGGACAAAATTCATCTAATGTAAGTTGATCAAGTGTCGGATTTATTTCACAATGATGCATAATCAATTAAATCTCGGCTAGTTACCGTTCTAAAAATGATTTCAAATTTATATTAAATCATCGTTGTTATTTCAATTCTACTCGGATTCACTCCTCGTTTTCATTTAGTCATTTTGTAATTAGTCTTTTTTCTGTTTTGGCCATAATTATTCTGAGGTTTTTTAAATGGATCTCTTATGTTGGAGTTATTGAAAATGAGTAGTTTATGAGTATCCCCAAAGTTGTGGCAAAAAGAAAACAACACGAACCGTTCTGGCAAGTTTCAAAAACAGACACGAAACTTCCACGTACCATATCGATCTCTCTCTCTCTCTCTCTCTCTTTCTCTCTACTCCTTTCGCAATATATTCAATCAAATCACAGTAGGAAAAATATGAAAAGTTTCGTATAGGATTTTCGTATCAGCAACCACAGGATAGGTCGGGACTTGGTGATTCAACGACAAATGCAGGATATGCAAGTGGTGTCGATGTTTAGGGAGCTCTTGTTGTCAGGCATTTCGCACTTCAAAATTTGTTTCGTGTTTCTACGAATATCATTGATACGGTATACGAATAATATCGTATGTGTATCGGATGAAACTTTTCACTTAACTTAGCCAAATGGAAAGTTACACATTAATATATAATATATATGTCCGAATGTATAATAAACGTGTGTATACATGTGGATTATTTCAAACTACCCCTAATGTTTTTCTCATTTTTTTTTTATTATCAAACGAAAAATCATATTTTATAAAACTTTAGCTATTGGTAAATGAAAATTCCAATTAAATAGAATATTCAATACGTGTCTCGTTATGATTGAACTCAATGTTCGCATGCTATAAACATTTTCAATTTGGCAGCATAGGAGAGAGAGAGAGAGAACAGGATAAAGTCACATATGGGTAACTTGTTAGTTAGGTAGGTAGGTAGCCTAGTTTCCATACGATACTCGTCATCCCTTACGCCAGTGTTATTTCCAGGTTGCATCGTGTATTTCATCGTGAACAACAGAGCCAGTGCATTTCATGCGCTTGAATTTCAACCATGCACGATTTCGATCTGCTACATGCGAATCATGCATTTGCATCCGACCTGTATCACCAAACTGTTACTAAACTACTGAAACGTTTGACAGGAAATTAGTTATCAAGTTTCTATTTCTCATTTTATTACTTGAATTCAAATCTTCGTTCAGTAAAACATTATTTATCATCCATAATTAAAAGAAATTGTTTAAAGGATACTGGTCTTTTTTTTCAAATATTATTTTTATTTAAACTAAAAATAAGACTATAATATTTTCTTGTAATAGAAAATTGTAAGAATCTATTCTAAAATGCATTAAATGTTTTCACTTTTCCATTAACATGTACGAATCTAAATGCACATTTACACGTGTATGGAAATCTACTGCAACATACAAAGACATATATGTTTATTTCGTATAATCAGCTTACAACTTCCGTATAATCGCACTGACGAGCCACTGACTACATATGTGCATTGTATTTCCTATTGGGATACGTATGTAAGCATATACATTAGATAGAAGCATCAGATCTACATACATATCTATATATATTGGTTAATACTCCAGTATTAGACAATATTAGAATATATCGAAAGAAATATACATATATACGATCAATTAACTTAATCGATTCCCTTTTTTACTGAATTATATTCCTTTTTTATTATCTCGAACTTATAAAAATAAAATAAACGATCCATAATAGAGAATCTAATAAAACAATAAAATCTTTACTCGTACGAATACAAATATATCGTCTATGTTCAACAAAAAGTCACTTATTGTTTATAACTAAACAATGTCAAGTTTATAATTATATACTTATTTGAAATATTTAAAAAATGTTATTTATATCTTTTTCCTTTTCTGCCACTTTATTTTGAACATATCTATTATATATACATTTGTATATATATAAACTAAACTTTGATTTTTTATATATAGAATGTTAGAATATTGAGGTATTGAAATAAAAGAATTGTTAACATACTATTTAAGGAATAATCATAACCATAGTCTATATAAAATATCAGTACCTACCAGCTATTTTCCTATCAGATTTTTCAGATAAACTACTATATAGCATTTTATCGATAAGCTTTTTTCCTATTTATTTTTCTATACCTCTTTATGAATCCTCGATACTTTATCCTCCCTTTCATATCCTTGTATACATATATATATACGCGGTATATTCAGGTCTCTATTCTTCTTCAATAATGTCAGTGAGTAAATATGTACTCTGTAGTATATACACAACTCAATATAGTATATGATTATATAAGATCATTTAAATATATATATATATATATAGATATTAGTCCGGTCCATCTAGCCGATTTTGGAGCTAAAAATGGCTGTTGCACCGACCTAAGCGCACAAAATTTTAAATGATCCGGAAAGTGGTCTACATTAAGATGTGCATTATGCATATTCCGAGAAATGTGCTTTTTTGGCATTAAAAATCAAAATGTGAAAAAATTAGAATAAAAATCGTGTTTTTCCGTAAATCGCGGCTTATTTCTCGGAAACTAATAGTTTTTGGATAAAAATTTACTCAGATTAATTTGTTACTTATGAAATTATTTTCTCTTACTTATAAAATTAGCAATGTTTATATTAAAGATACTTTGAAAAAACGTAGACGACAACTAAGAAAAAAGAAGGGGAATTTTTGGCGACATGAAACTTTGGAGTATTGTAGAAAATAATTACGACGTTGCATGGACAGCAAATTGCACATTTTCCACAAGGCACAAGTCTTCTGCACGCTTGGGAATCAAAGAAAAAAACTTAGCATCGTTTGTTTTAAAGTTATCGCAAAAAAACGCAACGTGGAGCGTCAAATATGAGATGGAGCAGTGAGGGACGAAATTTGTACCGTCAAATGTCAAATGGAGCAATGAAAAATGTGATGTAGCAAAGATTACGAAATAGTATGGACTACAAATTGTACATTTTACAGAAGGTAAAAGTCTTCTGATCCTTCGTAAGTCATTGAAAAAAAATTAGCAATGTTTATATTAATAAGAATATCAACAAACATTCAACAAGCATTTATAGTAATTATTTAATCAATTAACTAGTAGTTATTTATTAAATAATAATTAAAATTAAGAATTTGATAAATTAAATGATACTGTGATAGTATTTAATAGTGTATTTAATTAATGGTTTTAAATTTCGCGAGCATTAGGTTCATTGTAAGTTTAATAGTTTAATAAATAGCAATTGTCTATTCTCATTGGTGTATAATAATCGGACCACGCCTACTGGAAACGAGGTTTTTCTGGCATGTGTTAACACCAAGTACTAACCTATCCTGAATTAATAACAAAGCATATTTCGTAGCGTATATGACCACGTGTTTTATCAGAGTTGTTTATTTTTATTGATATAAGAAGATGCCGAATTATTGTCCATTTTGTGAAAAAAAAGGAATGAAAAGTAAAATAAATCTTCTTCAAATTAATATGGAAGAGGCTGTATTACTCTGCGAAGTAGAAGAGGTACATTGTTTTTCACTAATATTAAAATATACATAACTTTAAACTTGAATGTATTAGGTTAAGAATAAAGTTCGTTCATGTTTCTTCACAATAATATGAAGTTTTGTTAATTTAATATTAAATTTACCTTACCAATGATATAATATGTATTATTTTATAACTAAGAACAACGAACCGGCGTTAACGCGAATAAACTTTTTCTTCAATTTAATATATTAAAGTTTGAGGTTATGTAATGTGTGTGTATATATATATATATATGTTAAGGATTTTATGGTATTTTAAAAGCTTATTTTATTTTCAGTGCACATGGCCATTTGGTTACAAAAATTTTCAATATGTTTCTCGAAAAGTTGGAAATATGTGGTCATACAATTGGAATAATTACAGTACAGAAACTAAGAATAGTTTCGTCCCAGTACCTTTAGAGTTATCCTTATATTCTCCACCGGAAACTCCTTTTACTGATACTTTAAGAGATTTAATAGAACTCTCCTCTGATAGTACAAATTCTACCAGTATTATAAACAATAACGTCTCTCCTAATAATTTATCAATTCCTTCTATCTCGGATCATGATCATTATTGTTTAAAAAGTACTGAATCCGAAAACATTGATATTAAATCTGAAAATTGCAATATACATGACCAAGATCCTGATCTATGTGAAACTATTCTTGAAGATAATTCAAAACAATCTTGGCATGAAAATGCAGTCAGTGTAAATGTAGACAAATCAGATGAAATGAAAACTATTAATAATTCAGATATTACTTATGGCACTGATGTTTTGGAAACCAATTTTGATTGTTATAGAAATTTGACAAAAGAAGAGGAAAAACATTGCAATAATATAAATAGTCATAGCCTTAATAATACTGAGTCTTCTAATTCTGCGTTAAACTCAAAAACTAAAATAAAGAAACGTGCTAAGAAAAATATTACATCTCATAAATTAAAAGTGACAAAAGTAGAAGTAAATGGATTACCTGTAACTTTCTCATATGAGACACCTATATTACCACCTATTTCTACCACAGTGCTGAATACCAGTACAAATCCTATTAAACTACAAAATGATACCACTTTTCAAGCGGGCACAAGTTCTCCTACAACTTCAATTAATACAAATTCTAAATCGCCTGATAAAAAAAATGAAACTGTTACTAAAAGTAAAAGACATGAAAAATTTAATTTTAACATTTTTAAAAAGAAATCAAATAATGACAATAACGATACAACTACAATTAAAAATATTGGAAACGATAAAGATATTGTTGCCGATCAAATTCAAAAAGAAAATTCACCAGTCAATAATAATATGGAAGCAAAACTTGCAAAAAATGATGTTGACGAGAACATCCATGAAAATATGAAATTAGAACCTGTCAAAAATGATGTTAACGAGAGAGTGAAAGTAGAACTTCCCAAAAATAAGAACATTGATACGAATGTTGATTTGAACATAGACGATATATTAAATGACTTTTTAACAAATATCTCCCCTACGAAAGCAAATGATATAAATGAATTAAACGGGTACGATGAAGATTGGATTTATTCTCTGATTACATAATTTCTACTTTTATTGTATATTATTAAAATTAATATATAAAGTTGTTAATGTTCGTAAATGTCAAAAAAGAAAAGTATGTGCAATAAATATTTTTGAAACCATTTCTAAATTTCCTTATTTATTTAGCAAAACAATAAATAACTTTTGGTAAAATAAAAAATATTATTCATAAACTAAAATATTTTATGATAATTTTTTTAAAAATATAAATATAGAATTACATACATATGCACATTATATATACACCATATATTTTAATAATATTATTTATATAAAAATCTCAGATTTTGTTAGGGCGGTATACGTATTTATGTACAATACATATGTCGTATATTTTTTGAGGTTAATGAAAACGTGACGTAAGAAGAAAAACAAAAAATACGTATACAAATGGTTGAAGTTTAGCGGGTATAAGATTAAGTTTTGATAAGATTATTGAAGGTTGCTTAAAAGATAATATTATTACGGTAAACGATTTATCAATCGTAGTGACATTGCGTGTAATCAAAATCAGTACGAAATAATAATTTTATACATTAACTATATTATTCTCTTGTCGTATATATATATATATAAAAATACATACAAACAAATTGAGATCCTTAATAGTAGTATAAATATTAACATTAAATAATTAATTAAAAAATTTTTATTTGAGGTAGATAAATATTTGACTCGATAAAATATACTTTTTTGTTATTCGTATTCAATAAATCAACGACAAACAAACAAATTTATAAAGTTAATTCTATAATCAACGAAAGGAACATTAATATCATGTCCGTTAAAAATTTAATTAATACTGGCAATGCTTTATTGGATGAAAAAATCAACGAATGGTTACAATGGAATAAAGTATATATTAATTTAATATTTATATGATTTTGTTCACTCGTTATAATTATTTACAATCATATCATTTTGATATTATTCAGGATTCTGCAGCTGAAAAAGAAGTTGAGAGTTATATAAAAAATGTAGATATCCAAGTATTGTCTAATCTTTTTCTTAAAAGATTAGAATTTGGTACTGCTGGTCTTCGAGGTCGAATGGGTCCAGGATATAGTCAAATGAATGATCTAGTTATTATACAAACTGGTCAAGGATTAACTAAATATTTACTCGATACTATGCCTAATTTATTGCAACAAGGTGTTATAATAGGATATGATGGTCGACATAATAGTAAAAGGTTTATAAATAATGTAATATATAAATAGATGTGTATTTAAACATTTCAAATATTACATATTGTTTAACAAAATGACCATTTATATTATTTTAGATTCGCAGAATTAACTAGTGCAATTTTTATAGCTAATAATATTAAGGTTTATTTATTTTCTAAAATTTGTCCAACACCATTTATACCTTATGGAGTATTACAATACAAATGTGCAGCCGGAATAATGATAACTGCATCTCATAATCCAAAGGATGACAATGGTTATAAAGTTTATTGGGATAATGGTGCGCAAATTGTATCACCTCACGACAAAGAAATTCAGAAATACATTGTAAAGAATTTGGAACCATCCGAGTCGTCGTGGGATGTATCTAAAATATATCAATCTCATTTATACAAAGATCCATTGAACGATATTATGCAATCCTACTTTGAAAATATTAAAAAGAGTGTTCTATATCCTGAAGTTAATAAAAATACTATTTTAAAATTTACTTATACTGCTATGCACGGTGTTGGACACGATTACATGACCACAGCATTTAACACTGTAAAACTTAAGGTATTTAAAACTATTAAGAAAAAATATTAAAAAAGATTATTATAATTATCTTCTTTTATAGCCATTTATATCTGTCGAAGAACAAAAATTACCAGACCCAGAATTTTCAACAGTTAAATTTCCAAATCCAGAAGAAGGAAAAAGTGCTCTTGATTTAAGTATTAAAACTGCGAATCAACATGCATCCTCTATTATTCTTGCCAATGATCCAGATGCTGATCGTCTTGCTTGTGCAACAAAAACAGAAAAGTAAAGAAATAATTTAGAGAAATGAATTTTAATATTAAGTTTTTTAAATATTTTTGAACAATGGAAAAATATCTTCTTTTTTTATTACAGTGGAGAATGGCATATATTTACTGGCAATGAATTGGGCGCATTATTAGCTTGGTGGATGTTACATGTACACAGAGTACAATATCCAGAGGCCAACATTGCTAACGCTTATATGCTTTCGTCCACAGTTTCAAGTAAAATTTTAGCTTCAATGGCTAAAAAAGAAGGTTTCAATTTCGAAGTTTGTATCTCATAAAAAATTATTTATTACTTGAATTATAATTTTTTTTAAATCGTATTACAATAGTTTAATAAATTATTCTGTTCTTAATATATTTGTGAAGGAAACTTTAACAGGATTTAAATGGATGGGTAATAGAACCATAGAATTAATAAAAAATGGTAAAGATGTTTTATTTGCATTCGAAGAAGCTATTGGTTTTATGTGTGGTTCTGCTGTACCGGATAAAGATGGTATTAGTGCTGGTATATGTTTAGCTCAAATGGCAACTTATTTAGAAACCATAGATCTTTCTCTCTGTGATATATTGGAAGATATATATAACACGTACGATATTCTTTTTATCGCAAATAATTGTTTCGGAATATAAACAAAAATATAATACAAAAATTAATTACATTTATTTAAACAGATTTGGACGGCATATCTCAGAAAATTCTTATTGGATTTGTCATGATTCGAATACAATTAAAGCAATATTTGAACGTTTGAGAAATTATAATGGAAATGAAAATGTAGTAAGTATATTTTGATAATACACTATGAGAAAAAAAAAATCCTATTTTTATTTCATATTCATCATCATATTTATTTAAAATCGTATTATATTTTATATGGTTATTTTCTTATTTGCTTAGTCATTCATTCAGCACGCATATATGCAGAAAGGTTTATAGTAGAATCTACTTAACATTATTTGACTACAAGGTCAGCAAGCTGTGTATACAGCAATGCATGATGTAGTAGAAAATGACTAACATTCATATACTAGTTTTACAATTACTTAGGCTTGTGTACGTGCTCAGTAATTACAGTTCCACCAATATTTTTGTGTAGTTATGTTAAGTTTAGTGAAACAGTTCTAATTATATTAATTATGAAAGCGTTCTTATTAAAATATTTTGCACACTTAAATTTTTTATATAAATCTTGAAAATTATAGATAAAAAAAAAATATATATATAATAATAGTAGAAACAATTTGGAAGAATTATCATAATAATATTTATTATATATAGCATAGTTTTTTTTTCCTTACGTAAATAAAATGTTACGTAATTTTGTAAAAACAAATAATTACATGCACATATAGATATTTTATTTTCTTAAAGAAATTAATTATTTTATATAATATATTTCTTTTTATATAATTTTTTGTTTTGCTTTAATGTTAGCGTCATTATGTATGAATAATGAACTTTTTTTATTATACAATGAATTAGCGCTAAATATTACATATTTTTACATAATTTAATTAATGCATATTAAAGAAATATCTTATTTTCCTAATTACATTATTTTAATGCCATCATAACAATGTCACAAAAAATTATGTGGGTAGATAAATTGGTGGAAATATTTCTTATATTGCTGACACTTTTGCCTTTCTTTTTTTTTTGCTATGCTTACTGCACCACTTTTACAATCTCTTTATTGTCTTACACCATTTTTGAAGGAATTATAAGTATAAAAACCAAATCAAAAGTGAGTCAAACAAAATTATCTTCCCAAATTATTTATGCGTAAAGAAAGATGTTCATATATAATTGAATAAAGATGTTTCTTTATATTTTCAGTATCCAACAAGCATTCTTGATGGAAAATATTTAATAGTTGGTGTTCGTGATTTAACAACGGGTTATGATAATACTAAGCCAGGGAATAAAGCTACTTTACCTACCTCCAAATCCAGTCAAATGATTACATTTACATTCGACAATGGTTTAGTTACTACCTTAAGAACTAGCGGTACAGAACCTAAAATTAAATATTACTGCGAATTATGCTCATCTGTGGAAGAACAGTAAATATTTTTTATCAACTACAATAACTTCAAAAATCACTTTATTTAAATGTATACGTGTATATTTGATTTTTTCTTTTAGGGACGTAAAGAAATTAAAATGTATACTTAATGAGATGGTCTCTGCTATCGTAGCAGAGTTCCTTCAACCAGAATTTAATGCTCTTATACCACGTGGTATGTAGGTTGAAGTAAAAATTATTATAATATGAATTATATAATAATAATTAAAAAAAACAAAATGAAGACAACGTATTGGATACCTAAGGAAAGACTAGACTACAATTTATCATTATTATCTTACAAGTATGAAGTTTTTATAAAGGTAAAAATATTGTTTTTGATGATTTTGTTAAGTAGTTTTAAAGTCAAAGTGATATTGTAGTTCATTGATAATATTTTCAATTTAAAGTAAGGCTTTTATAAAAAAGAAAGTTCTTCCAAAGAAATGTGTATCTATAAACTTACAAATTTTATAATTTTTTTTTTTACGAAATATGGTGATAGTATAGACTTAATTATAGAATAAAGCTGTATTTCTGACCAAAGTCCAATAATAAATGTAATTAAAAGTTGTACCCCTTTAGATAAATTGTTATTATCTATATCAGGACTTCTCACAAAGTGTGATTTGCGACCCATACAAAGTTACAGAAATTTAAGGAAAACTAAAAATTCAACATGAGACTAGAACGAATTATATGCTTAAGAAATAGAACACCTTAAATATAGAGATGAAATCTGAAAATACTCAGATGTAACTTCAGTCCTTTAATATATTAATTATCGAATGTTGCGACTTTATATGCAAATATTTCATACTAGATGGGGTATATATTAAATAACGAATATATGCACATATATACAAACAATATTTATTAACTCATTATTAAAATTACTGAGAAGCTTTTAAATTTTATTGAAGGATGCAATGTCGACAGATTGTACTAACTCCTCAAAGTCCTGAATTTGTTCCACCAGTAAATCAACTGAAACTTTTTCATCCTCTATTACACACATTATTTGTAATTTTTGTATACCGTACCCAACTGCTACAAGTTTAGCTAAAAATATATATAAGAAATCTTAATTTATGAACATACACTTAGTACGTAAACATGGGTAAAAATATGATTTTTATTTTGCTAAGAAAAACAGAAAAAATGAAAAACTTACAAGCACCCCAAACAAGACCGTCCATCTTGATCGATCTAACAGCTTCTGTCATTTTTTCCATATCCGTTTCATCTCCCCATGGTTTAACTTCAAGTACAATACTAGATTTAGCAATAATAGCAGGTTTTTTTGATTTCTTTTCAGCATAAGTCTTTAATCTTTCTTCCCTGATCCTAGCTGCTTCTGTGCTTTCCTCCTCGTCAGATGCAAACAAGTCAACATCGTCATCATCTGCAGCATCAGCCACAGGAGTAGTAGCTTGTGAAGACTGACTATTAGCTAATACAGCAGGAGCCTTTTTCTCTCCTGGTAGTATTTTAAAGTCATATGACTTTATATGGGTGTACCATCTTAGTACATGAGGGTTGGTAGAATCTGGTTCTTTTCCCAAAGCCTCATAGACAGCAACGTCAGCTTGAGACGGTTGCCATCTAACATTTAAATCATTTATTATTATAACAATAATTATTATATATATATGATATTAACAAATGAATTTAACTAAGAGATATGCACATATTTATTTTGAGAAATGCGAAAAAATCTAAAAATATGCCCTAAATGATAGTTTCAACGAAGGATTCTTAAAAAAGGTATTATAATAAAAATGTATATTCTAACATTAACCATATACCGGCACATATGTGCTAAATACATGTACATCTGGAATCAAGATAATTATGTTGATTGGTAAAAAAAAAATTCACGTCAACCTCTTAATGTCATAGTAATCATAAAACTTGTCCCAATAAGAACTTTCCCAGTCGATGATGATAATCGATAAAGGAAATAATAGAATAATTAAGATTAGATCATTTAAATAAAAGTGAAGTTGCTTATCGAAGGTTGTACTATGATAGAAGAAGGAAGGAAAGAAAGAAAGGGTATGTCTTAAAAATGCCGACAAGAGTAAAAAGCACGTGTACCGGAACACGGGATTAAATTATCTTACCACGGATGAATTACAACCTACCCTTCGATATAACTACGATCGGCAAGATGAGCGTTTAAATCTTTAACGCCCTTGTCAGTCTTCAAGTCACCGATGGCCATGGCGGAAGAATATTTTATGTATAAATATTTCCACGGATTCAATCCTACCAAAATCCTCTTTCTCTAGTTGCCGGAAGAGAGAGCTGCATGCGGCCATCAAATATCGCACTTATATACGGGGATTAACGACGTGACGTTGTTCCGGTTTATATTAAACCCCGCGACAACCAAATATTCTTCTTTCAACTTGAATAACCCACTTACATTGAAATTATTTCAACGATAGGTTCCTCTTTTCCAATCACATATAACCGTGCCAATGAACGACTCTCTTATAGATTATTTCTATTCTTCTCATTGGATGATTTTGTCAATGTAAAATTACCCATTCATTGATCACGTGATTTATTTTGATTTCACGTAAATACGTAGTAATTTATGGTAGCAGGGATTAAGAAACTTTTACACCTTGAGGAATAAATATTTTCGCTACTCTGGGTGTAGATTGTACACTATTTTCTCTCTCTTTCATTTTCATAAACTCATAGAAATACTATACGTGTAATTAATTTTCTTTAAACTTCTGAAACCCCATATGGAGTCACAAACTACATTTGAGAAACATTTTTTTTATAGTACATTTATTTATTTCATCAATAATTATTGATATTATTAAAAAGAGAATGTATTTTGTTTTTTTTCGGTAATAATATTTTATATACAATGTATAAATTTATAATATAATAATAATAATAATAATAATTTGGAATTTAATACAACAATTCGATTCTTTATTTGGGTAAGGAATATCATATTTGATATATTTACAGCATGTATATTTATATAAATATACGTTATCTTATACAACACATTTAAATATGTAAGAAATATTTTTATTGGCAGAAAATAAAATTAGTCTTGCATTTATACTTCATAAAAAAAAAATATATATATATACGTATAAGTGCAAGAAAGAGTAAATGCAATAAAAAAATATATTTATAATATTTTTAAGATCAATAAAATTAAAAATAATTAACGCATATATGCAACATTAAAATAGTTTAATATTTTAATTTTATCAAAAGTTGTAATAAGTGTAATAATTTGTCTTTATATATTAACCCTTTATGAGCCTGTGTAACTTTCAGGTCACATAATAATATGTCGACATTTTACCAAACAATTTTAGTTTTTCCACAATACGATATCTTAATTATATAATGTCGTTGAGATAATTAATAATATTGATATTAAAAAAACGAATAAAATAAATTAAAGAAAAAAATATCTTTAATTTGCGCATACAGATTTAGAATTGTTGATTTTTCGTAGTAAACATTTTTTTATATTTAAAACAAAAATTCGGCCTATAAAGGGTTAAGATGAGATTTTAAAGAAATATTAGTTAATCCTAAATTTCAAAAAAGTTGTTCTTAAAATAATGACACTACGAATATATATTGCAAATAGCCTTCCAATTAATCTTCCACAAAAAAAAACCATTCATATATGAAATTAATAAAGATACAATAGCAAATGTATAATAGTGATACATACAATTTTGTTCTTATAATATATAAAAAGAAATAGTTCAGCTAATTAATCCTTTCGCTACGAAGAACGAATATGCGTGCTCAAATAATTGTAACTTGCTTAAAAAAACTGTACAATAATAAAAATAAATGTTATGTTTGGCGTACCATTGGATACCTTAAATATAATTTTTGTAGTAATACATTGTGTTATTTGTAAAAACTCTGTATTTACCGTAAAAAACGCACTTTATGATTAATACACATTATATTAACAGAGTTCATAACACTTTATTAATTATTTAAGCATAGCACAACGAAAGGATTACGTTTGTATTCATCCAACATTTCGTCAGAAATATACAGCTTACTACTTTTTCATTTTCATTTTCAAAAGAGCTTTTCTTCTCTTTTCTGCAGCTTCCTTACGTATATCTTCTAAATCTTCCAGTAGACCTATTCTCGAAGATTTAATTTCTTCTTTAAGTTGCTCCTCAAAATTACTTTCCATTACTGCTGTATCATCATCATCATCCATATACTTATAATTGTTTCTATTGTAACCAAATATTTCGCTAATATATTTACTATAATCTTGCTCTTGTTCTTCCGGGCCATCATCGATAAAATCATCCAACTCAGAATCATATTCTTCGTCGTCATCGTATATGCGACCTAAACAAAAAATATATATTAGTACATACTTATTTTATTAATCGATAATAGTGAAAAACAAAAAACATAACAGAACAAAATATTTGTCATATATTTACGTTTATTAGAAAAGCTAGGTTTCTTCACAGCTGAAACTTTGCTTTTAAATGGTTTAACATCAGGTGGAGGAAATTGTTTCGGCTTTCCATTTAACATAGATGCTTGTTTCGATTTAATGTCTTTGGATAAAGTTTGTTTGTCTATACTTTTTGTCGATGATAAAACTTTGTTAGTATTCCTGATAGACGCTTTGGATTCTTCCTGTTTTATTTTACTTTGTGCCAATTCCATCTTTTCTTTTTCTATCGCTTTACGCATTTCTTCCAACTTACGTTTTTCTGCTTCTAATTTTTTACGTTCTTCTAATAATTTATCTTTCATAGAATTTTTCGTAACATTAGCAGCAGTAGGTTTGCTAATTAAATTATTCTTTTCGCTTAAACTATTATTAGATTTAGTCGGAACTTTTTTACTTTGCACTATTGAACTAGAAGACAAATTTTTATTCTGCTGAATAGAAGAATTTGCAGAACTTTTGTCACTCGGTTTTGTACTTTTAGGCGTAAGCGATTTATTGTTTGATTTATTTACTTCAGACGTAGTAGCGTTAGTTTTTTTCGTTACATCTATTCCCCTAGCTAATTGTTCTTTTCTTTCCCTCCATTCTTTTTCTTTCATATATTCCTTCATTTGTTTTTTAGTCATCAATCTTTCTTCCTCAACTTTTGGTTTGACTTCTATCATCACTGGTTCATGTTGTTTTATTTCCGCAAGTTTTAAAAGTTCTCCAAAATCCATTGGAGGTGGTACAGGTTTCTTCTTAATCTTCACTTTTTCTTCCTTTTCTTCTTTTTCCAGCTTTTCTTGTTCCATAAATTTCTTTTCAGGCACTTTGTCATTGTGATCATCGCCCGTCGATGCTCGTTTTCTTCTTCTATGACCAAGAGAATCATCAATTTCTTGTTGTTTCAGAGCTTGCTTTACTCTATCCTGTAAAAATATAATTTTCAATTAATATTATATCTACGATATTATAAAAATTAAAATGAATTAAAAAAAAAAGAAATAAATTAATAAGGTAAAAATCATACCTTAGTCAATGCAATATCTTTAACAGTTTTTTTTGCCACTGCTACTAAAAAGAGGTTTCTCGGGAGGCATATTATTATATTTATTCATTAACTGATCATAAAATGCAGATGCCTCCTGAGAGACGTACCCGTAATCATCCTCATCTGGTTGAGAAGGGCCTATAATTTAAAATTATTGAATAATATTTGTATAAAATATAAATCCTAAAGGAATAAAACAAAACAATTTATGATATATAACAATAAAGTTCCAAATATTGATAATACACATAGTTAAAAGTGAAAAATTGGTTGATATAAAATATATGAAACAAATATACATAGATAAACAAAAAAATAATTATTTTAACAGAAGATGAGAGGAAAAGATAATATTTTAAATGAACGCACATATACTAAATTGAGTCACCTATAATTGTATACACGCATAACGACACACCATTTATTATTTTCTATACTTTCTACATCTACAATGCAAAAAAAATCTCATAGCTTGTTACAATGATTTAGAAATGAATTGAAATTAATTTTTAAAGCTCTGTGATTTTTATAATTTGTTGGCTAACCTTAATCAATCCATTCGTATCTTCTGTTGTATTAATCCGTGAAATTGTTCCGCGGCCATTTCGGATGAGAAAACAAGGTATCGTATTGCACCTATTAATATAACCTGCGGGCAAAAATACTGCCCAATATTTGTTAAAGAAACAAAGCCTTAACAGTAAAAAAGAATCTATGTATATATTTATCATATCATCATAGGCTAACTTACGAATTATCTACTGTTTTCATTGCTTATGTAACATCGACTATTTGTTTTATTTGGAACTTTATTATTATTATTATTGATTACACATTTAAAAATTTTATTTATGGTTTATCATTGTTCGTAATAACAATTTACAAAACAAGATCAACGTACCTGCAATAGTAACAGCTGTATTTTCATTATCTACTGCATCTGCTAATACAGACTTGTTTGCAGCTTTACATACTTTCAAATGTTTGTTAATACGACTTTGAGCTTTATGGTCCCGCAAAGCAAGCAAATTCTACAAAATGAATTATAATAATAAATTAATATAACCAAATGAATAATATTTTCTTGATTATGATATAGAATTTACTAGACTTTGTAAATATATTTCTAGGTTATGTTAGTTAATATAAACTCTTACATCTCTTTTTCTCTTTTCTTCCAGAAGTTTCTTCTTTTCCTCTTCTTCCTTTTTGGCTAAAAACTTTTTGATATTATTCGACAATGTCTTGGATTGTTTACTTTCCTTTTTTGGTGGTGTAAACTTCGTTTGATAACACGCAACGGTCTTGTGAAAAAACAAAATAGATAAAAAATTAATTAATTGAGAAATTTATTATCATGAATTTCTAAATGCGTAGATGAATTATGTTTCAGTACTTACTTGTTTGTTAACTTCATTTTTTTCTGCAACACTTAACAATTTACCAAAATCCATTGTTAAGCTTTCTATAACGTATTTTTAAATAGTATATTTTTTTAAATATACAAAATATAAGACATTCTATTTTATAGACAAATTTAACTATGTCTAATAGTCGTAGTTTGGTTAGAGGAATTTTCTGCACAACTACTATCTTTACGTGTTTCTATAACCTTCTACAAGGTTCTATGGAAATAAACTTTCCAATTGAAGTTGAAAAACCAAGATGGTTGTTTCTTTATATCGTAATTTTTTTATATATTATAAAAGAAAATATATTTTATACCGTTAATTATTCTCTTCTGCGACCAAATCAATTCCTTACGAAATACACCCTTACTCCATAAGGAACAAAAATCGAAATGCGACACGAATATCGTTCCAGTCGTCTACAACTCCAAACCTTAAGCTATTATTTGTTCACAATAAGCGTCGAAATATTTCGAACAGAAGCGCCATCGATAAATAGTATATCGATGCAACTGACCAATCATAGAACTGACCAATCATAGAGCAGTTAGGTGACTAATAAAAACACTGCTAATAAAAATTAAATTTAAATTAAAGAATTCGAATATTTACAAATTCGTTATTGCGAATAACAGATGATAATTGTAGAATTTATTTTTTGAAAATTTGTCCTCCGAACAGTTAAGTTTAAACGATTTATATTTTTGTTTGATTATTTTACATTTATTTAAACAATTTTATTAATGTCCTTATGGTGTATTCAGCTCGTGAAATCAATTTGTCCGATTTATTTCCAACGAGGAAGAAATACGCATTTTTCAAGTCTATAGTAAAATTTATTTTAACCGTACTTTTATTCAAATTAATAACATTTTTATTTTTTAGTATAAATAGTAATTATATACATATATGAAATCCTAAAAATGGAGATATTTGGGCTTACTTTGACCGGTTATGGCAATTATTTTACTGAAACATTGAGGAAAGGTAGAATTTACGGATAGATTTTTGTATATTGTTAATTTTTCTTAAAACTATAACCATTTTTGTAAATAAATAAATTTTGTTAATGAAATGCAATTATTGTTACACACGTGTATCGAAATCTCCAGATTATCAAGAACCAGTTGTACTACCAAATGTTAAAGAAATTTTAGAAGAACGTTTACGTCGTAATAAAAATAAAAGTTTTAACGAGGTTTATAATAAACTCGATCCAATTCTTGGCATTGCTGATGGCTTTTCATATGGAAGTAACAAACGGATGCACTTGCAAAGAAAAAAAAGTTTATGGAAACCGGTTGGACCAACAGATATGTATAGAATACCAACAACAGTAGCTCAAGAAATTGGATTTTGGACAGAGGATTCTTTATTATCCCAAGCAAATTGGATAAAGTCAACAATAAATTATGGCAGAAGAAACAGCGAAATGACTAAGTATATTGCATACTATATGTCATATATATGCATAAATGTATAATAACATACGTTTTACTTTTACAGTACATTTCACAAACTAAAACTCGCTGATCCATTAGTAGCTCTTTAAGGATATTCATTTGAATGATTATACAATCCTTTTTGACTCGCAAAAAGAAAAATTAAATTAATATCAAAATATCTGATAATATAATTAGAAATTATTTTTATTGTGACTTATATCCTACGTAATACAATAAGACAGAATATATTTTGTTATACAAGAGATATTTAAATGAAGTTTTTATTAAGGTGCGAGTGAATTTAAAGAATAAATAAATAAGATAGATAACTTCAAATAGTTATTAGGAAATTGTGAACCAATTCCTTTTCACATATATATATGTAAAAGAAAACTTCTTTAATTTGAATTTGCCGCGTTTCGCGTGGCTAAGGGGAGAAAGGTCACGTGACATAAGAGAATATATATATATGGAAACATGGGGTGGATGCGAGAGCAGTGATAATTGAAATAAAGTATAGAGAAGATAGATAGAGTAGAATAGAAAATAGATATAGCTATAAAAAATTGATAAGATATATATATACGAAAAAAGGAAATGTAATTCATTAAAATACCATACGATTATAGATGTGCTTCAGAATTTATTTTATAAAAACATGGAAACTACATTTGTTGCACATAGTTGGATCAAATTTAGGATATTATTTTGTTTTGTTGGAGATGTTGCTCTAAGAATGGCTCGGCTCTAAATCGTGTTCATTTCCACAGTTATATTAGGATGTGTTTATTTACGCGCGCCACAAACACATTCATACAACGCATGTACATACACGTAAATTGCAGCAAACACACAAATAAATCATATTTACTCGTTTGTTATGCATCCCATGTATATCATACATCCATACATTATCATCATCATCATCATCATACGTACATATGCATAAATTGATTTTTTTTTTTGCAAATATCTTTTGATAATCTCATTCTCTTCGTTGTCTTTCTTTCTCACGACTCAACGCTGCAGCATAATCATACGGTGAACTTCTCCTGTAAAAAAGAAAATGATATTATTTATAAGACATATTGATAGATTTAAAATGAAGAGAGATATTTTATATATGTAGATTATATATACCTGCTTCGGTGTCGATCCTTATCACGATAACGATCCCTACTCCGATCTCTATGTGATCTATCTCTACTACGGCTTCTGTAATCTCTTGATCGTCGACTTCTATCACGACTACTTGAGTGCCTAAAATGTCCTTCCCTTTCTCTATCTCGTTCACGAGTTCTATCTCTATCACGTTCTCGAACTCTGTCTCTATCTGCATCTCTTTCTCTTTCTCGTTCCCGTTCTCGTTCTCGTTCTCTATACTTATCCTTACGATCTTCGTCAGATCTGTAACATACATTCGAAGGGAAGTACTGATGTAATACACTAAATTCATTCCTATTAACTTCATATTTTAATTTTTTTATCCAATATTCGAAACTTTTTGAAAATTAATTTAATTGACTACATTTCTTTTTTTCTTTTCTTTTCTTTCCTCTTTCATTAAAAGAAAAATAAAGAATATCAAAATATCAAAATGGTAAATTATTTGAAAAATAATTTCAAGAATATTTTCATAAGATTTGAATTTATTAACTAAGAATTAATAACGTGATTGTATTCATACCACGTAGACGCACCTGGCTCGCCAGTGGCTTGCTCTTTCTGCCTCTCCCCATTCAGCTTCGTTGTCTGGGATATGACGTGGTTGCTGATTTCTCATTAAGTTTCCATTATCTTTTCGACCGCTAGTGCTATTATTACTATATTTACCGTGACTGTTTAATGTGATAGGTGGTTTTGCATTACGAGCATTAATAGTTTGTTGTGGAAATTTTTCAGCTAGTCGATGTTCTAATTCCTTTTGTATAGGTACAGGTATTCTTGGAAATAAAGTGGAAAACCATTCCAATTTTGTTAAAAATTGTTTTAAAATATCACCCATTTTCATAACTTGTCCACCACCCGCTTTTACATCTACTTCTTCTTCGTCTTCCAAATAATCATCGTACCAACCGAACAAATCTGCTGGCGGTTGAGTATATCTGTTAGAAAGTAAATATTTTTTTTCAAATGAAAAACGAAAGACATAAATGAAAAATAATAATAATAGTAATAATAATAATAATAATCATAATAATAATAATAATAATAATAATATAAGATGAATAAATGCAATATCAACTCGATTATCCAAACTAATTCGAACTGTCTTTAATCTGCTGAGGTTATCAATAAGACAAAAAAAAGATAACTATATTAAATAATTATATATAAAACTTTGAAAATATATTAGCACTATTTTCTTAATAAATAAAATTCATCCAAATAAAGAATACTTTTAACAAGTTTAAATTAACTTGGCTCATACCATTTCTCAAGTCCTCAGCTGGAACGTAACTATTAGTCGCATTGTTTTATGATTTCCTTAAATTTAAAAGATCTTCGGTAATGATACCTTTTCATCCTTTTAATAACTATTGATATTTGTATTCAGCATAGTATTTTATAGTTGTATCATAATAGAAGGAACAATTGCGACCTACTAATGATAACAACTCGATTGCAAAAAAACCCACTGAGACAACACGCATGCTGGATAATCAAGTTTTTATTTCAATTATATATATATATCATTAAAATTGATTTACCTGATATACATAAAGCCCAAGGCACGTATATACGGTGAATCCAGATGATTAATTAGACCATTCAACTGCTTTCTTGTTAACCTCAATGTGAATAGTTTAAATAGAAGGCAATAAGCTGTTGAGACGATACCGCCAGCACCAACACCTCGGACCTGAATAAACCGCTAAATTTTAACCCTCTATAACAGTTAATCACATTCATACTATAATATAACATATCGACCAACAACATACTATTCTGCAATAAGTACTGTATTAAGTGTTATTTACTGAACAAATTCAATCTTTTTAAATATACGAGGTGTGTGAAAAAAATAATGAGATTGTTAACACTGTGTATTATTTTTTAGCGATTGGTAATTCTGTGTTTACACTGACCATGTGGAACTTTGGAAAACATTCAAAAGAATGTTTGCCAGTGTATAGCTGACCAAGGGAACTACTTTGAAGAGGATAATATAATTATTTGAAAAAAATAAAAACTTCGATAAATAAAAAATCAGTTTCATTACTTTTCTCACACACCTTGTGTATATATATATTTACATCTATATAGTATAATATTTGATATGTTATATTAAAAATCTGTATGCAATATAACCAGTTTTAAATATTTTTCAACGTAAATTTTTACTATCAGATTTGGTTTCAATTAATAATCAGATATTTTAAAATAAAATATAAAAAAAATATATTTCTTCTTCAAGATTCAATAATTTAATAATTATATATTAATAACATAAAATAACAACAACGTTTTGAAAAAAACATACTCACGCCTCCACACATGCCAGTTTGGCCTGCCGTTTTTCTGCTTCCTTTCTCCCATGGCTCCAAATGTGATACTTTGTAATAAATTTCATCAATCACTTCGTGATAAGTTTTCAATTCATACAAATTAACTTTAAAATAATGGGAAGATTGTATATTCGTCAATATTAAGGGATTCAGATTCATGGTTCTTTCGTTACCCCATAATGGCAAAACATTAGATTTTTTACCCTCCTTTTGATTCGATCTGCGTTCTTCTTCGCAACCACTGGAATTGTTCCATGGTGACCCTACAAACAAACATGTCTTTAATCTCGTTTTCATTCTTAATATATTTGAAAAAATATTTAACTTATGAGCTCTTTTTAAGATGAATTTCATTAACTAATAAAAAAAAGTGAGGTTAGATGTACAGTGAAATTCAAATTTGTTTATAAATGACTTTAATGTTAATATAAAGATATTATATTGTCATATTATTTAAAAGTGATATAACGCAAACTTGATTTATAAATAGCAGTATTGGAAAAAATAAAAATATTACTTACCGTCTGTACCTTCTACTTCTTGCATATTTAGATTGTGAGACTCACGGAGTCTCAACTTTGGTAACCACTCTTGACCTATAGGTGTTGATCTAGATCTAATGAAACACACACACACACAGACTGTGAATTTTTAAAAAGAATTTATAAAGAAAAAACTTTAGCCAAGCAAATAATTAACACAACAGACTTTATTAAAAACTTTTAAGGAAACATCCAGCATGCTAGATAGATAGAAGAACTAACATCAACGCAAACGCAATTGGAATCGCAAAGAAAAAGAAAAGAAATAATATGGCGTACTCGCATGATCGAGTGTTTCGATAAACTATTTATGGAGGCGCTACTTGCGATCCCATAAACTAGTTTCATTCTATTCTTAAATCACGATTTACAATTGATATTATTTAAGAATAGAAATAGGATTTATTAAATAAATTTTGTCGTTAATTTTAAGTCAAATATTTGTTTCAATATTATTAACAATTATTTTAATTTCTTTGTTCTTGTTCCGACATCTTTTCATAACGCACATTTTGTGTAATATAAATCAGCCTTTAGGAAAGAAAGAGGATGCAAAAATGGAGTCTTAAAAATTTTCGATACTTATATCTTCTATTTTAATTTATATTAATTTAAATACAATATTATTTTTAATTTTTATTTAGAAATCATTATAAATTATTTTGTACAATTATACATTGTATAACATTTTACAGTTATTATATCAGAGAATATCACAGTAAACTATTATTATTAATTGTAATGTTATCATTTTTTATACAATACAAATAATAGTCATATAAACTTATAACAATTAATTTAAACTTTCACCACATTGTTTTTCTATATATTCTGTTGCAATATTTTGTACACGCTGTACATCTTCTGGGGTACCGTGTTTTTCTTCGAAGGAAATGAATTTCTTAAAAAGTATTTTCATTTTTTTGGGTGGTAGAGTTTGGACGACTGCACTTTCTAAGACTTTCCTGTAAAAAAGATATACATACATATAAATATATATAAATATTTATATATTTTAAAAATTTTATTGTGTGGGGAAGGGGATAATTTAAAGAAAAATACTAAATGTTACCTTGCATTAGAAATTTCTCCTGACTTTACCAAAGAATCTACATAAGATGACCATATGTCGACGCGTTTGGGATATGAACTTAAAATTTGTTCATACAATGTTTTAGATCTTTCCTTCTCTCCAAATTGATTTTCAAGATTTGCAAAATGTACCATTACACTAACGTCTATATATAGAATGTTAAATAAAAATGTTATTCAAAATTAAATGTTACAAGTAAATTTAATGTAAAGCATTTTAATGATTACTTACGTTCCGAAGGTTTTAACGATTGTAAAGCACGTTGCATTATTTGTCTAGACTTATTTATCAAACCAAGTTTTAATAATGCTCTGCCGCATTCCACCCACACTTGAGGATTTTCTTTAAATTTAGCTATAAAATTATTAACTAATTTCTCTAATTCAAATTGTCGTTTCGATTCAACGTGTACCGTTAACATGTGCATATATATTTTTATAGCATCGTTACTTTTTAGGGCTTCTTTGAAAACATCATCAAGAGTATCACCTGTACCAAACTTGGACTCTAAATTCAACCATGCATTCCATACATTTAATAACTCATTTTCTTCCCTAAAATTAATTGTTTTAATAGCTCTCCTTACAACTGCTCTTGCTTTCTCTATTTCCGTTCCTTGCAAATGATATGCCATATATTGCAACCAAACCAATGAGCTATCTGGACTAGCTAATACTAATCTATCAAACTGATCTACTGAATTAGGCATCTGATTACTTGCTAAAGCTTCTTCGCGTTCTCTTATTTTACGTTCCTTTTGTCGTTCTTCTTCTCTACGTTGTGCGGCACTTAATTTTTTCACTTTTGACGTTTTTTGTTCTTCTGTATCTTCTTCGCTATCGCTAGATGATTGAATATCAGCTTTTAATCTTGAATCTGGCAATGGATCCCAATAAAAACCACATTGAGGTACACTGAGTTTATTTTTACGACTCTTATTATCATCTTCTATATTTGGTTCAATCTTAACTACATTGCCAGTTTTATTTATATCATTAAGATCTTGATTTTTCTTTTTTAATTTCTTATTTTTACGTGTATCAGATTTCTCCTCGAGCTTTCTTTTTCGAGAGAGTTGATTTTCATTCGATTTCTTGACGTCATTTTCATTGGAAATAGTTTTCTTTGAATTATTATTTATTTTTACTTGTTCTTTTTTAATTTTATCATTTCCATCATTACTTAAGCTTTTTGATTCATTTGAAGTAGCTTCTTTTTTTATTACTTTAGATAAAGCAGATTTTTTAGATACTTCAAATGCAGATTTAAGCATACAGATAGGCATAATGCCAGAGTCTTGCTTACTTAAAATAACGTAACATCTAATACGAGATGAAAGAACATACGGTTTTAAATTTGGTTGTAAATCATTGACATGACGATGAGTAGGTAAAGCAGCTAATGTACCTCCTCCTTTACCTTTCAATGCAACTAAAACAAACCATTGTGAAGTCATCACTATTTCTCCACGTAATAAAGTTTTAATAGGTGGTTTAGCAGTTTGTTTAGTGTTAATCTTTCTTATGATACTAGGTAATAATGTTACCTCAACAAATTCATGTACATAATTGATCCATAAAATTTTTCCCGATATTTTATCTCCCACTTTAACATTTCCAGTGTAATGATCTTTACGTACTATACCTTCTAAATTATTTTCTAATTTTAATGTAAGACCATGCTCCGTGATTTTATCAATTTCTCCAGTAATAACTTGTCCAATACTTGCAGTTGATATAGGTCTTGTCTCATAGTAAAAATTACTTAATAATTCTTTAGTCTTGATAAAGTAAAGATTAAGGAGATCGACAGATCCCATAATCTTTTTACTTTCATCGCTTTCTTCGCTCCATACTTGTCTCAAAGACACAGTTAAATTTAATAGTTTTTCCTTCTTATTAATACTAATAATCTTCACAAATAAGATTTGATTTAAATATAACTTGTCGAAATTGGAAATGTTATTATATGAAATAAAGCCATACCTATTATAATTGTTAATAGGTAAAACGACTCTAACACCATCCTGTGCAATATCTTTAACCGAACTCGGAATACAATCTCCGACTTTGAATTGATCAAATTCTCTATGTCCTTCGTCCGACAAGTATGTTCTGCTTAATAATAAATTTGGTTCAGTAGCGAATACGAAAGCGGAAATAACATCACCAGGTATAGATCTTGATGCTAAAAGTTTGCCAACCTCAATGCATGGTGCCATATGACCTGCTGGTAAAAATCCTTCTTGGAAATAACCATTTTTATCCATAATTTGTAATCGTATACCATTGGAAGAAGCTTCTATAATATTCCCTTCTACGATACTTCCAATCAATAATTCATTTTTCTTTAAAGTACTTTTATTAATTAAATTTAATTTAATTTTTCCTTCGTTTTCATTAACACTTTCAATATATACCTCTATTGTCTGTCCTATATTGTAATTCCAGTTTGCTGAAGCAGTACTTTTATCTAAATATATACACGGAAGCCAGCCCTTAACATCTCCAAAAAATTTTACTAATAAACCATTCTTATTAATCTGTACGATAATACCATGATGTTTTGAACCACATTTAGCATCATGAATATTAGATAAAATGGGAAAATTACTTTTTACCAATGATTCTTTCAATGTAAATAGTATTTTATTCTTTTCTTTATTTATATTTAGAACTCTAGCTTCAATCCATTGACCAACTTTCAATGTGTTCAAAATATTTGATCCTAAATCAGATATATGTTCTGGAGTAACAGTTCCAACTATTTTTCCAATGTTTACGGTTATATAGTTATTTTGAGTATTAATATTTTGTATTTTTACGGATAATAAATCGCCTATGGAAATATTAGAATACGTAAAATATTTTTCCTTTAATTCATCTGGCTGCATCGTGCATGTATACATTTTTTCCATCCAATTGTAAAACAATATTCTGCATTTATGTACAGAATTAGGAGTAAATTTGGTTGCCACTTTTTCAAAGCTAACACCAGTTCTATGAAACGATACAAATCCGCGTAAATTCGAATTTAATTGTAAAACAATGCCACCAGATTCTCTAAATAAGACAATGGCTTTATTAACGATGTCTCCTCTTTTTAAATCTTCATCTTTCATTTCCGTTTCAGAATTTCTGTCTGAAATTAAACTGAAGTATCCAAATTTGACCGTTGGCATAATGTACATCAATGTTCCATTTACTATTGTATCTTCTGTATAAGAAGATTTATTTTTATCCATATAAATTCTGTTTATGTAGCCTATATTTTTTTCGCCGTAAGATACCAGTAACCCATTTGATAAAATCTTTTTAATATAAAGCGGAATTTTAATTCCAGGCGTAAGAATATCTAAAGATTCAATCTCATAATCGATAACTTTCCCAACTAATTTTTGTTTAGCTGACAAGTTAATAGTTGTAACATTGTTCGCCGTTTTCAATTCTTTGATACTACAAATAATCTGTTTACCTGGAACTAAAAAACATTATAATGATATTAATAATATTATTTCTTTACACGCTATGGTTTAAAGCACGGAACAATATGTTGTAATTCATGCTTATATTCGAACTGCAAAGTGTATCACAAGTTTCACACATTGTTGTAGCACAAGGGATTAATTAATACAATTATAAATTCAACAGCTAATAATACTTACAATATTTTTTATCTGCATCTACATCCTTATTAAATATAAATGCTCTTATATCTGGAATGCCTGTGTCAACGATATAACCATGATCTTCTATACTACTAACAGTACAAGTTAATCTCATACCAGCAGTCAAATAATTAATATCAACATTTTGATTTATTAAATGTGATTCTAGAGATAATTGTATATTCCACTTTCCTTCAGTATGAGTACTTTTAACATAACATACAATATATTCTCCAATACTGTATAATTCTGTTAAAGGTTTATATTGAGATAATGAATCAACTTCTTCTTTGACTAAACTCTCTAATATGTCATTATAAGATTTGTTAATAAACAATGCCTTCAATTGACCAGTTAATCCACCTGGTAATGAAACAATTATTTCATAATCTTTAACTTCGCAAATTCTTCCTAAGATTACTAATCCTTCGCATAACACTGCATTAGATAAACGTTCAGCTGTAAAGCTCGTAAAAGGGGCAAATTCAGATTCTTGATCAAATGTGTTATCGAATTTTTCTTTATCCTTGGTCTTTCTCTTTTTCTTACTTTCAGTATTCTTATGGAACAACTATCAAAACATAGATTTATATTAATCTAAGTTGTATAATAAAATTTTAAAAATAATAGCAAAGAAAAACTTACTCGTTCCGAAGTGGTTATACTTTTACGTTTTTCTCCTCCTCCTCCTCCTCTTGGAAAATCTTGTAAAGTCATCTAGAAAAATATCCAAAGAAAATAAGTAAACTTTGTTTACAATTAAGTCATTACGATTAAATTAATCTGAATAAAACTATGAATAATATACCTTAATAAATAAAGAAGTTTTAGATTAAATAGATGACGATTCGCACGAAACGTGTATACTTAATTGGATACTAATTAATTATTAAATTACGATTTTTATTTATATGAAAAATCAATTATTTCGCAAATTGCTAATGTATTTCAAAATATTCTTTCAATGACCATGTTGTCTGATCATATCGGAAGCACAGAAGAAGAGAGAGAATTAAACAAATGGGAAGGTTCGATTATTTTAAAATAATAAAAAAATATTAGCATTCTACGGTAATAAAATATTTTTACCTTCTTTTAAACAATTTTTTAAATAAATATTCAACCGGATTTCTTGCAATACTTTAAGATATAAAGCACGAACTATTAATGTTCATACGACTTTCGTAGACTGAAACTCATAGAGGCGCCACTTTAAAAACCGCTGATGTTTCTTGTGATTGGTAATAACTTTCAGACTACGTTTATCATAATCACATCTAATATTACAAATATTTCAATTGTAAATTAACGAAATATTTAATAAAATTCTTTAATTAAATTTTATATTTTATTAATATTTTTTAAGTTTCATATGTTAAATTATGCAAAAAAAAAGTATTTGTCTTATTTTACAAAATTTATATTATTTCTTATTTAATTAAAAAAGTAAGAATAAATTTAACTTATAAAATAAAAATATGTGATGCAAATTAATGTTGTTATTTAGGTTTTTTTACTTATTATTTTAAATAATAACAAATTGTGTTAGGTGTAAAATAAAAAGTTGTTCATTTGATTTCGGTGACCCTAAAACCGCCATATTGCCCCAATCACATGGGGTGAAAAGAAGAATAAAAGAAAATATAATTTGTCTCAATAGTTCACTTAAAAAGTTTCACAATAATATTAAATGTAATATGTCTACAGAATTTATACATTCTGTAAAAGTTCCTCGACTTTATAAACTAGCATCGAAAATTGTACAAGATGTTCAAGAGAATGGTGCTAGTTTGAAAACATTAATTTTTGCTAAAAAGCATCCTGTAAGTAAATACATAAAAATTTCAATATTATAACAAAGAATTGTTCTGATTAATCTAAATTAAAAAATAATCAATCAAAAATCGTTTACTATATTTATCATATTTACATTTATTTCATTAATTATACACTTTTCTTAGCATTATAAATTGTGTGAAAATTGGTATTTTAAAAGATTTTAAACTTCTTTCTGTAGAATGTATGTGGATTGTATGCTTTAACATTAAATACTCTAAAAAAAAGTGATCAATTAAATCAGCTTCTTATTGCTACGAAAGTACTTATAAATGAACCACGTTTTGATCCTTGGTTAGCAAGAGTTTTAATAACAGAACTTATTTGGGGAACGCAACGGTTAACTGGCAATTCTAAGCCAATTCAAACAATATTAAATTATGAAAGTCGTTTAAGAGATGCGTTGAAGAATGTTGATTCTGATGTAGCCATACCTCAAAAAACAGGTAAAAATACTTGGACTTTTTTGTATTATCATAAATGCATGTTTTTTGCAGAATTGGGAGACGTTTCTACATTGACTTCAATAACATTAGAAAAGTTTCTACCGAGCAACTTGGAAAAATCTAGATAATTTTATCAAAGATTGGAAACCTTAAAAAAAATAAATAAAAAAGAAGCTTGTTATTGTGTATACAAAAGTCAAGAAAGGAGTCATTTATTAAATAATTCATTTCATTTCAATATATTAATTATGACTCAGTTTGCAACATTAATGACATTTTTTTTATATAGTACTGCGATGTTTACACTGCCTTTTGCTGCATTCTTTGGCGTACAGCACATTATGACTACCGAATTTCATACAGATAGATTCGTTACTAATTGTGTGTCTGTAACAGCCGCTGTCATTACTGTGCATTTAATAATATTTTGTTACGTTTATAAAGCTTTTCATGAACCGGATGATGATAAATCTAATACTAGTACCACTGTCAACAAAAATCTTAATATTAAAGAGGATTAATAATATCTATATATATATTTTAATGAAAATATATATGTGAAAAAATAAAATTCATAATAATTGTACTGTTATTTAACAATTTATAATATATTCGTAATATATATTAAATTATAAATAATTATTTCTATATTATTTATCATATTTCATATTATATATCTTTAATATTATGTTAAAATGATATGTTTATTTAGAGAAACAAGGTTTAAAGTTAAATCTTATAAATTAAAATAAATGCAGATTAACAATTAATTATGAGTATTGTTTGATATCCATCTAATTTAATTATAAGTATTAGAATTTCTTATCACGTTTAAGATTTTTTAATTAAATAATATTATCTATGTATAATATATATACAAACATTTTTCCTATATCGATTGTTGATATTTTTTATATTTTTTTTCCAGTATCAAAACCAAGGTATGTGCGTGTAAATACTTTACTATTATCGGTTCAAGAAGCTATAGAAAATTTTCAATATGAAGGATGGTCTTTATTGCTCGAATATACAGATTATTCATCTTATCTAAAATTAATATCAAATTTATCAGAACCGTATTTTACTAAGGACTATCACGTACCTGAATTACTTGTTTTTCCACATGGTACATCATTTTTTAATCATCCAAGTTATACAAATGGAAAAGTGTTATTGCAAGATAAGGTATTACTTGTACTTTTTTTTTTTTAAATAATCATATTATATTGTAAATAAATATTACAATATATTTTTTATATTTATTTCAGGCGAGTTGTCTCCCATCGTTAATTCTTAATCCACCAGTTGGATCTGTTGTTTTGGATATGTGTGCAGCTCCAGGGATGAAAACCACGCAATTAGCTGCGATATTACAAAATCAGGGGTAATACACTATCAATCGTACTTATTTGCCGTTACTCGCAAAACACGATGGATTTTATTAAATTATATAATAATTTATGTTTACTAGAACTATTTATGCGGTTGAAGTTGGAAACAGAAGATATCAAACATTATGTGAATTATTAGAAACAACTAATTCTAGTTGTGTTCGTACTATAAATAAAGATGCTTTGAGCCTTGGTCCAGATCAATATCCAAACATCGAATATATTTTAGTTGATCCTACTTGTTCTGGTTCAGGTAATAATTTATTAACATTTTAGAAATTTTTATTTACAATTTCTAATTATTTACTTTACAATTCAGGTATTGTTGATAGACCAAAATTGGGTAAAAAAGATGGCGAATACGAAGAAGGACGTTTAAAAAATTTACAAGCATTCCAAGTATTTCTTTTACGACATGCTCTACTAAACTTTCCAACTGTAAAGAAAGTTGTTTACAGTACTTGTTCGATAAATCGAGAAGAAAATGAAGATGTGATAGATGAAATTTTAACTAACGTTGGTGATGCATATAAACTTGTATCTATTAAAAAATATCTTAAAAAAGATTGGTTAAATTATAGTTCGGAAGATAGTAGTTGTAAAAAAAAATGCATTTATGCTAGACCCGAAGTAGATCTATGTAATGGTTTCTTTGTTGCTCTATTTAAAAGAAATTTTGACGTTCCTTTACCATCGTATACTCCTCGAACATATGATAAGAGTATAACCGAATATACAAGTTTCAATGAAAATCAAGAAATCGATGATCAGGAGAATAATGAAAATCAAAATAATAATTCATCGTCTAATTGTAAGAAAAAGAAGAAACGTAAGAAAAGAAAACGTGCGGATAATGTCGCAGAAAAACAAAAGGACGAAAGTGTTAATCTTGAAGAAGTTAATGACAAAGAAGATTGTGTAATTACTTCTGCGGAGTCATCAAAGAAAAAACATAAAAGTACTACATAAAAATTAAAAACATAAGATGGTACATAGAAGAAACTGTTAAAAAATTACAAAATAAACACACAAGAAATAAATTTTACTTATTTTTTATTTTATTCTGTACATAATTATCTTACAACAAAAATTCGGTAAAAAAGGATTTCAACCTTGCTTCTGAGCAAGTTCTTTTGCTTTAGCTTTCTCTAGCTTTGCAATTCGTGCAGCAGACTTGCTACCCAATAAACCACCTCCCCAGTGGCGCCTGATCTCATCTTGTCGATCATTGAAATTTGTTTTGATAGCTTCCACTATCTTTGAAAAGTTGGCTCTATCACCAGAATCAACCTACATAACAATAATAAAATAAATTACATAAGCCATAGAAGTAGATTTATCTATTATTATATTATATTTATTATTTTTAAATGTCAGAATATATTAGATTTTTTATATCATGATTTTTCATGGGATTGGCTCTATTATATGATCATCATATGAAAGTTGTTATCATATATCGTATAATAGAATTTAACTAAAATAATATGTACCTGAGTAATAGCTACAACTGTACAGGTCNACTTCGTTGTATATTAGCGGCCTATATATTGATAGGATTTTGGATCGGTAAGTGATATCGGTTAATAACACGGTTTTATAGATAGAAATATAACAAAACATTATTAACGCATGTGTAGTTGTTGAAATATTATATATTCTATTAATATAAATAAAATACAATTAAAACACAAAAAACCAATATGATCGATGTCAGTTTTTTAAATAATGAGTTTTATCAATTATATATAAGTGAGAGTTATTTACAGTGTTGTATCGAGCCGTTCGTTTCATTAAAAACTGTTTCTTTTAAAAATGTTTCACATTGCAATTCTCATGGGATAGCTGTACTTAAATTTGACTTCTCAAGAATTAGAGGTACGTTAGATATATTTGTTTTTTCTTATAAAATATTTTAATGTTATACAAATTTTATTAATATTGTACAGCAATATTTCCCCCTTGATTTTTGAAATTAAAACACAACATTTTCTAATTGACAATTCTTAAGATAAAAAAAGTTCTATTTGCTTTCCTCGTACAATAAAATTGTAATTTAAAATTTAATAACGAATTAATCGTACAAGTTGTATAGATAATATATCAACACAAATTATTATGTATCATAAAAGAAAAGCAATATCTTGTCCTTCAATACTATTAGCATGTATTAAACTGTTAAATTTAGAATTTCGGTTTTTTTTTTTGCAGATGATTGGTCGGCGTTGTGCTCTACTTGCCCTTGGCGCACTATTAATTCTTGTGATAACTGTAAATATTTATTTCATTCGAATTATCGTTGAGAATTCATCTCAAAAGTCACAGTTTAAAAATTTACCTCTGTTGGAGGAAAATTATATTCGAGGGCCAGCGTCGTCATTAAGAAAAAATGAAAATGGCAGAGGTTTGCAAAAGTCAGAAGAAGATGTCCACGCAAAAATTAAAGAAGAATTACATATGTTATCTTCGAAATATTTTAAACAAAATACAAGTTATTTGATAGTATTAGAACGGTTATTGTCGGAATTAAAAATTATGGACAATGTTGTGCACGAAGATATATGGAGTATTCCTAATAACAATGTTAGTTCTATTAATTATTATATTTTTTATATATAATTTGACACTTCGTTTATGATAATTTTTCATGTATAAAGATGTTGGATGCTGATATAATTCACACGCAACATCGTGTGTATAGTGGCCAGATGCTCACCAGTTAATTCCACCATCGGCTCCAGAATTAGGGACTATACTTAATGCTTTGAGGAAAGCTAAAATAAAACATGCTGACAATGCTGTCCTTGGTACGCAATTGAAACTTATGCTGACATTGGAGAATGGGGCAAAAGCTGTGTTTAAACCGCAATGGTATTCTAGAGATACGGTTATTCATGGACCAGTTTATTATGGGAAAGATCGTCATAACGCAGAAATCGTAGCATTTCATTTATCTTCGTTACTTGCCTTACGAAGGGTGCCCTTAGCTGTTATTCGAAAACGTATGATAAATAAAATTTGATTATTTTCTTTAAGAACATTCTCTTTATTAAAGAATAGTTACGCTAATGATTATAAATTTTAGTTGATCTTACCAATGAAATTCGTAAACATGCAACACCAGAATTACATGCTACTATGTATCAGGAGGGTAATGATACTTGTTTGTACGGTGTTTGCCATTACTGTTCTTCGAATGATCCAGTTTGTGGGAATGGCGATATCTTGGAAGGTGCATTAATATTCTGGTTACCACGTTACTTGCATCTTGTTAAACATCGACATCCGTGGCAGAGAACGTACAAGAAAAAGAAACTTGCAATTTGGGAAATGGATGATACTTATTGCGAGAAGGTAAATTTTATTCGTACACGTGTACACGAACGATAGAATTTACAGTATCTATGAAATTTTAATATAGGTAAAAAAAAATTATATATTTTTTTTCAAGGTCAAAGAATCCAAAGCATACTCGCCACAATTTTCAAGTAGGCTATTGGATTTGATAGATACTGCAGTTTTTGATTTCTTGATGGATAATGGTGATAGACATCACTATGAATTAGCACAAAATAATTTTCATAATCCTGCTGTATTATTAATAGATAATGGGAAAAGTCTTGGAAATCCTGATATTGATCATCTTGACATTTTAGCACCTCTTTATCAATGTTGCATGTATGTATATAAAATTTTTAAAACAATATGATAATTAACATAATACGATTAGATAGAATAAAACATTTTCTATTTTAGGATACATAAAACTACATGGGATCGCTTAAAAATGTTCAGTGGTGGTACATTAAGCTTATCATTGGAAAAGCTTATTGCTCGCGAGACAATAATGGCAGATGTTCTTCCGCTTATTTCAGATGCACATCTTACCGCTATGGATAGAAGGCTTCTTACCATTTATGGCGTCGTTGAATACTGTGTAAAGAAAAGGAAATTTGTTTCTAACGTGATATTAGATCATCGGTAATATAAAGCAAGAAATAAGATATCTTATAGATTACTGATTTTAATTTAAAATAATAGAAAAATCTTGCTACAGCTATGCATAATAAATTTATTATATATATATATATATGTGTGTGTGTGTGTATATATATATATGTGTTGTATTTTTTATATGTTATAATATTTTTTATATATATTAACATTGAAACATATTTTAAATCGATGATGAAACAATTTAGTTTTGGGCGATGATTGATTAATGTATGAGAAGATGTAAAATGATTTAATGCTAGAAATCTTTAGAGTTTAATGTGGTTTATTTTATTTCACAATAATTACCATTATTTGGATAAATTTTGGATGTAGCGCCGTACAGCGTATAAATACGGTACAAACGTAAAAAACCTGTTAATACGATTGTATAATCGTTAACATACTTTAAAGTTCGTGTCACAGATTGGGATCTGAGAATGGTTTTCTCAGCTCGATAACATGTACAATATGTATATAGCGAATGTAGCTCGTGGTACTTGTCGGGACTTAGCAGTAAAGGAGAAACTTGTGGGAGTGAAAGAGAAATTACAAATTCGGCGTAATGTTGCAGTATATGATTACTTTTTTTTTCCTTTCTGTTCACCACAAGAGATCTCTGTAAAAGTTTACGATACCAAACTTCGAGTCAAGTTTCCACATTAGCTCCTTTTTTCTTTTCCCTCTTCAACGTTCTTCGCACACACAATAACTCTTATATACTTTATTTACAACATTACATGACCAGAATTACTCACATATCTTATCGAATAATTATTCATTTTGTTTTTGTTTTGTTTTGTTCATAATACATATTTTAGCGCCGTCATTCGCGTATGTAACACGTGTATATGTGTGTAATATGTATATGTTCAGGCGCATGCGTATTACGTGTATGTAATATGTATGTAACGTGTGTATTTACGTGTACACATGTGTAGTAGTACGTATACGTATATAATCGAGAAACGTATATACGTTTTGTGTGTATATTATATATAGTAACATTTTTGTTCTTTTTTAATTAAATAGAGCTTTCGTAGCAAAGTATGTATAAATAGACTATCCTCGCGCGCACGATTATCTCGAATTGCTTCGCGTTCTCGAGTGCGAAACAAATACATATATATGCTGCATCGAACCATCCGTCCATGAGATCCGTCTAAGAAAACATAGATTATAGATTACCTGAAAAATAGTGGACGAGTGGAATAGCTACTCCTGCCATTCCTACATCTTCGCTTAGATCATTATTAATCTATCTTTCTACGTTCTATGATAATACTGTATACCAGCAAAACTTTTTTGAGTATATCATTTTTCTCATCTTTCCTTTTTCTTTTCTTTTTTTTATAGGCTGTAATTCTATACGATTCCTCGTATAACGAACTCTATCGTAGAAATGCATTCATTCATCAAAAGAAATTCGTAACCTTCGGTAATGGCAGCATTGATTATTGCATTGCATGGAGATGTTTTGTATTTACGTTATTTATCTCCGCATGATCATTATTATTCGGAAAAAACACGGAATTATATCTCTTATATACTTGTCATTTACTTATTTAATTAAATATCACACCAAAGTGCTTGAAAAGCACGTAGAACTTAGATATATAGGCCAACCATATAGGTACTGAATGGTATTTCTTTTTTTTTTTTTTTTTCAATGTATATACGAGAGACATTATTTTGCATGCAATTTAAAAATGCAGTTACTTTGAAGAATACAGAGGAAAGAAAGAATAATTAACAAAAAAAAAAAAAAAAAAGAAAAAAGGAAAAACAAAGGAATTAAAATTTCCTATACGGTAATCGTCGTATCATACACAGTTGTTGGATGGCCGAGAATATTATAATAATATTGGTATGATTATACATACATTAACATCAGTAATTTTTACGTTGGAAATAATGTCGCGTCGGGGTTACGTTACACGACATTTTATTTTATTTTATTTTTTTTTTTTTCGTAGAAAAACTTCAAATCACATCGCTCATCCCTCCTATCAGGGGGAGGGGTGGGTCGGTCTCTGTTCAATACTCGATTACTCGACACCCTAATATTATTTCATAATTTTATTTAAATTGTCGTATGTACGATAATGGCGATTATCTCCTAAATATTATTCTCGAGTCGGGAGAAAGGGTGGTGGTAGTACTTTTGAGTTTCGCACGACCTATCTTTCAGAGCGCAGATTCTACGCCCCTCGATGATGACGTTGAGGAACTCAAGTCTTCTGAATGTCGAGTATGAGATGAATCGAGCGAAGTAACGGAATCGCTGTCATTGCTATGGGGACTTGAATAATTGGCTGCTTCCTGAAGTCTCATCAGCATGTTCAACTATAAAAAAAGAGGAAAAAAATTAGGTATGCACAATAGAGGAAAGGCAGAGAAAGAGAGAGAGAGAGTGATGGTTGGTATATAAAGCAAGAAGTGGTTTGAAGAATACTGAATACTAACAAGAGGATCTCCTTCTGTGTCGCTGTGCGTACTTCCAAGGCTCTTTACACTTGATGCACCTACGCCTGAGGTATGACCAGAGGTAACAACGTCATAACCAACGTCCTCGGGTCTTAAACGAAGAAGAGCATCGCTACCACCGTGTACAGCGTGCGTAGAGATCCATGGATAACTGGAGGTAATAAATTGTGCAGGATCTTCCCATGTGGATTCGCCATTTCCACTTCCACTTGCGCGTCTTCCATACAACGTTAGGCCTTCTCTGACAGCCTCAACCAGATACGGTATTACAGAATAGTTCCACAAATCCGTGAACCAAACTTGAGAACCTGCCACTTCCATGGGGCAAGAAAGAAAGAGTCGAGGACCTAAGAAAAAACAAGTTTATGTGGTGTGTGTTTTTTTTTAAATGGCATATAATAAGGAAAATGTTCGATTAGTGATTCTCTACAAGTAATAGTATTATTACCTATCGTTACGTCGGAACTGCTGTGCGTTTCTAGGAACTTATTAAGATGTAGCCAGACGCGTGGTAGCCATTCGACAACAGCGGCCATTTCTGCGTTTCTCGTGCCACCTGATTCACGTAGCTCGTGTTCGAGTAGCTTTCGCCTGAGGTAACGGCCTAAAAATCCCTTAACCGGTTCCATGTGATTTGCGCACAATACCCACCTGTAAAAGGTAGAAAAGGTAATATGCGTAAACTACTGCTTATATGTTCCAGACGAATAAGGGGAGATTTGAAATATGAGAAGCTTTAATCTTTCGTCTACCTAAAATTATGATGTAATTGAAGATTTGTGGTACTGCAAGTAGCCTGACTCATGGTTCCGATGATTGCAGGGCAGGACGAGTGTCTGGTACCGAGAAGACCACTGAAAAGTTCACCAAGAGATGCGGCATGTTGAAGATTCTCCAAAATGATAACTCTAGGTAATTCGTCGGCTGCATTAGAGTCGCATCTTTCAGCGATATGAGCGAGGTATTGTTTAAGTTCTTTGCTTGATTTATGATCAACTATGAAGGTGGCAACGGCAGCCGCGTCTTTGGAATCTGTATCGGCATCAACGAGAGCGTGGGCCAGTTTTCCTGCCAGGTAACTTTTACCGGTACCGCTAGGTCCGCAAAGAATAACTCTGCGATGTTCCGTTAAAAGAGATATCAGTCGTTGAACAATAGAACGTGGTATAAGAGTGTCGATAGCGAGCCAGGAATAACCAGAGAGCACCAGATAAATTGTTTTCACGTGTCCTATTAAATAACCGCAAGGTAGTAATTCCGGATGTTGAGAATCCGTCGTACACCTGTTAAAATGGATATGATAATATTTGTATATCTATAAATTAAAAAATTACTTCGAGTTGTATGCTCACAAGTCGGCTAAATAAAAGAGACTTTAGCTAACCTTGAAGCTTCACCAAGATGATAAGCGGCGACACAGTCAATGCCGAGACCTAAATTCGTAACGGGATCAACCCTCGATACATATTCCTTAAAACATCGTCTTACGATTGAGTCCAGAGCATCCCAGCTAGTTTTATTACTGATGCAAACGTTAGCGATAACACAATGTGGAGGTTCACCGATGATACCACTGTCCGAGGTGTTACCGGATATTAGATTGTAATTGAAATTTTTTTCACTACCAAGATAGACAGCAACATTAATTCTCTTTCCATCGGTGTCATGGTCCAATACTGGTTCGGCGGTCGTAGTTGAAGTAGCTGTTGGTACAACGGAATGCTCTGGCACATTCAGATCTTCCAATTGATCCGCAGTTGAACTACTCTCACCATTCGAAAGGGCGGCAACGCTAGATGCTACTTCCGTCATACTGAAACGCCTGTCGGGGTCGCTAGGAAGAGATGATTGCGAGGATGTAAGGGATTTCGACGTGACCAGACGCTGTAGACGTTCGTTGTTTTGTTTCAAATTGAGCATTTCATTCTGTAAGAAAATACAATCATCATCAATTATTAGTATAAACTATCTCGTCGAACACGATTGATTGATTTTCTCGTCAAGTACGCCGAAGAAGAAGTTTTCTTAAAACTTACTCTCATCTTGATGACAGTATCCTTTAACGATTCTAATTGGTGGGCCGAAGAAAGTGCTTCCAATCTGATATCCGTTAGAACGAGATCCTTTTCTCTTAATTGTTTCTTCAATTCGTCAACGTCCTCGTCTTCTTTCTTATACAACGCAGAACTACTCTTGCTACCGGTAAGAGGATTTTCAGTTTCTGGTGATTTTTGTCCGTTGCTCCTGGTACCACTTTGGTTTCTAACGTTTTCGTGTTTAGAGGCTGTCGGTAATCTTGGACTATTTGGGACGCTCAATTCACCACTGGGACCGTCCTTGCAATCCTCGGCATCGGAAACCGAACCATGTCTGTTCTTTCGCGACCTGGAGAATGCTTTTGAAAAGGAGCTACGCAACCAACCCTTCTTCTTCTGATGACTACTACTGGCGGAACAAGCACTGCTTAAGGAATTGAGCGAGGTTACGCTGTCCGCCGACAACTGTCTTGCCATTGATGGACATTGATGATGTCCACCGTTACCACCACCACCCCCACCTCCGGTGCATCCTGTATTACCAGAATCCGAATCGCCAAGAGTATGACGACGTCCATTATTTCCCGATCCTCCTGGTCCGTTGTTCAATCCAGCCTCGGCACTTTGCTTTCTAAGCCTTTCGATAGTTTCCCGTAACTCTTGTAATTCGGAATCCTGTTAAAATACAAAACAGATACAGAACGAATTCTTATTAAAACCTAATTTACATTTTTTATTTTTTATTATTTTTTTGTAAATTAACAATATACCTCTTAGATTATCATAAAAGATCCTATCATTATCTTTTATTATTCGCAAAACTATTCTTTCCGTGAATAGGACATAATTCCTTTTTGTGACAACAGGTGCAACTATCTGAATGACTAACCAACGAATCGCTACTCCAAGAATCAGCTATGCTGAACAATTGTCTCATCGATTTTGAATTCGTTTCCTTTCCGAGCCTGTCCGATCTATCAAGCTCCTTCATTATCCGTTTTTTTCTTATTGTCATAGTATCGTCAACTTTGATATTTCGATTGAACGTCTTTACGATGCCAGGAATCAAACTTTTTTTCCTTCTTGAATTTTCGATTTGATAACCGCCGATTATCCCACCTCCACCACCACTACCACCACCCCTGGTGGTTGACGAATTTTCAACAGTCGTAGCGATACGTTTTTCATACATTTTTTCATTGAGTTTTTTTGAATCTTTTGGTTTATTATTAGATCGCGATTGATTATTATCGAAAGTTCTTCTGCTCGGTAATTCGATTACTGTTCCATCGTTTTTCTTGGATTTCAATAATTCTTTTTTGGATTTAATCGAGGACGAAGGAATCGGTGGTGAATTTTTATTCGCGGATAACGTGCTGGATTTTTTGTTTGTATCCATCGTTCGATCGTCGCAAGCATCGCAATTTACGATTCTTTAAGAGTAATCCCCTTTTTCCCCACTCTACCCCCTTTTTTCTTTCTACTTGGTGCGAATTAATTAACCAACCTGAGTTTCCAATTTAAATCGCGTCTTGTTTGAGAGCAAACCGAGGTTATTCGCGGAGGTTACTTACTTTATGTTCAATAAATAATTAACATAGGATTTATGTCCCAAAAATAAGGTAACCTTTTTTTTTCCTTTTCTTGATTAACATTTTGACGAACGCATCTTTGGAGATGCGATTAATTTCATATATTTTCGTTATTATTTACGCTAGGATTTAAAAATTTTGACGCCTGGCATGATGTTTGATATAAGAATTGCATTATACAAATGTTCGCAAATCGATCGATCGATTGTACTTTGTCTTTGGTGAAATTAGTCATGGAAAAAAACCAATCAACAAATAACATAATAAAATTATATAGAGTTGGTGGGGAAAACAAAAAATGTCGGATTTTTGGTCACGATTCAATGGGAAAATTTGACACTTTTTTTCCACCAACCCAATATAAACAAAATTTATTTCGAAAATCTTACTATCGATGCTTACCTTTTTTTCAGCTGTCGCAGTTAGTTGTTGTAATCGTTGCGTCATGTTCGATAAAGATTTTTCGAAAGCTGATACGACATGTGCCTATAACAAAAAAATTAGGCTTGATTAAAATGAATGAATAATATCATGGATATAATATATGGCGAAGGGAAAAGAAAAAAGGATTATTTTAATTGAATTTTTTGAATACCAAGCATACGTTTAGTTTTACTACATCCTAAGTGTTAGAAAACTTATGCAGGACCGTCGACCTGCATACATTGGGTGCATACTATACGCGGGACAAGTAACTCCCTGACTAAAATAATAAACAGTCACGATATTTTACGCACGCACAGCCTTGGAAAAGAGGAAACGGCTATTGTCACTGTCATTGATTGTCAACGATATACGACAATTGGACGTAAACGTAAGGGGAAGGGCGGGGTGAAGGAACAATTGCAACGGTATACATATAATTATATTTAACAAAATACAAAAAGTTATATATGAAAACTAAATATTATTTTTTAAACCAGTTTAGCTGTGATTCGTTATTTAATTTCTTTGAGAAACGGTATTTGAGAAATAATAATTCAATTCAATTTGTTGTTTATAGGGTGAGACACTCAAATAGTCTCACTACCATCGTACCACATAGGTTCATGGAAACCATGCGTATGCACAGTTATTGCAATATTTCGAGATGAAGAGAAAAAAATGAAACAATTTCTTCGAGTGAGGAGTATGAAGAAGTTTAAAAATTGATTAAAAAATATTAATAGGTAAGAACTTTGTTTTTCTCCAAAGACAATCGAATATTTAATAAACCCCATAGAGATTATCTTTTTGTATAAATACACAATGTGGCATCTCTAAAATGAATTCAAAGACTCGTATCGAGGGTGATACCGTAAACGATGAGTTCTCTTCTCGTTTCTTTCCTCTTCCACCCTCCTTCCCCTTTACGCCTTCTTCCCTTGGCGTAGTACGACGAGCTCTCGTTGCGTTTTAGATGCGAACAAGGCATCTCACTATGCACCGCCATTCGTTTTGCTCCTATCATCGGCATCTAAGTTTTTGCCGAAGGTTTCCGGTCCAGTTTTTAGTATACTATTCGACGACTCGCTGCTCTCGGCTTTCATTAAGCTTCGTATAAAATAAAACAAACACAACTCTTTCATCTCCCTTCTTCCCTCTTCCCCTTTCTTCCCCCTATGATCTTGTGAACGCGATAAGCCTACGAAAACCAATCCCCAAACATATAATCGAATTATTTTTATTTAATTTTTTTTTATATAAAATATTGATTCAAACTTCTAAGAGCATTTTAATAACATTTAAATACTTAAATCAGAATCCTATAGACGTAAATTAGTATTATATTGGATTGGTGGAAAAGAAATGTCGAATTTTCTCATTGAATCGTAGCCAAAAATCCGACACATATATATATTTATATAAACCAGGCTTTATAAATATTAATTATAAATAATTCGATATCTCAAATAAATTTTTGTTCATGTAAATATTTCATTGAAATACAAAATTAAACAGAGTGTTGTTAGAAACAAGATCAGGGTTGCGTCAAGAGAGTCCTTGAGTTGGTTTTCAATTCATAATGCAAATATATACACGACATGAGAATTGACAGCGTTTATACAATACTAAATAAATATTTGTTTAGTATGATGAATTATGTATAGTTTGTTATATCGAGTGACTTTTATATCATGTAAAACTTTTGCTAGAATAACAAAAAAAGAAAAAGAAGTGGATTATTATGGAATATGATAACGAGGAAGATCAACGTTCAAGAAAAATTCTGAAAAAGGATAGTTCGTAACCCTCTGCTTCAGCAGATACGACGCATCATGCGAACTTGGTATAATCCTTGAAGCGTTACGAGTCGGGTTAAGAAACGAACTGTTGCTGTTGCTGCTGCTGTTGCTTTTAAGTTCCAACAGTTCCCAGGCCGTGAAACTACGATTCTCCTTCATAACGCAATATATATAGCAACTTTGATTCAAAAAGGGGAAATAATATACAGGAAATGATATTCCAGAGTATACAAAAACTTCGTGCGAAAAATGCAACTAAATAGCTCAAATAAGAATTTTATAGATAGGGGGTTTTTTTTTCTTCTTCTAATCGTAAGAATAGTTAATACGAATAAACACGAGTTGAAATATTCAAAAAAGAGGATAAATTTGAAAAAAATAAAAAATAATAAGGAAAAAGAAATCTATATGATAGAAAAAAAGAAGAGGAAGATAAAAACGACGAGAAGATGAGATGGCTAAAGAAATCTTTTCGGATTCGTTTTTCTAAAGGACGATTTAAAAGGATAGCGAGCTCGAATAACCATTCCTATGGGTTTGACTTTTCCTTTCTTTCTATTACATCTTGTAGATTCAAATCTAAAGTTTTTCTTAGAACGACTGCCAGATAGGTCCCTTTTGAGGGGTATAGAAACGGTAGAGATATCGGTCCAAGTTTTCTCAAGTGGTGTATAAACCTATTTTAAGTTACTTTTCTTTTTTTACTCTTTACGACGACTAGAAAAATATTTTATTTCTAAATCAACGAATTGTATTTAATGAAATTGCGTAATTGAAATATATCGAAATATTTCTAATGAAAGTTTAGAAAATCCTTTTGACAGATTATAACAACAACAACAATAATAACAAAGATATAAAAATGATATCAACGATACCCGGCTAACAAATGGGTTCTTCTAGTTTTCTCGTTTACCTGAAGAGAAGGACAACTCCGATGTCTGTATTTCCTCGTAGCAAGTTCCCACCAGGGTATCACGTTATCCGTACTCCGTGGCTTAACCGGATCGCTAACGGCGTGCTCGTAAAGCGGTTCAAGCAACGTCACGTTCCCGGATAGACGCCTGGGAGAATCATTAGAAACCTGATCCCTGTTGGATACGTTTCCTCTTCTTGGCAAAGTGGCGAAAAGTGTTTGAAAGTATTTTCCATAATCGTCATTGTTCGTATCGGATTTGAATGAATCGTGCCTGGTACGGTTATTATTAAATCCAAAAATCGTCGTCGTTGTCGTTGTCGTTGTAGTAGTCGAAGTAGTTGGAAATGTATCACCGATGGATAAATTTAAACGTGATCTTTCCAATTGTCCTTTTAAAATGACGTCAGTGGCATCCTCAATGGGATAGATGAAATCTTTTGTGAATGTAGAATTGTCGCTGACGTCGATGCTACTTGAACAGGCTCTAAAAGAAGGTTCGATCTTTTCGCGTGATGTTCTGTCAAGGACATCTTCGGTAGATTTGTGAAGAGATCTACCAGTTGTTCTTTCCTTCGTTCTCCTATAAGGAAGTGTTCCATACTTGTTGTTGTTGTTATTATTCAAATTTATCGGTAATAACACGTCGTCACTTTTAGCGTAGAGATTAGAAAAATTTATTCTACCATTAAGTGAATTGTAATCGTGACGAGTTTTTTCTAAATTATTAGCATCTAATAATAGTGTATTTTGGCAAGGTTTTTGACGTTGGGTTATTACGAATGATCGATCATCGTCAGTTGAGTCGTCTTTAGATTCAATACCATCTAAAACCGATGCCGATACAGATATTGATTCACCAGGATCTCTTTCCCTTAACAGATGATAAGTTTTTTCATTAATTGATTCATCAATGGCATGAAGGGAATCTGTCGATTTAGTAGACGACGTTGTAGTTGATCCTGTCGAGTGTCTGGAAGTACTCGACAACGAGGATGATCTAATTGAAGGATTAGGTGGTAGTTTACGACGTGTACCGGACGTTGATAAATGTCTCAACGATTTAGTTGTATCGATTTTTCTATTGCACATCAACGGTTCGTTGTTATCGTTTTTATTATCATCGATATTGTCGGATAAATGTTCACCAAAGTTTGGAGAAATCGGTGGCATGGGTACCATTACGCCCCTGTTACGAAGATAACCACAGAAATCATCCGATAGACAAATAGTCTCGTCTTTGTTTATTTTATTGATTATACCATAACTCGAATTAATAGATTTGTCAGATCTTTTAAAATTGTTGTCTATCTCGGCTATATTTTTATTAACATCCTCGATGTATTTGACGGTTGTTCGATAAAGGTCACCGCTTTGAACGTAATTTCCATCAACTACGACGGCACGACGATCGCGTCTGCTGCGTGATGAAGATGCGTTGTTGGGAAGTGCATAAATAGGTTCACTTCCTCCAATATTCTTATCGACTATTAAATTTCCTACCCCATCAAACTCGCTTCTCGTTAAACGGGACTCGCTTTTTTTCATCCGTTCATCTCTAACGATCCCAGGAACGGACTTTTTCGTACCGGATTGGACCATCTTAGAACGTGTAAGACCATTTTGTCGGATTATAACTCGTCGAGATGATCTATCATCGATAGGAGTAAACGATTTCAATGTCCGTTCTACCTCGTTCCTACTATCTCGATTGATTTTATCTTCAACGTTGTCGATTAAATCGTTATGATTGTTCTTAAAATTGGATCTTTTATCATCGACTATTACGCAGGAACGACTTCTTCGTACATTTCGTGGCTCCTTACGTACACCACCATTATTCTGATTGGTCAAAGTTTGTCGAAATGTTTTCAATGTCGTTTGATTAGTATTCCTTGTATCATTTTTTCTCGACGATGCACGTAACGTTCCGTAAGTTTCGACAATTGTTTTACCATTGTTTATCCAACGTTGGTCCAATGACGTCCGATGTACGTCGTCGTCGGTAAAATTTCTACCCGAAATTTTAATACACGATCCTAACGTATAAGAACAAACACCATTACCACCATTACCACCAGGGCAACCACCACCACTGTCAGCTAACAAATTTTCTTCCGAATCTGTGATTGGACGCGGTCTGTTACGGCCACGTGATCTTATCGTAGCATAACCATCGTGAACTTGTCTTGAGCACACCTTCAAATCCATCGTAATTGATGGATAAAAATCGTTCGTAAATTAACGAATAAATATTTGTTCATAATTCTGTTCCTCCAATTTGTAAATCACTGTGATCTTCTAGGCTAATGAATTAGAAAAGAACAAAATAATAATAAAATATGTTTTCTTATCATCGTGTAATATAGTTCGTCCTGGATAATGAAAATAGAAAAAGGAGGAGGAACATTGCGTAAAAAGAAATGCGCAAGAAGAAACAGAGGACACGACTGTGTTTCGTATGAATAAAAATTCGATATTTTCCTATCTCTGAATTCATTTTCTTCATTTCTTTCCTTATTCATCTTTCTCAGTTCTCTCTATGCATATCTTGTATCTTTCAAGTTCCCTTCCTTTCCTCGCTCTTGTTAAACTAACACGGTCTAATTGTGCAAGTAAAGGATAGAGGTCTTAGATACTACAAGACTCTCTGACCTAAATCGATCCTCTCGAGTGGGGTTTACGGATAGAAATGATCGTAGACGGGAACAGCGATACGACCTCTCCTTCTCTCGCGAGTAGTTTTTTGTGCCAGCGATAAGACAACTACGATGATGACGACTACCAACACAGATAGACGATTACTCGAGTTGCCTCGTATCGTATCGTATCGTATGGTATCGTATCGTATCGTACCGTATCGTGTATGCGTGCGTGCGTGCGTGCGATGGTAAGAGAATGATTAAAACCATCTGCCAGCAGAAGTCGCAAACCTACTCGTATATATCGCCAGATGCTTTTATTATAGATTATCTCTCGCGAAAACTCTCATAAAATTTTTCCCGATAAAATATCATTCTAGTTTTAAAATTGATAAGAAATTTTTCTTTTTATTATTATTATTATTACATATATTCGTCCGGTAATTTTTTACACCGCCATTCATAAAATTTGTTGTGATTAGTGTTTGACACTAATCTGTGCAATATTTCAAAGCACGTTTTGTCTTTCCTGCAGTCACTATTTTAACGTATTTATATTTTTTTTTTAGAGAGGTAGAGTTTAATTAATAAAATGTAAACGTGTGTCTCTGATGGAATAGAAGAACGAGAAAAAGAAAAGGGTAATACAAATAACGAGCGTGCAAGGTGCGGATCGTGAAAGATCAACGACACCAAAGATCCTTCCTACTCAACAAGGAATCATTTGGTGCACCTGCCGTCGTTCTTCTTTGGTGCATCGACCGGTCTCACCCGCCCGGAAAGACCATTCCTCGACTATTGAGTCATTCGTATCGGCTAGCTCGTTTGTTTCTTTGCTTGCTTGCATGCTTGCTTGTTTGCCAATTTTCACTCACGATCAATAAAATAATCGAACGGGAGGTTTTTTTTTGTCTTAATACGTAATTATATTATTTTTCTTATCATTGTGAAATTTCAATAACGAAATCGTGTTATTAGGAATAGGAAATAAGAAAGTATAATGCATGGGTACCTAACGTATACCGTACGGTCTATGAAACGGTAAACGGGCAGAGAAAATGATGAAAGAGAGAACACGCGTGTTAGGTATTATAAAAGAAGAAAATAACGTAGCAACGAGGAAGATATGTTTGCAACTAACAGTTCGTATCTATTATTTTGAAAGGACTACAGACTACACGCTGATGCGGTTATGCACGTGTGTCTCTTGTGTCCGGCAAAACGATGCAACGCAACACAACGCAACGTGTGTCGTCTGGGATGCGTGCACGGCTTAACAAAACCAATATACCCGTCCAATACACACGCTTCTACATATGCATGACTCATTCGGAATACGAGTATATTAAAAGGTTGAAAAAGAAGTATTCGCGTGTTGTCAGGAGTCCTCCCCGTTTTATATTCTCTTTCATTTAAACATTCTTATGTTAGTTAGTCGGAAGAGAAGAATAGTGGTTAACGTAGGACGTTTTTATTTTTTAATAATTAATTCACGCATTTATTTTCTATCATTGTTATTCAAATCATCTTGCACTAAATATTCTTTACGTAAAATAAGTTGATTTTCAATACTTTATTACAGATACAATTTGTGACTGATGTGAGTTGACAAGTTTTTAACCTTCCTTTAAAAATCAATTCTTTCATTTCTTGTCTTCGATCAAACTCATTTTTATTTCTCGATGTAATTTTAAAACTTTTAGAAAAAACAAAAAATTCCATAACTTTTTAATCCGTCCGCGTTGCAACACTTGTCGACAAAAAGATTGGATGTAAAGATATTAAATTAGGAACGTTCGAAAAATGAGTTGCTAAAATTGTCAGAATATTTAAGGATTTCGTTAAAAGTAGAGGAGTTATTTTATTTTTTGCTAAAGAGGCAATTCGAAGAAATAATTATAGGAAACATAAAAAACACGTATAATTCGTAAGACGTTGTCTGACAAATAAATTAATCTTGGTTATTATTCTGAAAGCACATTATTATTATTATTATTTTTTTTTAACAAATATAATGGTTCTCCGAATTTACGAATTAATTCTAAACTCTTGTGTATGTGTATAAATAAATCTTCGTCACAGTCGATAAATTTTATGTCGTTTAGGATACATTAAGTTACATCACGAAAGTTCATCTCTTTACTTGACTGCGAGATTAACATAACAAGTTCATCAAAAGTATCTACGACACCGTTGTCTTCGTTGCGATCGTTTCAATGTTTGACGAACGCACACGTGTGGTTTTATCTATCCCCATTTATCTGTAAAAGATAATATAACACCTACGGAGAGATGTTTCTAGTAGCCGAGTAGTGTCTTTCGTATTTAGAAAAAAAAAAGTAGGTGGTTTTTCTTTTCTTTTTTACACACATGGTATAAACACACAACAGTAGACAGTAATGTTCGAGTGAAAAAAAAAAGAAGAAAAAAATCTTTACGTTGCATAAGAAAAACCTGAATATTTTTTATTCGCCTTTGACACAGATTATTACGAAGTGACATTGTAAAATTGTTTCTTCTATATATATATATTTTGTTGATACGAGTTAAAATGATTATTCCGCGAAAGACCGAGTGTACGATGTTTGAATACATCTGAGAGTATGTGTGTTTCGTAAAAAGGTCAACGAAGAGAGGTCTTCTTCTTCTTCTTCTTCTTCTTCGATATGAAATCTCCTTTTGGTCCGATTAATAAAAACGACTTGTTTTGCCTAAAGGCATTTTTTTTTTCTTCAAATAACATAAAATACAAAAGTAATATAAAATAGAGAGAACAAGAAGCTACGTATTGTTACGTGTTTATATTTAACGATTAGTCAACGCGTAAAACCAATGCGTATGCTCATTTTAAATGCGTTTTTAATTGCGTGCGTTGCATTCAAGAAATTGAAGAGAAAAAAAAAAGAAGAATAGGAATAAGAATAATAATAATAAGAAAAAGAATAAGAAGAATAAGAAGAATAAGAACTGAGACCTTAGTTATGTTCTAAATACATTAATATACTCAACATGTGTTATATTTATGAATATATGCCGTCTTGTCTTTTAAAAGACGAGAGAAGTCGAATTAAGAAGGAATATAGATCGCACATGCGAGGCTGCTTTCTATACGTAACGTACTACATAGATCCAACATAGATTCTACATACGTTTATATATATATGTATAACGAGAGAGAAAGAGAGTCTCGAATCTAATGTTAAGACCTTTCTCCGAGTCTGTTATATACGAGAATGCTCGGCGCACCTCGCTAATTAACGGCAATTTAAATCCCTCTTCCACGTGCACCGTACTGGAAAAGTATCTAAAACGATATTACCTTTCCTATGATCTTGCACGCGTACACCGATCTACATTTTTTTCTTTCTTTCTTATTTTTTCTTTTTTCTTTTGCACGTTACACGCAATGAAAACGAAGCGTGAATCAATCATTTCAAGCTTGAAATAAACGTAAAAATAATAGATTTCTTTTTCCCCAAGCTAATATATATGCATATCGAGTTGGTGATAAAAAAATGTCGGATTTTTGGTTATAATTGAATGGAAAAAATTTGAAATTTTTTTTTTCACAAGATTATGTATACGCTTTTAATTATTTAAAAAATTTTAGTATAATCCTCATTATACTAAAATACATATATTGTATATTTTTGAAGTAACGCATTCCTAAGGATTTGTCAGATGTTTATTAAGGAAGATTTGAATGGAAGGAATAATACATCATCGATAATTAAGAAAAACGAAAAGTCATGTTTATTTAATCCGTAATACGTTAACGTAAAGAATGCGAAACTAGCAAGGAAGAATAATGAAGATGACGATGAAACTACGACTTCGATGATGATATTCTTGTATTACACGGTAGATATTGCGATTCTTAACATTCTAAAACGTAATTGAATGCGTCCCTCTTGATGTAACGTGCTCGTGGAAGGAATTCCATCGTTCTCACGTAATATTCTCGAATATAAATTCAAACGTACTCTTATTATTGTCTAGAATAGACCTATTACGAGCCACTAGGTCAATCGAATCAACTACGAAATGACTTTGGGCGTATATTATCCTTCCGACTATCTCTCTTTGGATAATGACGAACTAGAATAGGTTTTAAATGAAGATCATGCTCATATTAAATATATATTATTAATGTATTTAAAATAATTTCCAATTATCTGTTCAGATAATGACGTCCTAGAATAAGTTTTCAATAAAATCATGGCTATTAAAATATATTATTAATATATATTTCAAATAATTTCTATTATAAACTTTATAAACAGGGAATTTAATAAACGTCCTTCCGATTAACCTGTTGGGTTAATGACGAACTAGAATAAGTTTGCAATGAAATCATGGCTATTAAAATATATTATTAATATATTGAAAATAATTTGTATGAAACTTTGAAAAACAAGAACCTTAATAAACGTTTTTCTTCTGACTATATGTTCGGATAATGACGAACTAGAATAAAAATATATTATTGGTGTATTTAAAATAATTTCTATTATAAACTTTATAAACGTTTGTATGGAACTAAGGGTAATATTATTACGAAAAGGAACAATTTAAGAGAAGATGAAGATGAAGAGAAAAGATGAAGAAGAGAAGTGAGTAAAGGCGGACGTTTAATGTGAGGTATTAAAAGGATAGACAAACGGCAAAACAACAGCGTGTGTTTTAATAAGGGAGACCACGGGATTGGTTGGATAGTTAGTTCAATCATGTCTTCTCGGGGTCTTCGTCGTGTCTCCGAGGGTCTTTGCTCGCGGCAAGCACGTTTGCCTTACGGAATTAAAATCCATCGCGAGTGGCGAATCGTTATTATCATTGCCATTACGTATTATTATTGTTATCGTCCTCATCATAATCATCATCATGATCATGATCATGATCATCGTCATCATCGTTGTCCTCGTTGTCGTCATCGTCATAGTTGTGACACTGACTTTTTGCCCCTTTTTTCTGTTCAATTCATCTAAATCGATTCTTAAGATAAAAGTATTGAAGGTCTTTATCAAATGATCTCGTCGATAGATTACGAAGAATGATTTTTACGTATAATAATAATTGTTCAAAAAAGATACAATATTTCCAAAATAAAATAGATACAATGAATCATGTCAAATAAACACAATGAATCATTTCAAACAATGAAGTAACATTGTAAATACTCATGGGGAAAGAATAAATTTCCAAATTTTTATCGTTAATATTAATTCCTCGATAGATAATCTATAAATGTTAATAGAAAATGTTTGCGTATGGATAAAATTGAGTAGAATTATCAAAAGTAAGAGAGAAGGATACGGGCCTCTTTTCCCCCTCTCTTCCTCATAGTTGCCGAATGATTCGAGCAACTGGCTTGAGAGGATGAACAAAGGAGTAAGAAAGCACGTGCTCGTGACATCAAAGTTCTCACAGGATCCGGGCAGAATCCTTATAGGATAAGAATAGAAAAATATAACAGTAATAATAATAATATAAAAAAAAAGAAGAACATAAATCGCGTGTAGTAAAGGTTTCGCAAGAAAAATCCGATACCTGTTTCCGTATCCTGATTTTTCTTTAAAAGCTAACGTTAGAACCGAGAAAAGAAGTATTTTTTCTATAAAAAAAAAAAAAAGAGACAATTTTTTCGTAGAGGTTTAAAAGCGAAGGGTAAGAAAGACGATGCCGTAAATCTCGTCTGGTTCTAAACTGATCCCTTCCTTCTTTTCCCTTTTTCCTTTAAGGAAAAGGTCTACACATGGTTCTAAACATGCATCCCTTCGATTGAATTTAAACCATGACCAAACTTTCAAGATGACTCGAAACGAGAGGGGAAAGAGAGAGAGAGAGGAGTGCAAAGAAAAATAATATTCGAGATTAGGGATATTTTTCTATGGTTCATCAACCGAATATATATTTTTTTAATATTATACTAAAACTTTATCTTTACCGATTGGTTTTAGAAATATTTCAATGAAAATTCTACTGTATCGTCCTTTTTATTTCATTTCAATAATTGTTTTCTATATTTTATATAAATTTTGTTTTATACCAGTTTTAACAGATGTTGATCATTATCTGCGTTTAATAGTAAAAAAGAAAAATATAAAAACTGGTTATTTGACCGGTTACGGTAAAACAGGTACAAGTAAACTATCAGTTCGTTTACGTTAGTGTTAATTGTTAGATGTTATGTTGCTTTTATAAAAGTATAATTGAAATAAATGATTAAAGAAAAGAAGAAAAATAAATGATACTATGTAAATTCTAAACTATATTATATACTATAATATATACTAAACAGGATCTAATTCTGATAAGAAAATATTTCTTACGTAAAGTATAATCGTAAATATGTTAAAATCATGAGAAAATAATTAGGGGCTTCGGTGTTAATTTTCAGGTAACATATTAATATATCGAAATATTTGATCATTTGTATATTATTATAATATTAATATTTTATTTTTCTTTCACAAAATTACATATACGCTTTTATGAGACAACCAATGAAAATTATTAAAAAAATTTTTATCTAATCCACATAAATTTGGAAAAATAACGTTGAATTTTTAACCATAATTCAATGATAAAATCCGACATTTTTTTTTCACTAATCAAATATTTAAAAAAAAAAATTCAATTTATTATATAGAGTGGATTAAAAAGGGAACGGTGATATTATTGTTTTCTCCTGTTATTTATTGTATTCTCAAAATGGCGAAAGATCATTGTCCATTTACGATAACAAAGAATTATATAAGGTTGTCTTCAGAATGACGGATTGCGGGAGACTCGTCGTCGTCTTTGCTTCGGTCGAGCGTGTCGACGAGAAGAGAAACGGAAACACGAGAAAAAGAGGAGAAATCTCAGGGTATAGTGCTCGAGAAAATCATTCTACTAGGTTTGATGTAGTAGTAGTAGTAGTAGTAGTAATAGTAATAGTATTAGTGGACGAAGAATACTAGAAAACTTGGTAGCCCGAGTAGTAGTGGACAAGTCTTAGGGTCTCTCTCTCTCATCCCTTACCATCATCTTCACCTTCTTTCATCTTTTTCATCCAATTTTTTTTTTATATTTCACTGCTTTCTTAAGAACCCTTACAGTATAGAACGTTTCTTCGTATATCTCTTGGAGAAAACGTACGTATCTCTCATCTCGACGTATATACTTTCTTCAGATGTTATTTTCATAATTAAAGAAACATGCTTAATTATCCCTGAATAATGAAACACAACTAACAACACAACATACACGAGACTCTCACATTCGTTTTCGAAAACCTAAGATTTCTATCTCTCGCACGTACGTATATCTAATTTAAAACGTAAATAAATGCATTGGAATGTAACTTTCGTACACGAATAAAATAGTTATTTAGATTTTTTGTTTTGTAATTTTACTGATTAATAAGAGAGTTACAAAGTTATTGGAAAAGCTTATGCTGAGATTTATCTGATTGTGAAGTAGTATTTCTTATCTCGTATTATTCCACATTTGTTTACTTTTCTTTTTTTTTTTATTTCCAACCGATATCGTTTCGATAAAATTTGATACCGGATATACAAAAGAAATGCAGTTTTATTGGAACTACGTGAATCATTTTTCTTTTCTTTTTTCTGAAAAATAAATGAAGACATATTGGGTTGGTGGAAAAGAAACGTCGGATTTTTAGCTATAGTTCAATGGAAAAATACGACATTTTTTTCCCACCAATTCAATATTATTTTGAAAAAAAATAAATACAACATATCGTGTCCTCTAATATCTTCCCTCCAAACTTCAAACTTTCCATCACTTTTTTTTTCTTTCTAAATATTAAACGTGAGAAGAAAATAAAGATAGGGTACCTTATCTGGGGTACCTATCGTGTCAATTTTGATATTCGATAACAGGACGGGTGGAGGGGATTGTGGTGTTGATTAAGAAAAAAAAAAAGAGGAAAAAGTAAGTCGATAAGTGGATAAAATAATTCGTTTAAATAAAACGAATTTGGGACGAACTATTTCACTATATCCTGAAATAACAGGATGGTATCTCGATTATGATGCGCGGTGTTTGTTTTCTTTTACAATCACTGTTAAATCCACGATAAAAAGAGAGATCGAGGAAGTAAAAAGTGAGTACAGAACAAAACCATTACTGTTCTTGCACCGTAGCACTAAATAATATTAGTTGTTTGTCGTGTTGTATCACTTTGAACAATTTTTTTTCTTCACTGTTTTTTTTTTTAAACGATCGAAAGGAAAGAAGGATGTTTTAAATAATGATGATGAAGAGGACGAGGATGAGGACGATGAAAATGACGAGGTTAGACTTTGGATGGCGTCCAAAGTCACAATGAAAAAAGATAAAACACGTAGAAAATATAGAGTCCTAGAAATAAACGAGAACGTCCCAGGATGAAGGAACGCGTCGCGTCGCACGGGACGAACTAAAGGAAACCGATCGGCGCGAATGCGATTCAGGCCGGCGCGGCGGAAGATCGTACTGCGGCATTTTCATTGGTCAATCCCAGTCCCTTCTACGCTTCAAAACGAGCAACTCGTCGACCAATCGCGTATCAGTTCTATCCGAACAAGATATACGTATTTACTTTTTAAACATTATTCGAATTAGCTTTTACTTTCGGTTCTCTTCAATCGATTATTATTAATTACGCAAATAATCATTTATTTTAAAGAATTAAGATACTAAGAATTATTGGGAATTATTTTGAAAAAGTCTTTTTTTTTATATTTTCAATTGAAATTTCAATAATAAAAATATAGATATTTTGGTAATACCCCTAATATATTTGGGTATGTTTTTTAAATTCAATGATCGTATTAATAAAAAAATTTCATAATTATGAATAAATAGATTATGATATTGATTGGGATAATGATGATGCATGGGATAGATAACGCAGGTTCGTGTACACGCTTATCGCATACTTGATCGAATATTTATAAACGAACGAATGGAGGATATTGAAAATACTATATATCTAGTTAGAGAAAGAGATATTAGTCAGGGCGAGAAGTAAAAATATGAAAACTTTCGAGCGAGGATATTGGCACGCAACTCGCTTCACCGGTGTAACGGACACGGTGTAAGAAGTCACGTTGAACTTGGTGTGCAACACGCCGCTCGGGATGAGATGAAAAAAAAAAAAAAAGGAAAAAAGAAATACGATAGATCATGCGCTGTTAAACGGTATATATGAGTTAAAATGAGGATAAGAGCGCACACGTCGTGAAGAGTCTACGTGTGTGGGTGTTTTGAGCGTGGTCGTTTGCGGTATATACGAAAAGAAAAAAAGAAAAAAAAAAGTAACGAGAAAGTAGCTCTGAAATCCTAACGCCGTTTCACGATTATACCTATCACATATATCTACATTATCCTTCATATCTAATACGAAATATAATTAAATTCGATGTTTAAGAAGATTTCGTTTTATTGGATTATATTATCCTTATTGGTTTATTAAATGATAAATAAGGACATTATTAGTGGGGGTAATAAATTGTTCATTACTCACGTTGGTCGATAGTTGACTTGTCAAAGAATGAACCTTCTCTTGGGCATCCAACAATTCCCTTCTTAACTTTCTCAATTCGTGTGCCTGTTTTTCTTCCGCCGAACTGTAAAGACTGCTCGCTGTTGACACGAGTGATACGGAAGAACCGTGTACTGAAATAAGAAAAGGGTTAAACTATTATTTTTCGATGATTGAGAGAACAAGAAAATGTACATATATATGTGTCAATGATTTGGATTAATTTTAGAATAGTTTAATGAAGTACTTGAGACGTCTTGTCGTAATTGTCGAATTACGTTGAATATTTAATGAATGATAAAAAATACCAACTAACTATCATCGTCTTTGTGTACGTGTTGATACAAATTAGGTGGCTGTCGAGATGTATGAGTTGGTGTTGGAGAAGTTGGTTGTGACCAATGTTGGCCGGTGCATCCCGCTGAGCCAACCGGGACACTGTAGTATGGTTCTACACCCACGCCAATACCCATTCCGATACCAGCTTCCTCACCAACTGACGAAGATGTACCGCTACCACGTGCTAGCATCGACGGATACATTTTCTCGCTTTTAGTGGATCTGTGAAAATAAAGGCACGTACCTTTTAACTTTCCTACGAAACTTAAATTCGATTATTTCCACCCCCTCTTTTATTCCTAGTATTCCCTTAAACAGTCCCATGTACCCCCGTATGGAGGTAAGGTATATAGAATACAAAGAAAAGGAAGGGAAAAATAAGAAATTTGTGAAGAGATTGCAATAATGCAGCTGACATAAAGAAGCTCTTTTTCCAAAAAATTGACTACGTTTATGTATATATATACATACAACGTTACCATATATAATAATAGCTAAATAGCATCAGGTTTTGCACATAAGGAAAACAATTTCTCTGAAATATATATATGTATATGTATGTATGTATATATATATATACTTGAGAATGATAATTATAAGTGTTACCTCCATCTGGAGCTAGGCGATTAGATATGAAAATGTTTTTTTTTTTTAATTCTATACCACCCACCGTGATTATTTACATATGCATATACCAAAGATCGCGTGTGTGCCAAGATCGATTTATTCCTCTCTCTCTCTCTCTCTCTTGTTTTTACCTTTCCATGGAGATCTCGGGGAAAGCTCATACATGCGTTCGCACAAAAAGCGCAGAACAACAGAGGCCACAAAATACGAAATACAAAAGACGAGACGAATATATATATTCGGATTAACAATAATCGGCCAATAATGCGCTGCACTTGGGAAAGACGTGTGTTACGTTCGATAAACGATTAACGAATATATATATATATATATATATATACATATACATATATATACATTATATTAAATGCAGGTGTAGTCTTTTATGTAAGCTGAACCCCTTGCCATAGATCACTACGAATATCTCTATTCTTTAGAAAATACTTTAAACAACAGATGTTAATTAATTGATAAATAATTTAAATGATTAATAATACGGACAAAAGCTATTAGAAGTGATTAAGGCAAGTAAGTCCGATCCGTAAATCTATTCAACGTGTGTGATCCGTAAGAATTAGCATATTTTAATCCTTTCTCTGTACGAGCACACATATTTTCATATTTTCTCGTCAAACCATTGTAAACTCGTGTCTACTATAGTAGCGCGCACGATGAGGAGAGGATTAAGTTTATGCACCGAAGGCAGGGGCGGACGAATGTATATGATGTACTGGATAGTCGCACTACCTTGGAAATGTCCTGTCCCGTAGATGGCTAAAACGGTATCAAATATTTCAACGTTATTTTTCATTATAACGAACAATTAACTTTCGGTGGCAATTAATGAAATATTGAATAATTCGAAGAAAGCCAAGACCGATTATTATATAAATATAATATATATATATAAGTCATATTAGAAAAAAAATAAGCTTATCTAATAAAGAACATGACAACGCGATTTGATTAGACGAAAAACTTCTTCTAAATAACTTTTATCTCACTAATTTTGTCTATTCATGCAACTAAATACATTAAACGATAGATCTGAATTATTTATCTTTGGATCGGACTATAAAAATATAACGAGAAAGTAAAAGATGACACGCGACTAGAATAGAATGTAATAATGAAAGGATATTGTTTGCTCACCTAATTGAATTACTCCTATTCAGTCTAGGCGGAGCTGGTGATCCTGTAGAGTCCCTCTGATGCATCAGCAGTCGAGCATGAGTTAAGCTAGCTCTATGCGATCCTAGAGATTCTACACTGTCGGCCTCGCATAATCCCATACCTATGAGCAAGCATTAAATCGATCATCGTATTTACCAAAGGATGCCCTTATTACGATAACGATATTCGAGTATTAATTTACCTATTAATTTAATACGGTCGAATACAGAAGGATATTGATTTCTCTTTAGTAATGAGCGAGGAGTACATATTGCGCGGCCACTTTTACTTAAAATGTATTCTTTTTTTTCTAAATCAATATTCCTTACTATATCTCGAAAATATAAAAAAACATTTAGATAATATTTTAATATTTACCTTGCGAACGTCCACTAGGAGTATAAGTATTGCTGTGTCTCATCCAGGATGTAGCGTAAGGACTATTAGGAGTGTAATAACCTGGAAGATCAGGAGCTGCATAATTGCTACAGGTATCGCTTAGGCTTCCATCGGAGGGTTTTAATACGCGAGGTGAAAAAGAGGCGTTCACGGGTCCACCGCCAGCTCCTCTTTCACGGTGATGGGCAGCGGCAAATAGAGCAGTGAATTCGGGACTTCCTGGTTTCGGAAGACTCTGGGAACCGAGCATTAGACGATCCCGAACAGATTGTGATAGTTGACTGGCACTAGGTCCGGTTAGACTGTAACTTTTGTAATGATGACCTTGATTGGAACTAGATGAATTTGCTTGTAATTCTGTGGTGCACGTTTGCGTTCCACCGGATACTTTAACCTGCGAAAATTACACGAAAACCGTAACAAGATCGTGGAATCAAAACTCGAGTTTCTATTAATAATTAATAACCTAGATACACACCTTCGTTCTTGGAACCGCACTGACTTGAGCCGTTCTCGTTGCTGCATCTTTGCCACCATTCTGAACACCGTTAGGACTAGGACTGGTACCAGCACTGTGTCGTTTCACGTATCCAAAACTTTGTGGCACTCCTCTGACTTTGTTGCTGCCGCCGCTACTGTTACTACTATTTCCGGTCGACGTTCCGGAAGAAACCTTCTGTGCTTTCTCGCCATTCGCATATTCGGCCATGGTCTGTTGTTTCCGATGTTTGTCCTAAAAAAAAATAAAGCAAAAAAAAAGATACGATATTATTGATCTGCGATATACAACAACGTTGTTGGCAAACTGAGCAATCATTAGTAAATATTATCATTATTATTATTTTGATATACCTGGGATCGCCTGGAGGGACTAGGGCTTGTTGGTGTGCCCTCCTTGTCTCTCTCCCTGTCTCTTGCTGCCCCAGCTTCTATGTACTTTCTCCATTGCTGGCTGTTAGAGCTACTGTTAGACGAACCGTTGGATCCCTGTTGCTGTTGTTGTTGTTGTTGATGCTTGAAAGCTGAACTTTCCGTCTGTTGGGAGCTATCGGATTTTTTCGTGTGAGGATGATGACCACTACCGGGATGCCTCGAACTTACCACACGATATACCAGGTTGTTACTCTGTTGCGCGCCTTGGGGGGGTGGCCGAACTACCGCCACCCCCCACGATCACGCCACCGCCACCCGGCACTTTCTGTTTTAGAAACACAAACAAAATATTTTATTCCTATTATGAAAATATCAATTAAATATTTATATTTATATTTACGTACAAGAGGGAAGGAGGGTTAATGGAAAGTTTGAGGAGAACTAAAGTAACGCGGGTGGACGTTTCGATTATGCGACCGAGGATGCATGTACTGCACGTACTACATGCATTATTTACTCTTTATAACGATAAACACATTGCTCAGGGGAATACTCGAAACAAGGCTTGACGTGATTCAGAGGGGTTGCCCAATATCAAGCGAAACCAGTAGACCAGATCCCTCTCCCCTTTCAGTTTTACTCCTAACTACGTTTCGCTCTTGCTAACTGGCTTTAGGTGAATCCACGAGTCAGAATGACTCACGTGACATAGATAGGGTAGATTAGGATACTAAATGAATATATTTATGCAATAATCCGTTTACCCTCGAATCTAATAAATGTTAATGCAAATTTAAATTGACATAAAGTATTTTTTAAAGATCGTTTATCTCTTCCATTTTAAAACCATTATGGTATTGTTCATATTTTCTTGTCTTGCTTTCTTTCATAATTAAAAGATAATAAAAAAGGGACGTAATATTTTTGAGAAACACAAGGAGTTAGAATTTCGTCAAACGTTCATAGTCGTAATGTGGTATGCGACCAAACCGATCTTATGGGCTCCCGTGATGACCGAGAAACAATAAACTTAGGACGACGAGTACCTTTGAACTACGTCCCTGGCACTGATGTGAAAATAAACAAAGAACACTTTACAGTCGTAAGAAACGCGGTCGCGTCAGTGTTTGGTCGTCGGCAAACGACGGTTCTAGCACGAACACCCTACTACTACTCCTTCAACTTTCCACCTGGATTTTACGGAATTTTGAGATTTATTTTTTGACATCCTCGATGCTAAGACGACACACGCGAGCTTTATTTTTCTTTTGAAATAATTCATTAGAGAATTCTTTTCCTTTTTATAGCCATCGTGTACGCGTCCTTTGTGATCTTGTTGAATACGAGATGTTAATTTTAAAATTAAACAGAAAGAGAACAATTTTCAACAACAATGTTCAATAAAAATACTAACTCACCATGATCTTTCTTCGAAGGTCTTCTATCGTTACTTTTTCAACATAACTGACCGACAATAGCCGTAAGGATAATTTCCAATGATTTTAACGATTATTATATAGCAAAGTACTCGTTTGCCTGACGGCTGGCTGGCTTATTGTCTCGACAAGAAGGGGGATCCCTGAATTGGCAATGAAACTGGCGTCGTATCGTCTGGAACGTTCGTAAACGTCTCTCGTATTCTTTGTTATATTCGTGGTGCACGACGGCTAAAGTGTGTTACTGAATACTGTTTTCACTGTGGTTCTTCGGTCAGATGTTCGATCAGACTAGCGAAAAAAAAAGGACGACATAATAATAGTCTTTTAGGTTGAACGAATAGATGCTTCTTCAAATATATACATACATATATACATATATATATATATATATATATTGTGTGTCTACACACCGTGTGAAATTTTGGGCTCGAAAAATGAATGACTCACACATGGGTTTGTTCTCGAGGTTCAGCATGCGCGTACACGCGTTAACGGGAGCAACGTTTCAACCTAACTGCCCGAAAGCGTGGACGCGCGCGCGCACGCTCGACGATTCATCGCTCGCCACCCCCTTTTTTTTTTCCTGAAACCCCCACCATGATCGCGTTTACGCTTACGATACCGGGCACTTCTCTAACCGTACCTGACGTCAAATACTACTACCACGTTTTTAATACACAAGCTGACGTTGAAAGAAATCCTCGACGACGACGACGACTGACGCACGAAGAAAACTTTCCTCTCGTGTTACCACCCATATGCATGTTTGAAAAGGAAAAAAAAAAAAAAAATTATGATTCCAAAGGAAAAATGACAAAAAATATGTTCTGGGATAAACAAGTAAAAACTAAAGTGGTACTACTACGCGTGTGTATGTATGTATAATATCTACTAAACTAGAAAACAAGAAAAAGGCGGGTAGAGGACGATTATGATATCGCCTGGCAAATATCGATTTCATTCGACTACTACAAGCTGCTGTTGTTGCTGTTACTGCTACTGCTGCTGCTGCTGGTTGTCGTGACCCGGCTGCATAACTCACATCGGAGTCGCGACGTGTATACCGATTTTTCTTTTCCTCTTTTTATTTTGTTCTTTCTCCTTCGAACCCCCTTTTGTCCACTTTAGTCTTAGGTTAGATCTTATTCCACGAAAACATTAGGCAGCTTAGTAATAGCTATTAGTAGTAACGTTAAAATTTCAAGGTAGTTGTTATGGGATAATTTAGTCGTATCACATAAAGGATTCGGTAGAGTCTGGATGATTTTTGAGGATCGTCAGTGGACTGGTTGCGTCTCGGTGGCAGATATCGATCGGCACGATGCTCGGTACTCTGGGGAAGGAGGAAGGAGGAAGGAGGAGGAAGGAGGAAGAAGGAGGAGAGAAGAGGGAGGTCGCGGAGGTTGGAGGTTCGCTGACCTTGTGATGAGTGGAATGACCCGTGTGATTGGCGGAGGTGTGATTTCCGGCCGGAATTGAGGCCAGCTCCTCGATGGTGAGTTCGGCCAAAGCGTCGCTGCCACCACTGCAAGCACCTAACAGAGCTCCTGCTCCTCCGACGACGAGGTTACCTCCACCGACGGCACCACCAACGATGCAGCCTCCTCCTCCTCCTCCTCCAGCCCCATCCGACCTTACAGCGTTCGCCGACGGTCTTTTCTGCACCCTTCGCGAGCTCACAAGTTCCTTAACCCCGGACAATTCTCGTCGTGAGCCACCTACGTACCTGACAGAGAACACACACATACATACAAACCCTCCTTTCTTTTATCATAACGTTTTATCGCTTTCCGATAACTCCTGTAAGATATTATTAGAGATTAAGTAGTAGTAGTAGTAGTAGTAGTAGTAGCAGTAGTAGTCTGTTACGTTTGAACTCTTACGCGGTTCAAATGTATTTATTTATAATCATAATTATATAATTTATATCAAGATTTTTTATTTTCTACTGCATTGATCCTTTGTGGAGGGAGAGGAGTGTTGTTTTTCTATATTATACGTTTTGGAAAGATGGCGGCTTTCGATTATACGAAAAGACGACGTACACTTGTATTAAAGTATACTACGTTGGCTAAACTTCTTAACAAGGTTTCCGTATAAACAATGGCTCTTCTTGCTGCGTAGTCAAGTTTGCATATTCGAGAAAATAGATACATATATAATAGACGAGGGAAATACGTCGATCATTAGATGCTACGGCGAAGCCATTTAACTGGCAACTATAAGTTACAGTGCTTATACCTGTTGTACACGCGTATATACGTATATATATAGATGAGATATATACTTCTTGTATACATGTATATCAAAACTGACAAAATTGTATTAATTTGCATGTACTATACATAAGAGCCACTCAAAGTACGCTACAACAAGGCTGATGCTGTTGCTGTTGCTGTTACTCGTATCTTTAAAAGAATATCAAAGGAGAAATGTTGTGTTCTATTCACGACGATCGAATACGATCGAATAATGGTTGGTTGGTTCTCGTTAAAAATTCATTATCGCTCGTTTCTCATGACGCGACTCGCGCGTGATCGTACCATACATAAATCAAGAATTCGTAAGAACTTATCGTGATATAAGGGAGAAAAAAAAAAGATTTCAGATAACGAAGCGCGTTTTATCTCGAGGATATTATTTATAAAGAAAAAAAAATAAAAAATAGGGTTAGCATCCTCTCTTTTATCTTTTTAGAAAATATAACAATAATTTGAAAATTCTTTTAGTCGGTTCCCTTTAAAATAAAGATCGATGAATCGTCGATGCATGTGACAAAATGTCACATAGGTGATATTTTCAAAGCTAAATCTTTAAATATACATACCTAGAATGTTCAAGGTTAGACGTAAATAATTTGGCAAGGTTTTAAAATTGTTTTGTCGAAAAAGTGTTAACTATTCAAACTCACGTCGACGTTCACCAATAACGTTTACGTCGACAAGTTTATCGATGAATGTATGTAGGTAGTATTCGAGGCTTTCAGAATTGTTTGCTTTGGAGAATGCTTAAAGTTGTCACCAAGAGAAAGAAAGAGAGAGAGAGAGATACCACAGATAGATAGAAAGAGAGAGAGAGTTTCTAGGCCAGACAAAAGCTATTGAAGAGTATTGAAAATGGTAAATTAGAACGGAATGGTATGAAAGTTAGAAAAGGAACATAAAAAGACAGGAAAAGGGAGAGACGTGACAAAAGCTTGATCGATAAACATGTAAAACATAAGTTTTAATATTCGCAATAATACTAAAGTGACTCAAAAATAGAAAAAAAGGGAATAAAGTGAACGAGAGAAAAACATAAGTTGGCTAAAGGAAAACTTGAAGGTACCCGGGTATCATTTTATTTTCTTGAATCTAGCCTAGTCAAAAAATACGAAGAAAACAACCCTTCGCGTAATGAAGACGAGTACTAAAAGAAAAAATACGATGACGAAATAGGAGATGATCGGAGCCTGAGTTAAACGGGGATAAATAAAAGTTCAAGTAGTAAAAAAAAAAAATCGATATTTAGGGTAGTTGTTGATGGATCGAAGTTGGTTTTATTCGGTGTCGTATGTTCCTTTAGACGAAGACAAAAAATATCGACGCAGCCAGCGTATGCTGCGTTAGCGAACGCCCGGCGAAAGTAAGAAGGCGAAGAAAGAGGGTGGTTTTGTGGGTGAGGGGGAGAGAGGGAGAAGGAGAAGAATAGGGGGAAAGGAAACGGAAACGATAGGTCGATGGGTCGTGGTGTGTTAAAACGCGTGTGCAATATCTACTACTTGCACTTAGGCGTTTCTAAAACTCTACTACTAACACCATAAGCTTAACGCAACTGCTTTTAAAACTGGAGTATTTTCGTAATCGATTGGTTCAAGTAAATAGGAAGGAAATAATCGTTGAAAATTTACCGTCAATCCTGAGGAAGGCGTGCCGCAATAGACGTCTGCTATCCTCGAGATTGTTCTCTCACCACTACTACTACTACTACTACAACTACCACCACCACTACCACCAAACCACCCACCATGCACTATCCAGCCACCCAACGCACCACCCCCTATTATCCACTTTCTCTTTTATTGCGAGACAGACACGTTCCTTCCGGTCACAGAACGCGCACCGAATACATTGTTAGTATTTCAAAAATGGTAACTAGATCTTAAAACAAGATTAGAGTAGTCACATTTTTTTTTACAGATATGGGTGGATGGGGGTGAATGGGGGAATGAATGGGGGTTGGTGCAAAATATCCCCCGACAAGTTAGGATTCATATGTGTGCAAGATACTCATGCGTGTGTGTGTATGTGTATATAAAAAAAAGATAGAGTTAAAAGGAAATAGAACAAATGGTTCGTTTAATTTAAATTATATTTTTCTTAAAAACAAAGAAAAAGTAAAGAAAAGATAATAGTTTATTTTACAGAATAACACAGCACGCACGTTCGTTCCCGACGAGAAGGACAAGGACGAAGACGACGACGTCATCGACATCGAGAGGACGATGACGACAACGACGACGACGGCTGCGATGAGGCTCCCGTTTCACGACTCTCTTCCACGAGAGAGAACAACCCCTGAAGAAAAACAGGCTCCGACCGTCCTTCGACGGTGCTGCCACCACCACCAATTCACCGTGAGTTTGAATTATTTTACCGGCAGATAGCGCCAGTGATCGTCCTGACGGTCGATCGATCGCACACTTTCGTGAAAATTCACGCGAAAGGATGGACGAAATTGTTGGATATGGGATATACAATTTTAAGCGCAAGCGCTTTTCAACCAATGGATAAATATTTGGATGGGGAAAAAATGATGTTCATTATTTTAAAGATGAAATAAACGTAAAAATAATCCATTTCTTTTTCTTCAAACTAATACGTACTTTCTTATTCTCCACATTACGAGAGGAGTTCTTCGGAGAAAGAAAGAAAAAGATAGATAAATAGATAGATAGATAGATATAGAAAGAGAAAATGAAAGATAGAGAGGACAACGAAAAGCGTTCAAGTAGACAGGAGAGATACGCGATATCGTTTTCGTGTTTCTCAAACTCTCATTCTTCTTCATCTCTATCACTCTACTACTTCGTAGGGAATTATTCTACGAGAGGACCCTTCCTCTTCTCAATTGCATAGAATTCCATGGGTACTATTGTCCTTGGAATTCTTGTCCCTTTCTCTTCATTTTTTTCTTTTCTTCTTCTTCTTCTTCTTCTTTATCGACAACAGAAGTCTAGCACGGATATATCACCGAGAGGAAGTAATAGGTATATAACATCACGTGAACGAGGAGATCAAAGGATGTCGTTTCTTCGTCTTCCCTCCTCTTTCCACCCCCACTCACCCCACCTCACCCTTCTCCAGAGTGATTCGTACGTTTACGAACACGTCAGTTTTACTTTCTTTATCTTATTTTTTTTGTCTTCTTCCTTTCTTTTCTAAGTTGCAAAGAGGAGATGCTGCTGATTCTGACTTGCTCAGAGCGTAACCAACGCGTGTATAAAATTAGTAGCGAAAATTTCGTCTAATTAAAGGCCATTAGTACGCGTCCGAGCGATCTCCTCTCTTCGACGTTAGAAGAGGAGTAGAGAAGTGTAGAGAAGAGAGGAGTTGAAGAATAAGACGAAAAAGAGGAAGTGGAGTAAGCGAGCTCTCGACAAAAGCGACGATTTAAACATTTAAAGCCGCCCTCTCTCTCTCTCTCTTTCTCTTTCTCTTGCTTGCTTGCTTTCTTTCTCTTTCTCTCTCTCTCTCTCTGACGTGGAGAAAGCGTGACTCACTCTCCGTATCCGTAAGATGCGCCCGCGCGCACGGTACCAGCGAGATATAACGAGATGCAATACGTCCGAGGTAAATGGAGATCGTGTTAGGTCAAGACTAGACGTATTATTTGATTTTCCCAAAAGATGTTGAACCTAAAGGAACATTACAAGTAGTAACACAACGATTCCGATGAAACAGAAGATTTAACAGATGATCATAAACTAGGGGATGGGGGTGTTTATCTTTCATTTCACTTTCTTTCTTGTTAACCCTTTGCACTACGCCAAAACTCGGAAAATTCCGTGCCTAAACCGTTCAGCTGGATGGTCGCGAAAACAGCCGAGCGACGAAGCCCGAGTGTCGGAATTTTAAAAAGGATATCCTACGATTCAAGATATATACGTCCGATTATATTAACCAGACTCGTGATATTCAAGTTTGGGCTAAAATTTTGTTTAAACAGTGCAAGGGGTTAAAACTTACCTCTCGCGATCGTGACCGTATGCGGGATTGATCCTACGCGCGTACAAGGAAGCACCACCTTCCGACATGTAACCATCGCAAAGATCGGATAGAGTCCTACTGCCGACGTTCATGCCACCTCGTAGAACTTCGCCGTCGCTCAGATAACCCGAGGCTATATCAATGTCCGCATAATCGTGAGATACGTGATGATGCGACGAGGAATGAAGTATCGTGTATTGTCGCGTTGCAGTTCTGCTCGGGAGAGTCTGCAAAGCTCTAGCACCAGGCGTGTAACCACGAAGAAGAGGTTGCATAGGCTTCACGGTCATCTCGGCTTCGTCGTCGGCCAACGAACCTCCTCCGCCACCGCCACCGCTCCCGCTGCCGCACGTTGAACCTTCCGATAAAACCTGTCGAGACAGAGAGGAGAGAAGAGAGGAGATAGTACCAAAGGAGGAAGGGAGAAAAGAAAGAGAGAAGTTTTATCAATTATTGCCGTGAGAGAGAATTTGCCCTTAGACTATCAGGATTAATAACGTTAAAGTACCTTTTCCATTTGTTCGAAGGTCGTGTCTATCTTTCGATTAGGTATCGTCTTTATTTCACTACCACTTTCGCTGCTTGGCCGATAAATGACGCTGCTGTCACTAGAATTGCTTTGGCCCGTGCTATTGGAATTGCTGTGAGAACTTTCGGACATTAAATCGGAGATACTTGGCATAGGTGAAACCATCGCGACCGTATTCGGATCGAGCTTGGCTCGATGCAAAATGTCGCCCTTGAGTTTGGTCGGGGTTGGCATACTTGGACCGTTGTTCTCTTTAGGCGGTTTAGAAGTACCCTTGACCAAGGCAGTTGGTTTAGGGATACTGGAACATGGACCGGTTACGGATAACGTTGGCCCTTGAAATGGACCGCCTAGAATTTGTTTTCCTTGCGGGAACACGTGTATGTGGACGTTACTGTTTTGTACTTGACTAGTTAGTTGTTCTTGATTCATTGTCTCGTCCTTTATCGTTAAATCCTTGTTTTCTAAGTTTATTCGCGTTCTCGGATCGTCTCGAGACGAGCCAGGCGCCGACGATTCATTCGAAACAGGTAAACCGTTTATTTTCACATCCTCTTCTCCTTCTGCTGCTTCTCCTTCTTCCTCTTCCTCCTCCGGGGAGTCCTTAATTATTTTATCTTCTTCGCGAGTCGTCGCTGCGTTTTGCATTTTCCACGGTGAACCGGATAACGTATCCGAGATCGAAGAGTCCTGCTTACGATCTTCCATATTAGATTCACCAACGTCAATGTCAATTTCCTTTTCAACTATCCTTTCATAAGGAAGATTAGCTTGATTCATACACTGCGTGTGTCGATCGAACGGACTAGGATTGTTTCGCATATTTGTAATATTAGCATCTTCCTGATCCGTTCGTGGTATGATTCCGTTAGCGTTAGCCAACAAATTCTTTTGCATCAGCATATCCTTATTGACACCGTTGGGTGGTACTTTGATCGCCTGCAAGTGTACTTTCGGATCTGCTATCTTCCCCGGTGGAAGTTCCATCTTCGGTCTAGGCGTTGAATGTTTGATCGGCAACTCGTTTCTACCAGAATTAGAAATATTTTTACTCTCTTGTTGGGTGATTTGTTTGGACGGTGTCGTAATCGTTGGATTGTTCGTTTTCTGCGATTGAGTTGACGAATGATTTTTCAATAATAAATCCTGCAAATTCGTGGTCTTTTTGTCCATGGATAATTGTTTATTAACACAGATGTTAGCGATTTTTCCACTTTCCTTCTTGACATCGTCCAACGGCAAATTACTATAACCCGTCAATTTTTCCGGTATCGTTGCTTTCGTACGTGCTATCTTACTACTCTGAGTTTTATTCTGTTCCTTTCTGATGGTCTTCGGACTGGCCTGCTTTGTCGTTTGTTTACTCGATTGTAACTTAGACTTTAATGCCCGACTCTTTGGTGGTTCAACTTGTATCTTGCTCTGATCGCAGAGCGACGTAGAACTGTCCGAGTGTTCAGAACGTGCCGAGGAAAAACCGGACGAGCTCGACGTACGCTTCGATACGCCCGAAGTGGCTTTTCCCCTCTCCTGATTTTTATCTTTGTTGTTGAACAGCTTGAACTTGTCTAGAACGGAGTTTTTGTTTTGTCCGGTTGAACTTCCGCTAGTTGAATATGGACATGGTTGCGTTGTTGTCCTAATACCACTAGGTCTGCCCACGGCTGACGTTCTAGGACTGAAAATAATATATTTAGATGTTTTCTAATAACCATAATTCTATATACATCTCATATATTACCTTGGGGTACCTCCAGTCCCTTGTCGATTCGTGTTTTGACTTCTTGGTTGAGGAATGAAGGACAGACCGGTCTGAGTTGTCTGTTGTTGACTTGGACTGGTACTCCTCGAACTGCTCGCGCTCCCCAAACCACCGTTCCCTTGCTTCAGACCTCCTGAGAACAAAAAAAAATGTACAATCCTTTTATTATAACAATTCCAATGTTTTTCCTTGTAATACGTTGATATTATTATTTCTCTCGCAGTCTGCCAATGTTATTTTATCCAGTCTTCCTCTCTCTTTCTCTCTCTTAGAGCAAGATTAATTAATTTACACGATAATTTCCGAGAGACTTCGTCATTTTCTTTTCTTTTGCTTTACGATTAGATAAAACGACTATAACTTCTTAACCCCAAGTATTATTTATATCCGCACAATTCATGTAATTGTACTCTTCGTATAAAGATTTATTTCAATTATCAATTTTTGATATAAGACTAATGGTTGGAATAATAATTAAATATCGGCAGCTATAAAAAAAGAAAAACCGCGACTGTTAAGAAAATCGTGTCGAGCGGAGCCCATTCGAGGTCGTTTTACAGGCTCTCGTCCGGTTTTTGTTGTATGTCATTCACGATGGTAACTCTCATGGTAGACGAAATAAACCATTGGCGGTTCATATTTATAAATTCTCTCAGTTAGGTACCATCAGCCGCGCATGCAGATATTTCAAACGTTATCGATCGTTTAGGGGGAGGGAAATGGGGGTAGGGTTAGGAGGAGAAGGAAAGGAGGTGGGAACGGGGGGTTTACGTCTATAGCGATGAAATTTTCTTTCGATAGTAAACATTCAGGCCGATCGTTATTATATAAACTTTTCATCCCGTTATAAAAGTCTAAATTGAACGGAGATGAGCGTAGGTAAGCGAAATAATAAACAGCAGAGTCAAGCAGGAGAGGAGAAGGGGCGGCATCATCAGCAACAAATGAGTAATATTAACCATGGATTTAGCTAATCGACAGGATTTTAGCAAACCTTACGATATTAAATCGTTTATAACGTAGCTCTTATTTGAGGAACACTCCAAGCGTAATTAATCCCACGGAAATAGTTTTTGGTTTATCAAGACGTTACTTTGCTGACCGAGCTTGTCTATCTCGTTTCATAATTTTCCACAAACTTGCTTGGTTTGTGCATTATTATTATTATTAGTATGAGTTTTAAGCGTAGATAGAGGTATTAAAAGAAAAGAAAAGATATGAAAAAATAAATAATATTACTCGACGATCCATGGATTTAAAAGAAAGTATAAATAAATTTAAGATGATACGCATACGACTGTTTCCTCGAAGTTCGAAGTATATGCATGATCTCATCGTGTTGATGCTTGACCGTGATCCTCATAAGAAGCCGTGAAGCGCATTTAAGCAGAGTCTCGTGAACCCTTTTTACTGGTAAAACGGTATACATATATTTGAGAAGCACTCGATTATTGAGGGAAATAAATTTTCTCAAACCACTTGCTTGGAATTATTTATTTTGTCGTCCCATCAATTTCTTCTTTATTTTTCAATATAAAATATATTTTTTTTGTGTTGTATTTTATATTATTTTACTTAACAATATACGATTTTGTTCCTATTACTGTATATTATTCATGGATGAGTCGACATCGTAAGTGCACATGCACTTCTTTAATTATTTCTCGTATGAGTATATTTCGAAATGGTATTTAGACATTCGTATAAATTACCTACAACTCTATGTTTACTGTTTTTGTTATCAAAGAAACATACGTTCGTCTTATCAGTTTTAACAGACCGAGGAGTTGAACTGAGGGAGTCACGTTACACACCGACTACTAATTGCAAGTATTTTGCTCCCTAGCCACGATTATCCTACAACTAACTGGTATCAAGGATTAGAAGAACCCTTATACTCTGTTTCTCGTTTCAACAGGGCACGTAGTCAGACAAGAACATTACGCATTCTCTACAGTTCGGACAAAACGACTCGATAACTCTGATGACTAAGACCCCCCTTTCTTTTCGAAGAAGAACTTATTTATCAGTTAATCGTCTATCTGATCCTTTTATAAAACTAATTTTAAATATTCCTTTAAATACTTTTTTAAAATAAAATTTTACGAATATTTGTAACAACTATCAAACATTCGATCAAATTTCATTACAAAAATCTAAACGATCTATTTCAAATGTTTTTCTTTCCAACAGATACACCAAAGGGTGAAGAATTAAATAGTTTTGTCTCTGAACGAATAAAATTATTTCCATGTTATATGGACAAAATTTGTCAACCCACCCATGTTTAAAGTTTAATCAATAAATCAATATATATACCTCCGATGCATTAGGTTGGTCAATAAATTCACGTAGTTTCTACCCTGTTATTTACTTATAGGAAAAAAAAAACAAACTTATACGAAGAAATATTGGAAGCAACCTAAATGCATCGGGGTATATATAAATTGATAATCCCCTTAGAGAAGAGGTACTTTTTCTTTATCGCAAAGATGAGTAAAACAGGTCCAGCCCTTGGTCGGTTAGCTCTTCTTCAAAAAATCAATTTAATTTCGATGTGGGCTCGGTCAGATGCGTTTTTTTCTCTACTCCTCATTGTCAGAGGAACTCACGCACGTGCGGCCGTCAATGGGAATTAGCACGAGGGTTGTCTCGACAAAGCGTCCGTTTCTCGCCTCTCTTTCTCTAATTCTCTCTCTCTCTCTCTCTCTTATTCTGTTTGTTTCTCTCTCATTTTCTCCCGAGGGATTTGAAGCAAAGTCCTGAAGGGTGTCACATTGACGATCGTGACTCACCCATCGAACAGTCTAACACATCCGTTGAGCATCTTCCTATCTGTTTTTCCCTTCCTTTTCCATTTCTTACGTTGACATACTCAAACTTGTATCTAAAGATTAGCTCAATCTAATCCATATATATCCTCTTCCCAAGAGGAAGGAAGAGAAAGAGGGACCAAAAGAAAAACAAAGTACGGTTTATCCTTTTTGCGGTAGAAAATATTAATAGGATCAGGATGAAATAATTATGATAAGTATTTATAGGTTTTATATAAGTCTAAGAATATTTAAAATCGTTTAATTAAAAAATGTTAAGTATCGAATATTTATTTTATTTTATTTTATGAGATAATTCTATTAACGCATAAATAGAAAATATGGTACAATTTCAATTACATATTTAATATTTATTTATTTATTGTACTAAACGTATATAGGTGTTTGCATTGTCAGGTAAAAAAAAGTAAAAGAAACAAACAAAGGACAAAGAATTATAATTTTCATTCGAGATTAGATTCTTCAGTTATTTAGATGATACCTATTTCTGTATAATGACAACGAAGTCAACAAAGAGTCTCTTAGAGTCTGGAAGGAAAAAGATAAATAAGAAAGAAAGAAAGAAAGAAAGAAAGAAATATAGAAGGAAAGAGAATTTAGTGGTAGGTACACAAGACAAGAAGGCGCTCTCCGGTTGTTAGATGAAAAAAAAAGGAAAGCATATATGCATATGTAGGTAGGTAGGTATAGTACTCGCTCACCGGGCTCGAGTTCGTGTTGTTGAGGAAGAAAGCGAACCGTTGCCAGCGTCCTCGTCGTCGTCGTCGTCGTCGTTGTCGTTGTCGTTGTCGTTGTCGTCAACGTTTCACCACCACCACCACCACCACCACCACAACCCTCCTCGCAAACATTCCTCTCCCGTACAAATCGTACGCAAAACATTACCTTTTTCCCACGGGATCATGAACGAACTGACGTTCGCCGAACGACTGCTCGGAAATTTTACGATGACGGGGAAGAAATCGCGAAAAAGCGTTCCCTTCTTTTTCTCTTTTCAAACAAAAAGAGGAAAAAAAAAGAGATGAAACACACGTTGCTGCGTGGTTTTCCTTGTAGATGACGACGACGATGACGACGACGACGACGAAAGCCAAGCCACACGACACGTCTATAAGCCGTGTAAAAACCACGCGGAGGCCCTCGACGCGGATCGCAACGCGACGCTCCGAGAGTACCTGTGTCTCGATGCAACCGTGGATGCAAGTGAGAGGGTGAAAAAAACCGATGGAAAACGAAATGGGAGAGAAAGAGAGAGAGAGAGAGAGAGAGAGAGGGAGGAGGGACCGACAGTACACGCATGTATAAAGAAAAAAGATAAAGAGATAGAGACTGAGAGCATGTAGGTATATGAATAAGAAAGAAAGAAAGAAAGAGAGAAAGAGAGAAAGAGAGAAATGGATAGAAAGAGACAGGAAGAGGGATACCAAGAGAAAAGACGAGGAAGGTAGGTATATTCAGTTCTTTTTGGCCCTCACCTCAGTACGACCGTTATTTTCTCTTCGCGTCTCCATTTTCCGCAGTTCAACACACTCGTGTCCGCCTAGCAAATATACTTTTTTATACTAAATATATATATATGTATAATACATGTAGAAGAAGTGTGTCTGTATGTGTATTATGATGATATATCATAACTCTTGTCTATTCCCATGTGTACGTTGTATTTACCAAATGTAACACAACTCCCTCCCGATAAAATCTCCACCTGTCCTCCAATCTTATACATGACAGAGACCCAAGGATAAAAGCGGGATTCATTGTTTGAGTACTTAACTAAAATAGTTACGGATCATGGTTAAAGGATAGAACTTGAAGATTCGTTTGAGTCGCTGGACCGATGATGAAGGGTCACGAAAACTCGCTAATTACGGACGCATTTTCGTTGGTGATAGAGAAATTATTCATTTCAAATTCTTGGTAGATATTTCTTTTTGTTACTTCCTTCTCCTATCATTCTTGGGTTATATTATACCACTCTTGCCAGACTTTTTCAGTATTTATTATGTTTATTTTTGTGTGCGAAAAAGGGAGAATAAAATTTGCTTTATACGAATTAATTAATTAATTAATTATATATAGACAAATATATACTAAGCGTAGCATAAAGTAAGCAAAAAAAATAAGGGATGATAAAAATGAACGTAAAGAATAATAAAAAAGCTTTCTTTATTTTGCGTGGGTGTATAAATTTCTATTCTAATGTGATTAATATTTGATTGAAAATGTTTACGTACTTGAGGTATATGCATATAATATACACTTATATGATCACTTATCTCGTTCGTTCATTAATGAAAATGTGACAGGTAATTATAAAATAATAAATATGATTCGTAATATACTGTAAGAAATAGAAAAATGAGTTTATTAGAGTAAAATTAAAAAAGATAAGAAATCTCTATAAGAAAAAAAGAAAATATTAGATTCGCGTTTGATTTAAACGGCGCGAATAAAGTTCTGTATTTTGTCAGTGAAACACCTGTGCTCGCGTGTCGGGTCGCGAAGAAACTGACTTTATAATTTCCGACGGCTCGTTTATCCTCGCACGAGAAAAACGCGAGAGTTCGTTAATACCAAAGAGACACGGTGTGTCCTTAAAAGCGGAAACGTGTGGGTGCGCGTGTCGCGACTACGACGACGACTACGACGACGAGTACATCTCGGCCAACGAGATTAAGCGTAGCTATGAACGTATTATACATATACATCTACGATGGTATATAGAAGTATATACAGGTATATATATGTGTTATATATATACAGGAGGAGTCCAGGTTGAAAAGAGACGCGGAAGTATTACGCGCATGCTCTGCCTACGTTCCAAATCCCAAACCGATCGACGACCGAGTATACTGATATGCGTATTTCATCTTCTGGACCTTTCAAAGACTCTTTACAATCCATTCAACCATTTCGTAACGTGAACACGACCCCCCTGTTTTTTTTGAGACCTTACATTTACAAATTAGACATTTTCATTATCTCATTTTTCTACCCCTAGTTTTTCTTTTCTACGATAATCCATATTCTTATCTTGTTTCGATAATATTATTCGTAAATTACATGACAACTATTAGAAGTGAATTCTATTAGGGGTTTTTGAGCAAATATGGACAAATTTAATGATACAATTAAAAGTTGAATAATTGTTAACCGATCTTAACCCTTTCGGTACGAGTGCCAGATATGTCAGGCATTCTATAATTTTGTATATAATATTATATAAGTGTTGTATAATTATTAGAATTTTTTATATAAATTTCTTTTAACACGAAAGCTATAATAAAGAAAACACTCGTTAGAAGAAACATTGTTTTATTGAACATAATTTTTTTTTATTTTCATAGAAACACCTCGTACAGCAGAAGAAAGGATCAATCAAAATATTTATGAATAATGTAAACAATTTTCAATCGAAATACTTTCTCAACATGCATTATGCGATTCGATAAAAGTTCATAATTCAAATATACAACGTGAAGATAATTTTGCTCTATTCTTCTTAATCTCGATTGACAAGAAAAATATAGAAAGATTCGTAGTGAATAAAATTTTCTATAGGACACACACCACGATTGAATTCTTTTTATTTTTTTTTATTTTTCGAGCATCTTGTCTCCTCTCCCTTTCTCTTTCACTCGTTTATACTTTCCGCGACCCTTTTCGATACGTAGTAGTAACCCGACGATGATATTTCAACGCGCGATAGTTGGACAAAGAAAAGCGAAGCGTCGAGGGTAGGTAGACGGGGTGAGGGAAAACGCTTTTCTAAAGACACAAATTACATTGCGTATGCGGTCTCGATGTCCTCGATGTACCAACGACGGATGTCATGTACCACCCCACCCGTTTTTATACCCCTACCCCCATCTCATTGCACTCTACTACGAATACGATGACTTCAATGTCGGAGACTTGCTATTTAATAACGTATACATGGATTATTCGCATATTGAAACGTGAATTTGACGTCATCTCACCATCTGCTATATACGGTATAAGTATATTATTATTATTATTATTATTATTATTATTATGTCAATTTAGACAGATTTAGTATTTCGATATACTTCTTTTTAATAACCTTTCATTAATAATTAAATCTGAATGTCGGGGTAGTTCGTGATGCAACGCGGTGCATTATTTTCCATAAGTTCTGCTATGATTCTTACAAAATTTTTTTATGTAGGTTTTTTTTTAATGGCACAATTTAATTAACCAAGAAAAGGAACTGGCAATAATATACTTTTATGTTTTATTACATTAAAATTAATATATATTTATCTTTCAATCAATATTCGCTATTAGAAATTATCTTCAATGTTTGTTATAATTTTAATTCTGTATTAACCTCTGATTTTATATAATTGTATTTTCTGGTTCTGTATTAATGGGCTTTTCCCTGTAAAATAAAATGAAATAAAATATCAGAAACAATAAGAAAAGAATTTTTCAACTATTGATATTGATTGAAGGAAAAGAACTATGAAAGAAAAGTTTTATGATCGTGAAAAAAATGGAAAGAATATTAAAAAATTTTACAATAATAAATGCGATACACGAATGCAGTATTTTTGAATCATCCTGTAAAAACTAAAAGCAACCGGTCGTGGTCCGTATTTCGCGCTAAAAGTTACTTCGACCCTGACTTTTCTCTCTCTCTCCTCTTTCTCTTTTTCTCTTTCTTTCTTTCTTTCTCTTTCTCTTTTTCTTCTCGTATCGCGAGTCAACTTCCTTTTTCTTCCTTTTTATTTTTTTTTTCTTTCCTTTGCACGCCTAGCAAGAACGAATCATCGCCAGTAAGATTCTCGAAACCTGTAGCACCAAACCGGTAGAGGAAAAATTAGTGTAGGGTAGTATTTTTAACCTATATGAAAAAAAGGGAGAAAGGAACACCCCGAGAGAAAAAGAATAGTTCCTATGTGTTAGTGTGTGTATGTGTTTTTCTGTGTTTGTATACGTGTTTGAAGAAAACTAGGGAGGAAGAGAGAGCAAGATTTAAGGGTCGCTGAACATTCAGTCAGTGGTTCTTTATTTCTTTTTTTTTTTATACCAAATCGATGATCATCGAACCAAATCGATTGAAAATATCTCCATTCCCGTTAAGTTGTTCTATTTTATTTCAAATTATTTTACGAAATAAAAATAATGGTATTTTATCTGTTCTACGATCAAAATTTCCATATCATCATCATCATCATCATCATCATCAGTTATGATAATTTCAATTTATAAACTTAGTAATATCGTACAGTATTCGTAATCTAATACGACGTGAACAGAGAAAAAAGATAAAAACCAAAACTTGATATAGCAGATGCATACAAATGTAATCATTTTATTCCAAACTCTCGGTAGGGTTTTTATCGCGAGAGGTGAGAATCACTGATATTCCTCGTTCGCTTTTTGGGGTTAAAGACCGGTTGCGAGTCTTACGTGTGCCCGCGTTCGTGATTTCACGACTTGAATTTTCTCTCGTTGTCTTTCTTGGCCTTCTTTCCTCGTCCCTATTTCTTGTCTTCTCTTTTTCTTCTTCTTCTTCTTTTTTCCACCATGGCCCCAGTTTGCACGGAAAGAAGGGAACTAACGAAAGACAGTTTATACCGCGGACAGATACGGCAGGAACATTTTCTCTCCCCTTTAGCATTTCTTTCTTCGGAGTAGATTCCTATAGGATTACTGAGCTTAAGGTGAGATCACAACCGAATCATCATCTACCCAAACTCTTATTTACTTTATTATCTATTTTTTTTTTCCTTTCTTTCTTTCTTTTCATTCACGTATTCACATTTACATATACGAGCAGCTAACACAAATGATGCTGTGTGATTCGTTCATGGAACATTATCTTGTTTTTTGATCTGCATCAAAGAACAAGATTGTTTTCGATGTATCTTTTAAAGAGATCGCAAGAAACTCATTTTCATCCTTTTAAATGATATTTTTCATTTCATCTGATATATATAATTTATTCTCTAACAAAACCTATCGTAATGTGATTTTTGTTAAAAATATATCTTCCGTTTATGTATGTATGTTATGTATGTCCGTTTACACGGGTGTACAAGCGTAAATATATGTATTTATGTTCGTCGGGCGTCAGGTTGATTAAAATAAACGGCTGTCACGCGATGAGTTTTGCATTAGGTCTTCGGGACCTAACTTTTTCTTTAAACACACCTCCTACTTCTCCTCAAAGGAGATCCCCTATCTTAGCTGTCCGTTGCGTGTTCTGTTTCGAGGTCAACGAATAGCTTTACTTTCGAATCCGGAACGATGCGTCGTTGGCTACGGGAGGGGGAGAGGTTGGGGTTAAAAAGGGGTATTTTGTTTTACAGGCTTGGGCAAAGTTACTTTCTTTTGAAATCCAATACGGGGGAATGCCTCTTTCTTTTTTTTTTCTTCAAAACCAGCGGCAACGCGATCATTTTCAAAGATCATTTCACACAGATTAGAGAGATTCATTGGACGGGTTAGAAAAAGTTTCAGCGAAGTTTCAAAGAAGAGAAGTAAATGAATGGAAGAAAGAGAGGACACAGCAGGATGAAGGAAAGAAATATATGATTGGTTCGTCGTTGGTGAAATAAATCCGTATACGTAGGAAATGAGGTACACGAGGCGCATAATCGACGAGGGGTGAGGTGGAGTGTAGCTAGCTTAGATACCACCGCGCATGCGCCTTTTCTCTATTATATTCTCTTGCTAGAAAGACCGTGGCTGGTGTCTATTTCGAAGCTAACGCAGTTTTCCGTTTTGCCGTATCTCCAGAGTTCTCTTGAAAGGTGGAGGAGGGGGGGTTAGACCAGGCACGCGCACTTTGATAGTCGCATCCCCTTAAACCCCACGGACTTTCTCTTCTCTCTGTCATAGAGACGCTCAACCATGTAAACAAAGGAATCAGAGAATTCGCGGGTGTTATGATTTCATCATATTTTCCCTATTTCAAACTATAATAATGATGATGAATATATGTATCCCTGATACAATACGTGGGTCTTATGGATGAACTCATCTTTATTGGCTATTACGTGATCAATGATCTAGAACGAATCGATTGATCACGGATCTGAATAAGAAAAAAGGAAATAGAGGGGAGAGAAGTAGAGAGAGAGAGAGGGAAAAGAGAATTGAGTACCACTGTAAATCGGCCTGCACATCTGGCCATGGGTGCCCTGGAAACGTGGGAGTCGAGGGTAAAGTATAAAGTATGGGGTGCCACCCCATTTCTCTCTCTCCTGCGAGTACCAACTACCTACGAACATTCGTTCGTTCGTTCGTTCACATACACAATGGATGTAGGTAATATCTCCAATGCGTATGGGCTAAGCAACGCAACACGCTAGATGGGGGAACGCATACGTAAACACGCAAGTAAACGCGCGCGCGCGTAGATACACAGAGAATATAGCACGTGCAGGGAGTAGTAGTCGCGAAACGATCAGAGTACGTGAGAGTCCATATATTTAAAGAAGAGGACGAATCTCTCCCTTTCTCTCTCTCTCTCACATACAGTTGCGTACCCCCGTAATTCTCTATAGTCGGTTTCCATGGTGGTCCACCGTCCGGAGGTTTGTCTGCAGCAGCCAGAAATGCGCAAAGGGGTTGCTTAAAAGCCCATTCGTAGGTTTGGCTAGTTGCCTCTTCTTAAACTCCTATAACTTTTTTTAACTTAATATCGATACTTTATTAACGCTATCGAGACAAATTTAAATACTGCAACTAAAATTTCACGCAACAAGGAATTATTTATTAACAAACCGCGGAATCGGGCCTATCAAAACGCGGGGTAGAGTGAATACGCTGAACCGACCTTGCGCTGGCTCTGATTGTAGTAGTAGTAATACTAATAGGATAGTCAAAAATTGCTTTTTTATTTGAACATACACGAAGATTTGCTCTATCGACTGACAGTAAATTGCAAAAGATATGGATAGAGATAAACATGGCGAGTTAAGAGAGAGAAAGGAAAGAGAGAATATCGTGAAATGAGAATCCTGTTGACGGAAGAGACGAGTAGGAGAAGCAACCAGACGGGCCGTCAACATCAAGAGAGCATGCTCGAACGATATCTCTCGCCCGTAGTAACCGTTGGATGGAGTCAGCTGCTAATGACTTTCCATTAAAAGCAGCTTGCGCGAATAGGATGAAGAAGGGTCGACGAAAAAGAAAGAAAGGAAGAAAGAAATAAAGGGAAGAGGGAAGAAGAAAGAGAAAGAAAATATGATCTCGTTGGTCTCTTCCCTTTTCTCCTACCTTCTCCCTCTTCCCCTTTCTCTCTCTTTCTCTGCGGCTTTCCTGGTGCCTTTTATTTCATAGCAGGCAGGCAGGCAGGCAGGCTTTCACCTTGCCGTGCCCATACCCGTTACTGCTTCAAGCTCGATGATATTTAAGGTGCTCTTCTTGCGGCTGACCAGTCAAGTGGCAACGCGCTAACGTGCCTTTGTCTTACACCCTTCCTCTTACTCTTCATCGGGGAAAAATCCTATATCGCGTTCTTCTCGTTATTTAGTCCGAAAGTGGATTTTCGATTGAAAAAAAAAAAATAAAAATAAAAAAGAAATCTACCGCTCCATCCACTCCACCCTCGAGAATAATAATTCCGATGTTCTCTCGTGAATAATGATCATCGTTTGTTAACGGGTGATAGACAAGAAAGATAAGAGTGCCATAAGTGAGGAAAAGTTAGATGAACTTACCGAGAGAAGACTGATGCGTGGGTGCTGGAGCTGGTCTTACTTTGTCTGGAGGACATCGTCTCGTTGCAGCCACCGTAGCAGGTAAGGGTATGCTCGTGGCACTCCCTGGACCAACCCCAGCACCACCACCACCGACACCCGATTGTTTGTTGTAAGGTGATGGTAATCTGAAATATACGAATTGAAAAGATTTTTTTTTACAATCGGCTTTTTTTTCTTTCAGTTTATAAACGAAGTTATTATAATTTTAATGATGTTTCTTACACGGGGAGAGGGGGTAAGGGAAAGGGGAATTCTCGTAACCCGAAAAGATTAAACATTCGACATAGGATTCATCGCATATTTCTTGGAACAAGTACATTCTTGACACGAAACTTCTGATTCTTATTTTTCGTTTTACACGCGTGAGCCTAATTTACGAGCCACCATGAAGCTAACGCATATAACGGACACCCACGTAGTAGAGAAACACATTCGTGGCAAGAGACAGACACACCTTGCGCATTCTTTCAACTTAAATAACATAGAAGGACAACCCCCTTCCTCTGCGGGATTCGTACAAACGTTCGGTTGAATCGATCAACCGATTCCGAGAAAATAAAGGAAATTGTTTTCTATTAGGAAATAATAGGATTGGGTATTAACAAGGGCAATAAACAAGAACTGTTCCCCTTTTTGGATTATAAAAATCGATTAAGATTATACATTGCATCAAAAAGTAAATGCCAATACTCAACCGTGTTTAAGATATCCGAAGGAAGAAATTTTTAAAAGAGATGTAGACATTTCTATTATGGTAACACGGGTACTACTCAATGCCAAATCCAAAAGTGAGTTATCTATCCGAGCATAGTTGAATATCTATTTGAAGGGAAAGGTAGTGAGGTTTACGTAAGGATAAATGTATTTATCGTCACACCCTGTCGATTGCAGGAGTCGTTCGATCAGTTTAATTCGTCGAATTGCTTAGTGCGGAACGGTGCAACGGTAAACCATGCGAGATTATTGGGGATAATTGCTGGTGATAGGAGACAGCAATCGTAAGGCCGGCCGGTTTTACGAGAGTCCAGGTTTTGCAAAGAGAAGAGACGATAATGACGACGACGGAGAAAGCACATGCGAGCTAGTACCGAGTCTAACACACGCACACACACACAGATAGAAAGAGAGTGAGAAAGAGAGAGAAAGAGAGATAGAGAAAGCGGGTGTTGCACGTTGCATTTCAGCTCTCGAGAGATAAATTTAGATAAATCTCGAGGAAAAAAAAAACCGGGGAAAAAAAAAGGAAAAAGAAAAATAAAAAAAAAGACCGAGTGGTTCTAGGAAAACCGAGCCGTTTAGCTACCTACGCCGGATGATGCTATTATAACGAAGCTTTCAGTCCTTGTTTTTCACCCTAAACGCACCAAGATAAGCTATTCCGTTGGACTTTGTTTCGACAAGACGATCGAATCAACTATGTCCCGTACGAACGAACGAACGAATGAACTGTTTCTTCATTGTTCTTTGTATTCCCATCTCCCTCTATTCACCCCACTTAATTTTCTCATTTTATTACGATAGAGTCCCTCTTCTAGAAATTATAAACGATTGCCTTCATTTCTTTTTTTTTTCTTTTCTCTAAAGTTCATAATACGTTCATTATAATTACGAACGTTATTTTCTTCCGTATCGTTGACACCAAACGTTCCAACAAACGTAATACAAAATATAATCGTGTGTGTGTGTGTGTGTGTGTATGTGCCTCTCCAATTTAATTGGAACAACTCATTTTACTTAACTTCCCTTTCTATACGAATTGTTTTTCTTTTCTCGAAGATGACCGAACGATTAATTTTCTTTTTTTTTTTTTCATTTTTTAATAATTTCATATTCATATATTTTTGTTTCTTTTCTTTCAATTTTAATTTTAATAAAATAGGAATAAAAGTAGAAAAATGATCGTGAAAATGTTTCCAAATGAAATTTTTCTCTCCTTCTATTAAGCACTCTTCTCTCTTTGTCGAAAGAGAATTGCGTTGAAAGAATTTCTTCGCAATTTAGTAATAATGTCGTGGCCCGTTTCCTCGATGCGTTTTAATTTAAAAGAACCCCCCCAAGGCAATATGATCACTTGTCTCTCTCTTTCTCAATCTTTCTCTTTCTCTGCATTTCTACATTCCTTATAATGCATTCTCTAGACCTTTACAAAATATCATTCGAAAAGAATAATTTACAGATAAAGTTAAATAACTACCACTACTTTTATACTTATGTTGATATTATTTCCTTATTCTCTCTTTCGTGAAAAGGTTTTTGTTCAACGATGAGATAATTAGCTAGGAAAATAAATATAGAAAAAAATATTATTTATTAATTTATTTTACGGGATAAATCACCATTAAAATATAAATAAGAAGATACAATTAGGAAGGTAAGGACATAATACAGAATAAAGATCATAACAAGCATTGAAGATTATTTTCTTATAGAAGAAATTGATTGAAAGAATATATTAAAATGATGATGATGATGATACAGATTACATAGAAAAAGATAGAAGAAGATGTTCTGGTGGTTTTACTTGTTCGGGTAAACCCCGAATACGAGTGTTTATTCGATTATAAATTCGAATTCACGGTTAAAACGTGGTATGATGATCACGAAGGAAAGAGTTATCTCTCGTTTTTCCCTTTATTTCTTTCCTACTCTTTTACATTCGTATGAGTTTTTCTCTCTTTCTTTTCTTTTTTCTGCGAAGGATCTATTTCTGCGACCATTCACATCGAAAACATTGAGTCACTCTCGGAGTCGGTGATGTCTTTGAACTCGCACGCTAAATAAAGAGAAGCGCTGACGTTGAGAGAAAGAGAGAGAGAGGGAGAGAAAGAGAGAAGAGCAGAGTGAAATAATCGCACAAATCCCGGACATAAATCAGTGAAATCGAGTGGCCTAGAGTGACAAAAAGTTGCTCGAGAAGGAGGAGAACACTAAAGGCGACGAAGAAAAAGGGGAGAAAAAGATTCATTCCTTGTTACGCTTGTCGACTCTACTACTCAAAACTAACACACTCCATCACACGAGCTTATATTGATTAAGTTTAACATACACTTTTAATTGAAAACTTCTCTGTTATATGGTGTATAATAAATATTGAGTTGGTGGAAAAATAATGTTGAACTTTTGGTCACAATTCAATATTATATTATTTTGTTCTCTTCTTCCTTTCTTTATTTCTTTATTTCTTCTTTTTTATTATCTCGACACGCGATCGAGCCAACAAATCATGCGGAAGATTACTAAATCTTGTAGTCCGATGTTCGCCAATTTTTCATTTGCAATTTTTCTATCTCTTTCTGTTTGGAATTTTAAATGAGACTAGATAGATACGAAACAACTCCGTGCCAACGTAACCGACATGCCGAGCATTCAAATCGGTCCTCGTCATCGTAATTGAGAATTTCGAATGAGAGGCGGGGGACGGGGTCTGGGATGTGAGGTTTTTCGATAGGTCGACCCTATAGAAATCCCTCACTATCGGACCAAGTTGAAATTCTTGATGACGCACTACGAGTCGTGACGCGATTTCTCTTTCAAAGAAAAGAAAAGAAAAGAAAAGAAAAAATGATTTGAAAAATATTGACAAGAGGAACGCTGTATGATGAGTTATCGTGTGTTACAGGAATGTCGTTCTGATAGGTGTACGTTTGAAGGATTTGAAAAGGATGGTAAACGAGTTCGAACGTGTTTCGATGATGATTACACCAACGACGAAGACGAAGAAGACGACGAGGACGACGACGAGGACGACGACGAGGACGATGACGAGGATGATGACGATGAAAACGACGGCCAAGGTCTAACCGGTCCTCTCTCGAGGCCCTCCTCCAACAAGAACTAAGAACGAGTGAGCAAGTGAGCAAACGAATGTTAGTGGAAGGGAGAAAAGGGATCTGGTTTTCCTTCTCAATATAGATCGTACCAGAGAGGGACTTTGCGTAGCTCGATTATTACGCGCCCACGCCCTCCCGCGCGTCCCTTACCACACCACCACCATCACCACCACCATACAGACAACCCCTTACAATCACCAACTGTGTCTCTCACAAAAGAGCTGTCTTTGGACTACTCGCTGCTGGCGCGAGAGTAACAAAGAATTGGAATACTAAATGCTAAATACTAAACTCCGATAAATGAAATGCTGATATTTCATCAAATAAAACCCTATTTTGTCGTGTTTTTAAACTTCTAACTAATATTATTTTTTGATTCGTAGCGAATATATATATTTAATAGATAATAAATTAATATAGTGTAATTTAATTATTTAATAAAAAAAAACAAGTAAAGATTAGTTATGATTCTGGGCTTAACAGAAACTTAACGCTAGCGTTTACTCGGATTATTTGCATTTTTAACGCTAGATTATTTTCACATGTAGCTTTTTTTATGTGCTTAATAAGTATGACAGTGATACAGGTGAAAATTATGAATATTTCGTTTTATATTTTATAATATAAATTCTATAGGATATTAATTTTTTTTATTTTATTATCCCGGTCCACTGTCATATAATTACCGGTGGTGTATATATATACATATATGTATGAAAATTTGCGAATGAAAAGAATATTATTCACGTAAACCGTCAAAATTATACAATAGTATGTATATGTACACCTCGTTAAGTAAAATAATATATTCTCGAGAGAGTGAACTGGTGGATACTATACAACAAAGAAACAATACTCGTCTAATGATGAAAGGAAATGCGTAAAATGGTAATGTTAAATAGGAATAAATTAAATACAAACGACAAATACCATCATCCTATGTTATATCGTTATAAACTTATAGAGGAAAAAAAAAATTTAAAGAAGAGTGAAGAAGAAGAGGAAGAGGAAGAGGAGAGAGGAACCAGGAGTTAAATAGTTTCGATCACCAGCTGCACGTTTTTCAGCTTTTAAAGGACGTTAACATTATAATCTATCGTAGAAACGCAGCTGTTATTTCTTGTAGGTTTTTTAGTTGTACACCTCCTCTTCCCCCTTCACCCCTCTCCCCTATCTACCCTGTTACTATTGTGATAATCGAAAGTTATGGTAGGAAAGGACAACGACAAATGAGAACGCTCGTTTAGATAGGATTCTATTGACATTAGAAAGAAATGACTGACATATTGCATACGTGCATATGCACCGATCTATACGCATACACACACATACACATATTTTATAGATATTTTCAAAGTTTTTCTTCGAATCAGTGAAATTCGATCGTCTATGGGAACGCGGAGAAATACAAAAAAAAAAGAAAAGGATCAAATACCTGTGAGCTTCCGGCGAATTTGGCAAGCTTCGTGCCTTTCTGCTGTTACTGTTGCTTCCACTGTTACCCATTATCGAAAGGGACGCTTGCTGCCTCGGGACACGTTTTATCACCGAACGCTACGATTCTTCTTTTTCTTCTTCTTCTTCGTGGACAAAGCGAATGATCGCGAGAACATCGATCATAGATCGAACGATCGATCTAGTCTCGAAGTTAAACGTGGTTAGGCACATTCGCAAAAAAAGGTTTTTTTTTAGAAACGACGATAATAATAATGACGACGACGACGACGATTTCAACGATGCATAAGAAAATGAAGAGCGTGATCGAATACAATGACACCGAGATTTAACCAGGCAGTAGCAGTAGCAGTAACAGTTGCAGCAGCAGCAGCAGTTGTAGTACCACTATACGTGATCACTTCACACTCGATGCTGCACCATTGCAATTGGACAATTGAAAAAGAAAAAAGTATCGAACTACTTCGTTTCCTTTATTATTATCCGTCAAAAAAGAACACGTTCCAGTACGATGAATGCATCTCTCTTACAAAGATTCAAATAATATTATTTCCTAGTGGTTAAACCATGAATTCACAATGATCGCGATAATTCGATGATGACGATGACGATAACCTTTGTATTATTTCACGCCAACTACCGAACATTTTCGAAAGGGGATTAGTTTAATGAAGACAAATATTATTTTTTTTATATATACGTTTAAAAAAAAATGAGGAACGTACAAACGTTGTAAAGAAATAATAACATTTCGTGAATAGGCGAAAACGTTATCGAGAATTGGAATATAATAGATAGGTAGGACTTTGTGTACAACTCTGCTCATGGTGTGCGGCCATGGTGCGTAGGCATCGTTGATGGCCCGTTTCAAACTGAGGCCCGAGAGAAACACCATTCCCGTTCCCCCGTAACAGCACGTGGCTTCTCTCTCTCTCTTTTGACCGGGTCTTTCTCTCTCTCCCGCTCCCGAGCTTCATCGAGCTTCCCCACCATCCCCCGTTTATGCTAGTTCCGCTATCCTGCATCCTCTCTCCTGCGACCGTAGCTCCCTCCCTCCCTCCCACCCTTCCCCTCTCTCTCTATCTCTCTCCCTTTCTCTCCTTCGGTTTGCAGCATCGGTCAACCTTTGCTGCTGCTGCTGATGCTGATGCTGCTGCTGTTACTGTTGCTGTTGGTGCATACTGCATGCTTCCAATGCACCAACTCTTCTCTCTTCTTCTTCTCGCTAATGGACTACCTTTCCTAACCGAAACCCCATTTCCTTTGCTAAATCGTTGAATTTCAGTTTGCCGGATCGGCGTGCTTAACTCCTCCTTCCAAGCAGCCTTCATGCCCTTCTGACCGGTTCGTACTTCTTCGTCCTCTTTCGTCCTCCTTCGGTCAGTAGCACCTCTCGAAACCCATATCCCTCCTTTCCCCCATTCGCGAATTCTACTACTCTCTCAGAACGCACGTTTTAGATATCGCCCCCCCTTTTGCCGCTGTGGCAATTTTAAAGCCATTTTTATGCTAACAAACCGCTCCTTCGCTTGGGCGCATGCGCACGTGATCTTCCTTCCTTTTCCCCTCGCGATAAAAGAGAAAGAGGGTGGAGGAGGTGGAGCTGAAGGTGGAGGAAGAGAAGAAGAAGTAGAAGAAGTAGAAGACTATTATTACGAGCGTGGGCGTATCTACTACGTGCGAGAGAGAAAGAGAAAGATATATATGTTTTCTCCTTCATTCGGCAGGATTTCATCTCAGCAATCCGTCGCTGCTACTTGTCGCCGAATCTTTCCAAAATGTTTATACACTTTCAAGTAAAATCGTACGTGATATCTTTCACCAAGATCTCAATTACTCTTTACACCTAACTGATTGTTTCGAATGAACAGAACGAACCATTTGGCAAACGTTTAGAAATAAATCTCGTTCTATTCTATAATCCGTATTTGTGTGTATCCTTCCTTCCATCCATGTTATATATGTGTGTGTATGTGTATCCGTGTGTTAGTAAGTATACACATAGGTGTCTATTGATTTTGACGTAAAGTGCGTAAATCGTTGCAGGGAGAGTGAAATAAGGTGAAATACCTCGTTTCGAAACTCGTTATATTTCGTGGCGGAATGTTATGCTATGCCATGTTATGCTACACCACGCACGCACGCACGCACGCACGCACGTACGTACTTTATTATAAGAATGCGTACATGCGTTTTAATACGTGCGAACGAGAAACGCACGGGTCGATTAACGCGAGCGTTAATGAGCACTCCGCTGGCGCGCTTGGTCGTTAAACCAAAGAAACCTTCTTTGCGAGTATCGATCTGCAGTTGTGAGATAGAAAAGGAAAACCTTACCAACCAGATCTTTTAAGAGCTGGTATACTTCAAGATTTGTTTGCAGAAATGGTTTTACCTATCTTTCCTTGCAAATTACTTCGAGAGGGAAAGAGAAAGAGAATAAATTGATTTGCTTTGACGAGATAATCAAGTCGAATTTCTAAATTCATGCCTAGTTTAGAACATTAAATAGAGGAGGAGTAGGAGTAGGGTATAACCAGTGACAAAAAAAACACTTTTTTCTGAGATATGATTAAAGTAAATATATTCGAATATTTAGCTAAGAAATTTTGAGATTTCCTCATCACGAAGGTCTTTCTTTCTCTCTCTCATCCTTTCTCTTTTTCTTCTCTTTTGCTCTCTTTCTTTTACATGGTCGCGTGGGTGACCCCTCACCACCGCTCCCCTTCTTCTTTTGTCTACAACGAATCTATAAAAATTAACTCCAGCGAAAGGTCGCTAAACTTCTTTGTCTTTTGTGTCCCGATGGAAACTAACTCTACGAGTGAACGAATATCTCATCTCTGATCCATTTCTTTGCTCTCTCATTTGCAAAAAATAATATAAAGCATTCCGTGATCGTATAATTCTTTCATAATTAGAGGGAGACGATCCTTGAATATGTTTGTACATCTCGGAAACTAGGAAAGGAGGACTCCTTGTAAGAGAACTACACCGAGGAGTTTTATTCGTATCTTCTCGATTCACTTTCTATTCGTTTAGGACTCGTTTAAATTACCGTGCCAACTCTGATGTTGGGTTTTCTCTCTCCTTGCGGTAGATTACAACGAAACAACCTATTTAAAAGTCCTTATTTTAATGGAAGAGCTCCTTTTCTATCTTTTTGGAAAATAAAAGAAAAAGAGACAATTTTCACAACATAGAATATGCGTTAACGTCGTAACGATCAAGAATGTTTGTAAAAGAGATATTACGTCGGGTTGTAAATTTTAGAGATTCGAAACATTATAGAACAATAATTTATGAACATTTTGATAACACCGATTGTCTAATAAATATTTGGATTTTTACAAAAAAAAAGAATTCAATTTCTAAATTTTAATCCTTTGCACTATAATTGTTTTCTTAATTTGTTCTCGGCCAAACTCTGATTTAATTTTTGTGGTTTTGATATCAGATGTTAGATATGAATTAATTGGTTTGCAATTATTTAATGTTTAATGTTACATTAAAAAACGATTGACTTTTATATAAATAAAACTTCTTCCTACTAATTTGTTTTATTATTTAAATGAAGTGTCAGGTCAAAGGTGAGTTAAGAGTTTTAGGGAAAAATAGTTTCGTCACGCCAGAAGTGTAATAATGCAAAGGATTAATTTTTTTTCAAAAATACTAATCAGATTATCCTTGCTGTATTATTTTAAGCTTGAATTAAACGTAAAAGTAATAGATTTATTTTAACTACAACAAATATTAAGTAGTCAATTATGAAATGGAGCAAAAAATGCACACAATTGAATTGAAATTTGCTCCATTTCATACTTGACAATCAAATGTATTGCTCCGAGTGTCGATAAGATAGGACTTCTGCAAACGTGGTCGTTAATAAGGGACATCGTTTTATTATCAAAAGAAAATGTTCTACCATACCGATGATATACGTCGATATTTGCAGAAACAATTCGTGTCAACGATAAATACAATTTCTACGTTACCGACTTGGAAAATAGTGAAACCAATCTAATTTACCTAGGCATATCCTGCAGTTGTTTCGCTCTTTGCTTGTAGCGCGAGAGGGCGAACAGAAGGGCGAGGACCGGCCAAAGGGTTGATCCTGCCGCCAGTTCTCCAGGATTCACAGCCCCCACGTCTGCCCCCAGCGCTCGGAGCGCTCCCACGCACAGGTTCACGTTCTCGACCTGCGCAACACAAAAGCATAGCTTTATGATCGATCATGAAAGGCTAGAAAATACAAAAAAAATACAAAAATAAACAAAAAACGAGTACAAACTGCCTGCAGCAGTTTCGTGCATTTTTGCACGTGGATAGGTCATAGGAAACGTATTATTATTATTATTATATATTTTTAACATTATATTAGTTTGGGGAAAAAGATAAATAATGGATAGATGAAATAAAAATTGGAAATAAATAATTATAAAAATAATGGACTTCTTTTTTCTCAAAATAATATTTAATACAGACAAATATGCATATTTTAGTTAAAAGGGCTTGAAATTCGTCGTACTCGTAAAATTAATTGGATATTGAGAAGCAGCAACCCTCTCTTACGTAATAATTATGTTTATTTCATATATATATAATGGATCTATATGATATTTCCCCGTAGAAACCATTACAGCTACCGATGAAGTCATATCTCTCCCCTTTAATCCATATTCATGAAGTAGAATAATTATTCTCGAACGTCGAGCGAAACGTAGTTGACGTTAACGCGCGCGATGAAGCGTGTACCGAATGCGCGAGCCTATGAGAATTGTATTCTCGTTTTGGAACCGGCGAACCCAATCTGCTGTGACATTGACACAGGAAACGAGTCCCGTCCTCTCTTAGAGAATCGACTTTAAAGTAAAAAATATTTCCTATTTACCTTAAACAAAATACATATATGTATATTCATTTACATACCCTCTCCCCCAACTCCACACCTTTCTAGTTTAAATGGAAAAATAAAGTTTCGTGGAGAAAAAAGGTATTTTTTTATTAATGTTATCGTCAAATCGTTTGCCAAACAAAATGAAAGAAAACATGTCAGTTTTCTGTACGACGATGATGATGGTGTTGGTGATGGTAATGGTGGTGGTGGTGGTGGTGGTATACTGGTCCCTGGTACGGTACTTCCACTCAACAAATACGATATATTTGCACGCTAAAGATCGTATCGTTATCGACGTGTCAACAATGGCTACGAACGATGGTACAAATATAGGGACGGGCAACAGGTACTACATATGTACACACAGATATATAACATACATATATACATACATACGTAGATACATAGCATACATAAAACATAGGTACGAACTTATGCACTTTCTCGGTCGGTCACCCAGAACGTTAGACTAATTACAACGATTCGAATAAGGAAAACCACAAGTCGTAGAATAAAAGAGACAAACTAGAGTAAAGAGAAATATAACAAACACCGACTTGTATATATATCAAAGGATTTCTATCGGAATATCTATCGAATGATAGCATAGTAGATATATCTGCTAGCAAACCCACTTCCACCACCACCACAACCTCCTCCTCCTTTTTCTAGCTGGGTGTACCTTTATAGGAGAATTACGTTAGAAACTCATACTCGGTGNATATTATCATCGTAAGTGATTCTTAAAAAGCCTTTATCGTATTCGCGTTACATCTCCGTAACGAGGAACTCTCGTATCGGCTTGCAGCTTCTTTCTTCTCAAGATGGACATCTACTTCACCTCCCTCTTTTTCTCTCCCTCTCTTTCTCTTTCGTATTAAACGAAGAGAGTATCTTCGCGAGATGACAGCCGTAAATGGCGCGATGCCGAGATCTTTTTAATGCGTTCCTTCTGTGACTCTTTCGAGTACATTGGCTCACGCCGATCGACGTCTTCGGCCTTTTTATTTAACCTCTACCATTTCCTCCTCCTACTCTCTTTCTTTTTCTTTCTCTCTTTACTAACTACACCCCTCCCCCGTCCCCCTACCACCAACCACAGTTGGCAAACTTGCTTGCTTACTTGCTTGCTTGCTCTTCGTTCTTCTATCGAGATCTCTCACGCGAACGAGAAAAGCGAATCGAGGTAGAGGAACTCGTAAAGAGAAAAAGAAGAGGATGAAGAGGAGAAGGAGGAGGAGGAAGAAGAGGTGGAGAGTTGCACGAAGTGAATTCTGATAACGAGAAGATCGTGAGAAGACTCGAAAAGTCTTCCTAGATCTCTTCTCTTACCTTTGCTTTAGATGATATCGTCTAGATCATTTTATCTCTCGCATAAATCAAAACCTCAAGAAAGTCTCTAGTATGTGTGTCCTGTGTGTGTACACGTTCCAATAAGGGTGATGTAAGAAGAAGAAGAAGAAGAAATGGTGGAATAAATATTTAGGATTTTCCTTATTACGAGTCAATATTAAAAATAACCAGTCGCGAGGTTTCATGTAAGATATGAGAAAGTAAATGAGAGAGAGAGAGAGAGAGAGAGAAAAAAAAAAGATATAAGTAAGATAAGAGAGGGGCGAGTTGTAACCAGTTGGGGGAAAAGAAGGAGAGCGACTCGAGATCCAAAGATGGTCAGAGATGTCCCCTTATGGTAACGTCTTTCGTTTCTCCCAGCAGACCCCCGGTTGAAAGTAAGAAGAAGAAGAAGGAGACTGAGTGAGAGAGAAAGAGACAGAGAGAGAAAGAAAGAAATGGGGAAAAGAAGAATTGCGCATAAATCAGCGAGTTGCATTTTTTTCCTTCTTCCTTTCATACGCCGACGCGAGATGCAGCCGACTGTTTGTACGCCTACTACGATTACGACAACTACGACAATGATGATGATAATAATAATTATAATGATGATTATAATAATGATGATGATAAAGATGAACTATCGAAGAAAGAAAAGTCATTGAGAATAAAATGAGATATGTAATTCCTGTTTCGAAAAAGAAAGTTTTATGGTTTATCGAGACTCGAAGAGATCAGTCAGAAAGCGGGTGGAAATGATTCAAACGAGAAAGAGAGAGAGAGAGAAAGAGAGAGATTTGGTTCTTCGATGCGGAAGACCGGCTTCGTTCTACATATACATACATATCTACTACGTAATAGGCATATACCGTTGAGAATAGGATAGAAACGAAGCCACTGGGGAAAGGCAATAATTGCCCTGTGGATGTCTGCCTGGTTGCCTGGTTGCTTGGTTGCTTGGTTGCCTGCCTGCCTGCCTGCGGATAAATGTCTTCGCGAGGGTCCTAATTGAGCATCCACTCGAAGACACTCCTACCACCGACTACCAACGCCTTTGACGCCAACTATTCTCAATTCTTTCGTGTACAATTATTTAGAAAAAAAAAATAAGTAAAAAAGAACGGATACAAGAAATTGGAATATGTGTCGAAAAAGGACCAACTCGAATCGTTAGAAAGGAAGATCGAGGATCCTTTGTGTTATTTGTCGAATATAATGAGAACACAATTTTGATTTATGGTTTATCTCACAATCAGTTTTTTTCTTACACTATGCTGAATAAGCAAAAGAGGTTTTGATCCTAACGCAAAAATCATATCACACTTTTATTTAAATAAGAAGGTATAAATGTTTTATTTTTTTAGTTAATCGATAACAACTCTTTAAAATGAAATTAGGTCGACTGTAGTTAAATAATTGTATAAAATATGTTGTAATCTATATAGAAAACTGAGGGAATACGGTTTTTTGAGCGTATATTTATTAGATAGTGTGGCAATTTCTTGCACCGTGTCGCAATATTTCTTTATTCGTCCAATAAAAGTTAAGAAACCTCTAACGTTCTACTCTCGCGTACGCAAACGAACACACTTTGAGCTGGTTTCGTTTCTAACCAATGGCTATATTTATATTTAGAGGAACTTTCTTTCTCTAAGCGAGAGAGATTATACGGATGTAGGGCTACGCGATACGGGGATATATACTATTTTTAAAAAAAGAAAAATACCTTTTTTTGTTTTGCTTTTTAGATGGATTGTACACGAGGGAAGAAAAAAAAACACGTTTATAACTTTGTCAGAAAACGTCATTTTTAATTGCATTGAAATTAATCGCAATGGGGCAGGGTTTATAATCTTTCTTCAAGATTTTTCAAATCATTCTGACACCTTATTATGTTGACTTAAAAGAGAATGAAACAGAAAGAGAGAGAAGTAGAATGAAAGAGAAGAAGAAGAAGAAGAAGAAGAAAAAGAGAATCCCCAATATCAGGGCGCCGTGTTGCACCGTACCGTACCGTACCGCACCGCACCGCACCGTACCGTATCGCAACCGTGCTGAGTATAAAGAGGGTAAGGATGGGATTATATTTAGACGACTCGTGCCTTCCGGACTTTCCTCGATGTTACAGTCATCCGATTCATGAGCGGCCACGCGTACAGACAGACACTGCCTGACTTTTCTTTTCCTGGGCCATGTGCTACGATGCTACTGAATCTTTTACGTAATTATTGCGAAAGATTAATATACACAATTATATTTTCCATCTTTTCTTAAATATTTTATACATGTATCGATTAAAGTGAAATAAAGAAACAACGAGAGAATGGGAGACAAAAAAATGATGGAAAAATCCTACAAAATAAAATAAAATAAATAAATAAATTAATTAATTAATAATAGATGTATCTTTCTGGAATACACAAATTCATTTTTAATTTAAATATTAGTAAAAATGTTTGTTCAGAAAATGTAACAAACCTGTCTAAATAAATTAAACGCGAACTATTATTATTTTCAAGTCTTAAAAGTTTGAAATGGACAAAGAACAACGTTGAGTAGCGTTCTTACTTAAAAGTTAAGATCTTTCGAAACTTTGAAAACTTTCAAAACAACGTTGAGTTCTAAAAATGACAAGAAAGGAATATTGAAAGCTCGTTGTTATCTTTGATAGAAAATTATCTAGGTCGATCAAGTTTCTTGTTAAATTTTCGATAAAAGAAAAATGATAAAATAAAAAGAAGACATTTTAAAATCATAGTTCTATCATATCACGAGATTATCTTTTAAAAGTATTATACGTAGTTTTGTCCTTGGCACCTATGCGCATTCGACTCGATTTCTTTATAGAATCAATTAGATACAAACGTTTTGTTATATACAGTTTCTTTAACCTTGATAATGTCGTTACCGAGTATGGAATACTTACGTATTACCTTACTTACGTAGATATGTTACGTCAACAAAACGTGTATTCGAATAATAAAAGAAAGAATAAACCGTAGACGATAGATTTACGTATAGGTAATACGCCAGTAACTGAAGAAAGAAACTTGGTTTCTTTATTAGCATTATTTTAACACGATAATAAGCTAACGAGAATTTAGCTTTGGCTATACGTAATTTTAATTATTCTTTTTTGCACCACCACTAAGAAAGATTCAGTACGTGTGTTAGAAATCTTTTATGTTACAAGTAATCCTTATAATAATAATAACAATAATAATTAATAATAAAATAATAATACCTTTCAATAAATAAATAATAATAAATAATATAATAATTATCAATAAATTAATAATAATATATTAGCTGTAGTAAAAAGAACCTGGGACTCAAACGGTTAAACCAATAATGTTGTACCAGTAGGAGAAGGAGTCACTTGGGGCAAGACTTGAGAAGAGAATAAAATCAAGTTTAAAGATTATTATGACACGTTACTTTGATTGTAAGAGATTAAAAAAGTAACGAGAAACGAGGACTCGCTCATTCTAGGCGTTATCGTGTCACTCGTAATGGTCGAGGATATCTTCCATTTAACTCTCTCGACAGAGCAAAGTATCTGTCTGTCTATCTGTCTGTTTGTCTGTCTGTCAGTCAGTCGTCGATAAAACCTTCGTGACTAGGTCGAATCCATCTCCGAGGTCGCAATTTTCGAGTTACTTTCATGTATCCATTAATATTTCGACCAGATTATACGCGATCATTACAATTTCTAATCGTTGTTTAAAAAAGAAACTCGAAGGAATGAGATATTTAAAAAAAAGATAATATAAATAATTCAATCTACGATCGTGGTAAATTTATTTGTGTTGATTAAAAGAATTTATTATTATTAGTATTTTTTCAACAAATAATTAATTTTTCGAATATTTCTGATCCATGTATTACATTCTTCATCATTTCGATTGTTGTTGAATATAAAATGATTTAAAAACTTTTAACCGATGGTGTATGTACCATCTCAAATAACATACGAATATAGAGAAATAGAAAATATACGCGAATTTGATATATTTCTTTGATACAGACCTTACATTAGTGTAAAAAAAAAAAAAAGGAAGGAAATAAAAAGAGGAACGAAATGGATGTCAAGGATTTTTCTACGAGGTTGCATAATAAAGTAAAGTCTAACCGTAGCAGCAAACGAGTGAACCTACACCGCTCTTTCACCTCTCCCTAGCTCTTAAACTTTCCTCTCTGTTCCTAGTTCGCGTTACACGGGTGACTTTAACATACCGGATATGCGAGTTCTATCTCTTATGACTATGTAGATATGCATGTAAGCATATATATATATGAATATACGAGTATATATGAATTCCATCTTTTGACGAACCATTATTAAAACATTTTTGTGTTTTATTGTGTTTATTTTTATAAATACATACGATACAATTTAAATTATAAAACAAAAATGAAACATTAAAAATAACTATCGTTGTTTTAATATAATATCTAAAGATACTTGAGTCTTCGTTAAAATTCTTCTTTTTCTTTCTACTAATTAAATAGCTATTTGAGAATGTAAGAGTAAAGGAAATGAATAGAATAGCATGGTGTTATATATCTTTGAGTCTGAGAAGTACGAGAGTTAGGCCAGTTCGCACGCTCAACGATCGAAACGTGACTAGGCGAATAGATGCCGATGCGTACTAGATCGAGACACCTCCCCTCTCTTACACCACAACACAACCACAACGAAACGAACCTATCGCGAAAGAATCTATACTAACTTACGTGAGAACTTTTTCTAATCGGTATCGAGAAACGTATTTTCTGCCAATGCCAAGAAGAAGAGGAAGAGGAAGAAGAAGAAGGAGAAGAAGAAGAAGCCGCCACCGATGCTAGTTCGGCGAACGCACTAACATTTTTAGTTAGGCGAAAGAAAATATTTCTCTCCTCTCGTACCGGCCGGAAATGTTGGAATTCGTTTCAACGCGACACGATGACGCGACTACCATTTTTTTCCATTTTTTTTTTCCTTTTCTTAATACCACCATTTGCCTCAATGCGAGTCTTTTTTCTTTTCTTTTCTTTAATCCTTTCTTATTTTGCACGACGAAGAAACAAGCTGAAAGAACGAACCGAGAAATGATGGTATTATTCGATTTCGACCACTTACGTCTAAGTACAGGATGTATAGTTATTTAACGATAACTATAAAAAGATATCAAAGTAAATTATAGTTTGGAGAATATGATATAACATACGTTTGGTTTAATAATGTTAATATTTATGAAAAAGCACTTTCAACCAACGTCGTATAAAATTTGAACGAGAGCACCATCTCAAATAATTATACTCGTTGATAAATTTGATTAGTTTCAATCAGCGTGTTAAAGTATAAATAAGTGCTTCTAGGATTTCATGCTACCAAAATGGCACACCCCCTTCAACCCACCACCATCACATCCAGCACCGCGTTAACGCGAGAAATAAAAACTTTATTATCTTCTGGTAATCATATTTTTATCGATTTTCCGTCTTTCTACGGGATAAATAACAAAAATTATATAAAAAAACAAAGTTACGACAACGTTGAAACACGCGAATCGCAAAATTCCAACCTCGATCATCATCGGAAGAATAATCTGCATGGCGTTTGCCCGTCGTTGTCCCCAATTAATGCTCGCTTCATTTAACGCACAAATATTCCAACCGAGAGCTAGTACCATGTAGATTAATCTTTCTTATTATCCAATCTCTCGTTGGAAGAATCGTTCCTACTCGTGCTGAACTTGCTCGTCAACGAAGCTAACGACGATGATTACAACGATGAAAAAAGATGTAATGTTTGAATTAGATACGTTCAAAGTGTATCTTGAGAAAAGATTAATTGTACAAATAGAATAAATCCCTTTTTTTCTAATATCTCTGATCTAACTAAAAATAAATCATATTAAAATATTTGATTTTAGATTAGTTGACTATGAAAAAAAAATTGCACGAAAAGATTCACCATTGCATATTAAAAAATTGTGTACCCTCTACAGACGAAATTAATTGTAAGAGGATTAATTACAAATAAAATAATCGTGCACGAAAACCTAAACCAAATATTGGACAATTTTTAACCCACCTAAATGTCAAAGAGTTAAAAAAAAATCCATCAATCGTTATGAAATAAATTTAGATAAAAAATAAAAATAAAAAAGAAGATATTTCCAGTTAAATTTATGTTTTTAGGCAGCAGGTTTTTTCGATAAACAAAAAAGAAAGTTTAAAAGTAATAATCGAGGCATTTAAAACGAGATTACTTACTTGGATGGTCGTTTTCTAAACGACCAAGCGCCGATATCGATTTCCACCGGTGTTGCACGCTATTCCCTTTTTATCGTCAGATCGTTTAAAGATAAATACGCTTCTAACATAATCATCTCTGGTGTGTACGGTGGTCATCGACCACTACGATATCGAAATCCCAGTGTAAATGGGGGGGAAGGAAAACACAGGTTACCAACAGCGAACTTATTTCAAAGTGAACATATTTTCAACAGAGCTTTTTAGCTTTTTCGTACTAGTTTGTGATGGTAGCCAATTAATTGTCGCTTCACTGAGCGTGAAAATATTGCTTCGAGACAGTTTCCTCTAGGAACCTATTTATAATCTTCTTAAAGAAGAAGACGAAGATGAAGATGAAGAAAAACGAAGAAGACACCTAGAAACGCTTTTACTCTCTTTCTTTCTTTCTTTCTATCTATCTATCTTTCCTTTTTCCTCCTTTCCTATCTCTTCCTCTGTCTCTCTTTCATCATATTGAAAAAATAAACACCAACTTAAATTAGTTTATCCGCTTTAAAAGTATCTACTCAAATCCTCGTTGAGTAAAGTCAAAAATATACACACACGAGATAATTCTTGCTTACTTATAGAAATATCTTATTCGTTACATCAGGATTTCCCCTCATCTACTTTTTCTAAAATATCTCAACATCTTCTTCGATTATTTTGTTTTTATATTTTAATTCGTATCTTTTATATATTCGTTTTAAATCAAGGATTATCTTTGTACACAGTGACAGTTCTTTACTCGATAAAGTGTTAGAAATATATATTTTTTTTATAATACAAATTTGACAGATGACAATACCGTTGAATTCACACAAACACTTGTTCTTCCTTCTTCTATTTGAAAAAATTGTAGTCAGTCAATTTTTAAAGTTTTATTATAGTTTTTCCGGGTAAAAATAAGAATCACTACCGATTGATGCAAGAACAGCAACGATCTCGCCGATTACTTGCTCGGCAGCCTTGCTACTACTGGACCCACGGTAAGACACCAACCAATGAAAGAGCAAAAAAGAGAGAGAGAGAGAGAGAGAGACACGAGGTAGAGGTAAGCTACATAGCAATTGGATGGATAAGGTGGGGGACGAAGAAAACAGAGAGAGAACGTTCTTCAGAAAAGGCAAGGACAGAAAAAGAGAGAGAGAGAGAAAATAAGGACGAAATACGATGTATGTGAGTATGTGTGTGTGTGTTTGTGTGAGATAGTGGAACTCAGAGAGAATAATTCGTTTTGTATGCGAGCCATCAACCGAGCAGGTATCCACGTGGCTCCTCGTGCTGATTCTGTCACGCGATTGGTCCTTCTGCATACCGTAACGACCTTACTTCGTTGGATCAATTCCTTTTCTAAAAATATTTTTGACTATGCTTTTTTCTTTCTTTTTATATATCCCGCGTAAAGGATAATTATAAATAATTCATCGTGTTGTGTTATGTGTCAAGGTTGTTGTATCTGGGGTTTTTATCTCTTTCTACCTGATTTCACATATGTAATTAAGCAGTTTATTAGCATTACTTTATGAAATATATAATAATTTCCTTTCATATTCGATTAAGGGTTTTTTTAGTCGTCTTGTATTTAAATTACAATTGTTTCAACGAAATTAGATTAACGATATGTTAGGATTGTAGAAAATTCGGGTAAACTTTTCAAATTAAATTAAAGAATAATATTTTTCTTTTGATTGGTATTAAATCGGACTATAACTGACGATTAAACTAATGTTTTTATTTATTCTATCTAAATTAATATATTTCAAAAATTTTCCCCGACAGTTGAATATAAAATAAATTAAGTTAATACACAGGACACACACATACACACACACCATCCCTAGGAACATATCCACGTGTACTTAAAAAATGATAATCATTAGAAAATGGAAGAACGAAGAAAGAAAGGGGTAGAGGAGAGAAGAAGGATTGATTTGATCAGAAATTGCAGGTTACGCGAATCCATCGATTTCTCTTCTTCCTACGTACATTTACTTTACTATCTAACGTTTAATTACAGTAATTAAACCTACGTAATTATCGATTATTGTATGAAATTATAAAGAAACTTACGACAAATTCTTTTACGTATACAACCGTCATTACTAAAAGGAATAGGAAACAAATATTAATAATAATAAACAGGGAATGAAAATTGTATTCGTTTCGTTGGTAAAGGAAACCTATTGTTTAAAAAAAAAAAAAAAAATACGTGTAGCGTTAGTCTCTCAAAGTGCATTTATCTTTTCAACCATTGGTCGAATATCGACTGTGTAAATAATCCATTTACAATCTCTGTTTGCAATTCATTTACAATACAATCCTCATTTATAAATATTGTACATGAATAGAAGAGAGAAGTAGACTTTTTCAGAAAAAGAACTTTCTTTCGGCTCACGACGTGTATTTACAAATGTCTTATCTCCGTCGATTTACGATCCAAAGATTTCCATTAATCGGTGTGCACAAAGTTCTTTCATATAAATTTGTGTGCACGAGCTGCTCACATACAAACATTGTGTATCCACAATGAGGACCTTTGTCTTTCGATGATTTTACTTGCGTTAGAAAAAAGAAAAAAAAAAATAGAAGAAATAAGTAAAAAGAGAAGAGAGAGAATTTTTACGAGATCCCATTGAAAGATATCGAAAAATCGAATGAGTTATGGATTTTCTAACCTACTTCCTAAAAGGGGTGAGCTAATGGTAGGAGGTTCGAGGGGTTTGGGGGGGGAAGGAACTTTTATTTATAAAATTATCACGGATAGTATGGGAGTCTCTCATTAGAAACGAACCAGTGGTTGACTAATATACGGAATGACTCATAAGCCCATGCGACGAAACGAGTGGACCACTCTGCGAAATAGAAATAGATCGCGACGAACCGAGTGGACTTGGTCGAAGTGATACGAGCATAGAACCGTAACCTCTCTTACGTTAGTATTATCATTATAAATACCTAATTTCAATTTTCTAATGAAAAGTTTTATTCAAATCTGTAAATCCTTGATATCCCTTTTAAAAAGAACAACTTTGAGAAACTGGGATCAAATACGTAGATGCGATGTTACACATCTTTCATAAATTGTTTCTCCCGTCCGATAAAAGAAAGATAATACGAGAGAGAATGTGTGTGTGTGTGTGTGAGAAAGAAAGAGAGAAAGAAGGAATTGAAAGAAAGGATGATAGAAGAAAGAAAGATTACAAGACAGCATGTAAGTCGCGTGCTAGGTGCCTTGCTGCTAGCTCCAAGTCAAAACACGTGATTTGACTTTTTGCGCTCGCGCGTTTAACCCGTACCGATACCTGCTTCATATGTATTTGTGTTTATATGTATGTATATATGTGTATGTGTATTATACGCGCGCGTATGCGAACGAACGGGCAAGTAAAAGCAAGCGAGTGTTTTAATTATAGACCCAAGCCCTTCTTTTCTCTCCCTCTTTCTCTCTTTCTCTCTTCCTCTCTCTTTCTTTCTCACTCTTTTTCTTCATCTTCGTCCACCCTCGACACCGCGAAATCGGCGAGGCAAACCAACTTGCGTCTACTACCACGCGGTGGAAGAAGAGAAACAGGGCAGCACGCGTTCGTTTCTACGACGACGACGACAACGAGGGGGTTAGCAGCACGAAAAGTGCCGAAGACTTCTTCTAACGCTTGCTTTTATCTTTTTTTTTTTTTTTTTATATTATTTTTCTCCCCCTACGAATAACACTTAAGGTATACAAATCTCAGATACGAATTGTTACTTGCTTTACAATAATCTAACGGATTATTATATGTTCGAAATTTTTTAAACTATGAGTATTATTAATATAATTAATAATTATTAATAGTATGAAAATGTAGATATTTAAGAATAAGGAAATACCGAGTAATTAATATTACAATAACAACGAAACACGATTGCATTCGTGACAGATCCAAAAAAATATGTTAATATCAATTGATGTTCGATATATTATAATGTTCGTTAATTGATTATTCATAAAGTTACGATGAAAGCAAACGGTTTCTTTTCTTTTTTTCTACAAATAAACCTACATCGTTACCTGCGATATGTCTTCAACCTTTTCTACGAAATAATCTAAAAAGCAGAGAAAAGAAAGAAAGAAAGAAAGAAAAAAAAAAGAACGAGTTGAATTTAAAATAAGTGTGTAAATATATTCTCTCCTTTTTAATACAATTCTTCTTCCTTTAAGAACGTTGAAGTGGCTAGCAGAGATGTTAACTATGGATTATGCAAATGGTAGCAACGGTAGGATAATGCTTTCAAATTGGAAATGTAATCCTTCTATGATTCCTATACGGAAGTGACACGGTGGTTAGTTTTTCTTCGAGATGCATCCAAGTCTATCTTCGTCTGACAATGACTGTTCTTCTTTTTCTCCCTCTGCCCATTTTTTTTTTCTCTTTTTTTTTTCTTTTACATCGTTCTACTTTCCAAGTATTTTCCACTCCTACTTTGGTATTCTTTACATTCATAAATTTTTATCCCTCCAATATATTTCTTTTTCCCTATCCTCGTTCGTTCCTACGATGACTATTTTTTCTTTTTTTTTTTTTACGAACCGTGAAATCGGAATGAAAATAAATCTATTTCAGAGAAATTATGATTAATACGAATTACTATGATTAGGAGTTTTAACGCGTGACCAGTTTTACAAGGTCAATTTTTTAAATGATATCATTTTACGTGTCTTCTTAAATGAAAACGTTTCTATCATGCGTTTATAATTCTTTGAATTTTAAGTTTTTAAGATAATCGAATCTAAAATATGATCACGCAAGACGCACGCGTACACGTGTTGTCTTTCGTATACGTGTAAAGAGTATCGAAATATTGTCAAAAATAATTTTAAAAAGTTTTTTTTTTTATACAAACATGATGTGTTATCTTCGTACACACAATGGGATGAAAAAATGAATAAGAAATGACTATAGACTACATAAAATGTGTAGCCCAGGGAGACGAATCGCGACGGTTTTCTAGACTTTCTTTACGTACCCTAAACGTGCTTGCATGCTTTCTATTTTTAAAGGACAACTTCGTAAGCCGTCGTAGAACGGCACTTTAATGGACTCGCTGAGGAAACTCCTACACGTCAGGAGGAAGTTCCTGACAAACGTATAATATATTATCATTTTATCAAGGATTTTCAATAACTCACCATTTGTTGTACGCTCTTGGGCTTTCGGTTAACGTCGATCACCTTTTGATTCGCTGAAAGAAAGAAAAATAAAACCATATGTAGAATAAATTTGTAAAAAACATTTACTTTAGATTCTTATACTGAAATTTTGCATTATTTCGTTTCTCAATGACTTTTATTTGTTATGCATCGATGCATACGCGAATACACATATATCTATCTGTTTATAGGTAACTGTTCAACACCATAAACGAATTCCACGAGTACAGGTAGATATATATGTGTGTAGTATGGTACTGTTACTCGTCAATTCCGCTTACGTGTCATTCAAACAAACAAAAAAAGAAAAATAAATGGCCAATGACGATTGAATTTACAGTATTATTGTATTGCAATATTAAAAAGAACAAATTGAACTTACTGACAGCTTCCACCAAATCGGCAAGAAGAACACCGTCGCATAGATCGGCTTGGAGATCGGAAACTCGTCTTTTAGAACCACCACGTTCGAGATAATAATTCGCCCAGTCGGTGTAGATCTGTTGATAAAATAAAAATATAATCAAATATCATATCTCAGTGTACGTGTATCTGCGTGTATATGTGTTGGTGTTCATTCAGTGTATTATAACAGGTATTATACAATACATATAAAAGAAAGATGTAATTTGTTGATTCTAACTAAACGTTTTTCGTAGTCAGTGCGTAGACGAAGAAAGAAGGTTCGTGGAAGGAACATAACCGACGATCTCATTGGTACGTTGATCGCATGATCGTACGTCCCATCACGTACTCGCACTTACGATCATTAACCGTACGTACGTAACCACCATAAGCACGTTCGTGTCTCACGCGGTTTCACGTCTAACGAACGACGAGCCATTTCGGTCTACGTAAGAATTAAACTTTACAATTTTCCTCATCGAAACAGTACTATGACATTTCGTTCTAATTATTCTTATAAGTATAAACAACTTCTATAACTCGTTATAGGAAGTTATAGGAAGAAGAGTATGGTTTAAACGAGTTAAAAAGTGTTCAATCTAACAGAAAACTAGAAACAGTAGTTTGAAAAATATTTTATCGAATAATAATTGACTCGTGATTTTTTCAATCCCATCCTCGTATGATTACAATTGTATTCATAGGTCTATTTTTTTTCCAGAGATTCGTTCATTGAAATGCGAACAAAATTGTCGTCAGGTTTTATAATTTGCAAAATATTATTAGGTTGGTGAAAAAGAAATGTCGGATTTTTCCATTGAAACGTAGCCAAAAATTCGACACTATTTTTCCACCAACTAAATATTATCTTTCTTTTTTTATTAAAAATAAAATAAACTAACGAAGTATATAATACCTGTACAATATTCCGAGTAGAATCAGCTTTGATATCATCGGTAGAACTGCGCACGGATCTTGGTGCCCTGATACAAGCCATGATTCCGATTGCACTTTAACTAATTATAGTCTTTCGATTATAGACACCAGAAATCCTATTCACAATATACACTATCTCTCTGTCTCTCTGTCTCTCTTTCTCACCCTTTTTCTCGGAATAACTTAGGTACATAGGATTACAATTGCACTGTGAATAACCTTTCGCACCAATAAACAAAACGCGAATTAACGTTAGTTATTAATAATAAAATCTATATTTTTTTACGTTTATTATAATATTTGTTCGTCAACGTTTCATTATCACCCTTTTTCCCAACCTTGTTCCTTTATTTTATCCTCTTATTTCTTCTTTTTCTGTCTATATCTCTTTTACACTTGAGATACCAAGAGGAAAAAATAGAAGAGGATTGTAAAAAAACGAAATAAGAAAAAAGGGTAAAGAAAAGAAAAGACAAATGATGATGATAATAATAATAAAAAAAAAAGTAAAGTAAAGAAAATAAAAGGAAAGAAACTGTGCTTCTAACTCGGGTGCATGAATGAAGGAAGGACGTTTCACTTGGCGCGCCGTTTGCAACCTTCTCGCGAAAGGGGAAAGTGGTGTAGGAGGAGGAGGAGGAAGAATAAGAATAAGAACAAGAAGAAGAAGAAGAAGAAGAAAAATAAGAAGAAGATGAGGAGGAGGTGGAAGAGGTTGAGAGAAAAATAATAATAATAATAATAAGAAGAAAAAGGGAAAAATAAAGAAAAAAGATAAACACAAAGAGGCAGCAATTTCCTTCTTATTCTCTCATAAGCTTGAATAAGCTCTCCTCTATCATAATTGTCAAAGGCTATCATAATTTATGAATGACCGATCAGGACCTAACCGAGACGCGAAAAAACGTAACGGGTCGTTCCTCTTCCTTCTCCTTCTTTTCATCCTCGTCGAATGACGTAGTAGTAGACACCACCTCTTCCTTCTCCTTCTCTTTCTCCTTTCTCCTTCTCCTCCTTTTTCTCTTCTTCTTCTTCTTATTCTCTTTTTCCTCGAATCATTCGGATCAAAGTTTGAATTTAGGTTTGCGTTTATTACGTTTACGTTAGCAACGTCGTTAGAATTAACGTTATAATTATTTTTCTTTCTTTTCGTACGATTATTATAAAAATATGAACTAGATGATGACACCAGGCGCATCGTTGCAAAAACCAAAACTACGTTTATTTTGTTGTTGTTTTTTTTAGGGTTGGATTATCTATATCTAATTTTTTTTTATCGCGTGTTTCTTTCTTTCTTCTTCATTATTTTATTTAGTTTCTTTTTATTTTCATTCGAATCTTCTTATTCAATAGATACGAGATAACACGTCGCGACGCATTACGCGACGCGTCTTTACGGCGCGACGCACCGGACGTAACTGAATACACGCCTCGGCTACTTATCCCCGCGTAGGTGCGTATTCTATCCCTTCCCTTTTTTCCTCGTTCTCTCTCTCTCTCACTTCCACTCACGCATGGTTCTTACTTTCTCCCACTCTCATTCTAATAATTGTGTTTTATCGGGTTGGTGGCAAAAAAAATGTCAGATTTTTAACAACAATTCAATGGAAAAATTCGACATTTTTTTTTCTACTAATCAGTAAATTACAATCGGTAAAATAAAATATAAAATATTGTATATATATGTAAAATATTATTAAAGATAATTCCTAGAAACTTTAATGAACATTTAATTATAATATGTTGTCTTTTAATTTGTTTACAAACAAGTTCATTTAGTTTGACTTCCTTTTTTCAATCTTTCGAGTTAACGTGTTCATTTTTTATATCTTCTTACGTTTTTACACATACCAAAGTGTTTCCATGTAAGACTAGAGGATCGTTTACCTTCCTTGCTACCAGCTGATATATCCGGTACACCATCTTATTTTCTTTCCTCTTAAAGCTTATCATATTTGTGAGAAAAAAAAAATAAGATAGAAGCTTCCTTGAACAATGGAGGAATAAACGGACGATAAGTCTATCTGACGTTTTGAATAAATCATAAATCCTTCAGTAAATTCTCTCGACTAACGTTTCGTTAATATAAGCCTACTCGTTATGCTAACTGACAAAGGAACGTGACTGAAATCGAGCCAAGTGTAAACTAAATGATGATGTATCGAAAAATTTATCGAGATTAATCTCATATTAATTCTTCGAAAATTCTACTAATGTGTAGAATTCGATTACTTTGTTTCTTATATATTGCTCTACAATTTTCAAGAAAGCGATATGAAATGTCATCTGTTTTCTCGAATATGACGGTAAATAACGGCTCAGCGAATAGAGGATGTAGGTCAACAACGGTGTCCAACCTTTTTCGGTAGCTTAAACCCGTGTACATTGAATGAAAAAGAATTTTTTTAAACATTATACTTATGTATATGCAGAAAATAAATAATAAAATGTAATAAATATAAAAAATAATAAATAAACATTTTCCATTATTCGTGTTCTCTAAATATTAATATTCTAATAATTATTAATAATGTGTGTGTGTGTGTATGTGTAAAATAGATGAATAAAAGTAACGAATGAGATATACAAGGTGTAGATAAAACGATATCTCTGATATAAACCAAGTATAAATGAATGAGAAATAGATTCTGAGAATGCATATAAGAAAAATGAGAGATGAATGAGTGGAAAGTTCGTATCTGTGTTCGTGTGTATGTGTTAAAGGATCCAAAGTAAGAGGATGGGAACTTATGAATGATGTTTCTTCAAGTAGACGAATACTAATATTCAATTTAAATCTATAATCCGATCGATACAAATACTAACACCATTTTTATCTCGTTCACGAATAAAATCATTGATTAAAACCATCGTATGAAATAATTTTCTACCACGTTTTTGCAGGTGTTAGACACCTAATAAAATAGGTAAAAAAAATAATCCACAGGTATAACAATGACAATAAAATACATGATACTAACGTTGAGAATTCAATTTCTATACTTCGAGAGAAACAGTGAGTTGGGTGGGAGGAGTCCAACGGGATCGAATTACTGGCTAACATTGAGTCATTTAAGTTCGATCGAAATTGCTCGTAAATTTATTAGCAAGAACGTGAAACCCGAACGGACAAAACGAATCAACGAGTAAAAAAAGAATTGATCGATTTAATTCAATTTAGGACTCGTTGTATTTTTTTTTCTTCTCTTCAAAGCTTACTTTTTTTGTCGTTGTTGTTCGATACCTAACGTTTTGTACGATGAAAGCAAATGACAAGTAAATATGCTCATCAGGTATAATGAATTATTTGCTGTTGGAGTTGGAAAGACAAAAAAATGTTCATTGATAACTTAAACAGGGTGAGTGAGGATGTAGGTGGATAGGTGGGTGAAGGGGGTAGGATTAACAACAAAGCATTGTCAAGCGAAGCTCGTTTTGACGTTGGGGGGTTTCAATGATCCGTCCTTTTTAAAATACGCACACCTATAAACGTATGTATACATAGATATACATATATGTATACGTGTATAGGATTTTCAACGGGGTAGGATTCGTTTACTAGACGACTCACGTATGCCTGGCACAGTGCGTTGGATTTCGGCTTTGACCTGTCGTGGCGATTCGTGCGAAATTTAAGGGGGGATAGAGGGGGGTGGAGCTTTTCCTTCGTAACGACAATTTTGCGGGGCAGACGCGTTTGCCCATCAAAAGGGCTGCTGCTGCTGTTAGGGATGAGCGGCCTTTTGTCGATCTAATGCGAAAAAGGGGCTACTCGATGAACACAACGCACCGAGAGAGAAGGAGAGAGAGAGAGAGAGAGAGAGAAAAGGGAGATGAAATTTGGTTTGTCTTGTTCGTGCTATCGTGACGTGTTCCTAGAACGAGTGAGGTGAAGGTTATGAGGAAGAAGGAACCAACATAGAATAAGGAGTCACCGTATATATAGATGGTAAGAAGAAGGAATATATGGGTGAAAAAAAGGGAAAGGGATGAGAAGCCAAAGAGTAGCAAAGAAAAAGATAAGGAGCAAAGGGTCGGTGAAAAGAACGAAGGGGGGAAAGTATAGAAAGAAAAAAAAAACGAAATGTTCAGCAAACAAACCTTCTTTCCAAAGAAAAGTAAATCTCGGAAAGTGTTGAGATAAAATTCATACCGTCCCATCCACGGTTAGTTAAAAATGAAAATAAATTATCTAACGTAAAAGTGAAATAATCAAAGAAAACAAAATAAAATTACGACATCACTACGACGATGGAATTATTTCTTAATATTTTCTATTTAATCGATACGAATGTGTTTCTAGTTAAATTCAAATAATATATATCTATTTGTTGTTTTGCAGAATGTAAATTTACATACAACGTTGAATAATGTTTTTGATGAAAAATAAAAAATTGATTAAAAATCAATAATAGATTTTAAACGAAGCATTTCAAAGTGCTTTCGATCCTCGTCGAATCGAAGTGCATGACTGGTTTTAGGGTAAAAGTTGAGAACAGTTGTAACCGAGTTACCGTCCCCCAAGTACCGAACGGAGGAATAAGGACGGTCCTCCCTCAGGAACGGGGAACGGGATGAAACGGAAGCGTACGTGTCCTGCAAGAGAGGAGAGTTCGTTCATTCGTTTGTTCGGTGGAAGAGTCCCGCGTGTTTCTCGTCGTCCTCTGGAGAACTTCGAGGAAGCAGAACCGTTGTCATGGTTACGATCAGCTAGTGCCACATGAAATTACTTTTCAAGTTCCTCGTCAAAGAGAAAGAGAGAGAGAAAGGAACACATTGAAAAGTGTAATTCTGATGTAACCAATAAGATCGAGCAAAGGAAGGAAAGAAGGAAGGAAATCAAGTATCCTTACGGAATAATCCTACGAGGTAAACGTAGTCTAACACACGAACAACAACAAAAGGGAAGAGATCTCGCGCTTCTTTTACTTTTTTAATTAATTTTTGTGTTTTTTGTTTAATGGGACAAAAAGCAAAGTAATGCCACGTGGTACATGTTTTATGAATGACCGACCCGAGAACACTAACACCTACGCGTTATGTTACGATGCACGCAAGCTAAATATACCAACGAGTAATACCCACGAGTTGTCCTGGATGGCGATGACACGAACGCAACCGTGCCCAACCCTACCATTGTATACCAAAATCCTACCTGTTTATCGTCTACGTTAGTTTTTCGTGTAGGTTTCTTCTATGCAACTACTAAACTGGCCCACGCTAATCCCCGATCATGCTCGATCAGATCACTTCTCGATCAGATTCAAAGAAGTCATTTTATTTAAGATCCAAAATTTCGATATAATTTCTTTTTCTTTTCACGTAAAAAGGAAAAACAGGATTAGATAGAATTGTAGATAATACTTGATAGATACTACGTGAAGAAGGAAGAAGAGGGTAAAGGGAGGGATTACTAACTCGTTCGAAAAAGCCCTAACGAGCCTTGGCGTTTCTTGGGGTTCGTTGTGTTAAGAAAGCACGTTGAATTCCGAATGTTCCTGGCACGGATGGCTAAAATGAAAAAAAAGGAAAAAAAAGGATTTTTCCCTGCTAGTTTTTTCTTTCTCTCTCTCTTTCTATTTTTTTTCCCTCCCAGTCTCTGGTTACGTCCCTCCTGTTTTCAACGGGGAAAAAGCAACGAAAAGACGTAAACGAGAGGGGAGTTACTCCAGTGCTTTTAGAAAGGAACAATTTTCCATTGTTTCAACGTGTCTCAAGTTAAGGGCGCGTGCCTTTTCCTCATTTTCTTTATTTTTTTTTTTCTTTTCACTAACACAAAATCTTAAGTGAAATATCTTCGAAGAAATAAAATTGTTTAAATTAATAGAAGACATGAGGGGGGAAGGGAAATAAAATAATGGATATAGAAAATAAATCATAAGAAAGGACGCACGTATAGTTGAGAAAGAAAAGCAAAGCAAAGCAAAGGAAAGGAAAGAAAAGGAAAGAAAAGACAGGAAATGGAAAGAAAGAGAGTAACGGAACGAAGGGCTGATTTAGTTGGGGCTGCGAATTGGCAATTGCAAGCTAAATGATTTAGGTCGCGTACGTACGTACGCACGCTTACTTCGGAGACCTTCCCCGAATTTATTGAGGGATGAGACTACCCCAAGGCTAAGTAAATATCTTTGGCCCATCGTACGAACGTATCTTTCCAAGAAAATAGATCTTTAATCAAATCGTCGACTCGTCCCGATGACTCACGCTCCTTTGGACACGAAGTCGTCTGCAAGCAAGCAAGCGAGTAGCAAGCAACCACGTTCATGGAAAAACCCATATCGCCCAAAGGAGTATCAAATGGGAGAATCGATATATGCACTTTAACATGTATATAGGGGAATTTTCCACGTGAAATCATTCCATTCCTTCAACTAAAAAAAATCCTACGAATATTATTAATATATATATATACTTCAGATTGAAACTTAATTATGATTTGTCAAGAAAACAATTAAATCTCTTATACAAATACTAAGAAAAATAAACAATTATATACGTCACCTATTTAGGCCAACTTTCTACTATAAATAGTATATAAAATAATTTTGACCACTAATATAAATAATCGTTTATATAATTTGAAACATAAGCAATGAAAAAGGTTAACTTTCTTTGCTAAAATAATCATGAGGAAAAATCCGAAATAAATTCATTCGACAATTTTCGATTAATCCACGAAGTAAGGAGAGATCATCCAAAGCTAGGAATTAATTCTTCTGCAATATGTATAAGCGAGAGAAGATAAAAAAGGAAAAAAAGCACGATCACGAAACTTTGCGTAGCTCCTTTCGAAAGATGCTGGTAGTCGGGTAGGATCCCTTAAAGTAAACATCAAGTAAGAGAAGCAACCGAAGCAAGAGGAGTAGTAAAGCTACGGTTTCTTGAGATTGATCAAAGTACCTTCGCACCCTCGGGCAGCATATTTGATAGTCTCCACGAAGGTTCTAACCTCCCGACACGAGGATCCTTCAAAGTTCTTTTCTCAAAGTAAACCTATCGATGTACGGGTCAAAGAGAGAGAGAGAGAAATACCTAGACGAAACAGAACAAAAAAACGAACCAAAAAATGAATGCAGTATGAGGGTAAAGGAATAAACCATGCAAAATTCGAATTAAAACGTAGAATATCGCGCGTGGGTGGTGTATCATATTATGATGGCGTGTTTCAAAGCAAGGTAAATAAAGTTTTGTGTAAATCGCTCCCGGGATAAACGAAAATGCAGTGAAATTCGATAGCGTTCTACCGCACACCGCGGCTGCACGATTTTCAAAATTAGTAGGATAGGGGAATCGCGACGTTAACGGGGGAGTGGGAGGAGGAGGAGGGGAGTGAAGGTAAATGAGAGGATATGAGGAGGAAGAGGAGGAGTAGGTAGGGAGAAATGGGGGGTTACGAAAAGGGGGACCAACGCGAAAATCGCTTCTCTCGTAGGATTTTGCCTCGGGGGCTGAAGTGAGAGAAGCAAGGGGTTAGAGGTAGGAGGTAGGAGGTAGGAGGTAGGAGGTAGGAGGAAACAGAAAGAGAAAATATCGAGCGAGTTGCGTTGATACACCTACAACGAAAAACCAAAACGAAATACCTAAATGTAAAGAGAGTAACAGTGAAAGTAACAGTTAGATGAAAACAACAGAGAAAATAACAAATAGAGAAAAACAAAGAGAGAGAGAAAGAGAGAGAGAGAGAGAAGGGTTTGGAAGAGGAACGTGGTGTTAAACGCATATCGAAGGTACCATTTGGGAACGAAAGGCTTTGTCGGAAATTGCTTCCGGTTTTCAATTAATTCGAAACGCGGTTTTGCAGAACGGCAACGTGATCGAGAGCCAACTATACGAACGTGCCAGCCAGCGTGCCAGCGTAAAACATCGAACCACGATTCGAACGACAAGCGAGAGAGAGAAAGAGAGAGAGTGTGTGTGTGTGTGTGTGTACCTCTGCTTAAAACGTTTGCCATCGACAGCACTTCATTTTCATTTAAACGAATATACGATTGATTTTATCCCTTAAGCCTGTCTATGGCGATCGATTTTTCGATCATATAAAAAAAAAAAGATCGTAAAGAAATATGGAGACAATTTGTGGTTTTTCCTACGTATCCTTCATACGTACCAAATGGTCCATCTCCTTTTTTTCTTTTTATACGATCTTTCTGGTTATTTTTTTCTTTCGTTATAACTTTGTCAATAATGCAACACTTTTTTTGCCAATCAATTTCTTTTAGATGAAATTATCTTCAACGTTTGTTATAATTTTTATTATGTCCTTACCTCGATAATTGTATTTCATTTTCTGCATTAATGGGTTTATCCCGTAAAATAAAATAATTATGATTAATAATATATGGTAGATAAATGATTGTCTGATGGTATTAAGTACTCTCTTCTCTTCTCTTTAGGTATATTATTTTAATAGATTATTGTTAATAATATGGTTATTATTTTATGATAAACCAAGTTGTTGCTTGAAATTTGGACAATAATAATTCGTCACAAGTTAAAAGAAAAAAGGTCGCGAAGAGAAATTTTTTTGTAATAGTTCGAACTACTTTTTCTACTACCTGCTGAGTTGTTTTTCCACGGTGTTGCCATTGATAAAAATGATCAGCATTCAGAGCCCAGCCCGGTGCGTAACTGAAACCTTCCATGGGGAATTGAGAGGACAGCTTGTTGGCCGGTCCAATCGGACCAATTTGTTGTTGTTGTTGTTGTTGTTGTTGGTGGTGATGGTACTGTCGCTGTTGGATCAACGTATCCGAATCCGATGGTAATTCGGTGTATAAACCTTGTCTGCTACCAAGAAATACATCCTTCCCGTCCAAACGAGGAATACAGTGTTGCGGTTGCATCAACATTTGTTTCTCCATAGTGTATAGAGATTCGAATTTGAGAAATGATAAACAAGGTTCGTTATCCGCGTTTCTCGAATAAAAATCATAACTCAAACTCATCGTCTCGTCTTGATCAACGAAATCCTCGGTGAATGATAATTCTCGTCTTCTCGGTGAACGATTCGAACTGTTTAGAGAAATTTGTCGATCCTCCAATTGTACAGATCTTCTAGGTGATTTTTTGATAGTCGTACAATCCAAATTTTGATTAGCAATCTTTCTAGGAGAAGAGAATACGTTTCGAGATCTAACAGGACTCGAAAAAGTTGATTCTGTTGAAACAGTTTCCAACGATACGTTAGACGTACAACCGTCTATCGATTGTACAATTGATTTTGACGCGGTCATCTTTTTAACACTGGATTTATTATTCTTAGGTTTCGTACCATTGATGTTATTGTTGTTGTTGTTATTATTGTTTCCTCTATTGCTACCGTTGCTGCTGCTACTGGCACTGCTGCTTTTCGTGTATAGCACAGGTAACTTGATTTCAGACATGCCGGACATTCCAGCCACATTTTTTTTAGTTTTCCTTTAGATTAAATTCGTAGCGACAAGGGATTTAAGTTTTTATTGATAAAATCCTTGTGACACGAAGAAGAAAAGAAAATTACAATAAAATAAATGAATGAATTAAATCGAGCGTATAACACACACCCGAGACAAGCAAGAGAGTAATTATTTATCGATGATCTAAACGCGTATCGTAGGATTCGAGGGCAGGATGATAATAGGGTAAAGGAGTCTAAATAGGACTAACCCGTGTGGACGCTACTGCAAAGATCCTCGGTAGAACTGAGGAGGATGCTTCGAAGGCTCGAACCCACCGCAGGATGATGAGACTGGGTTTTGTGCGCGGGCGCACTATCACGAAAGCGCGTACAACGTTCGTATCTACGCGCAGCCAGGTATGTCCGAGTCTCTCTGAGCGTGAAATGAAAAGGGACGAGAACCGGTCAATTATTTCCCTGGTTCCTACTACTTCACCCTCTCTATTCCCAACCACCGTTTCCTACTACCACCACTACCATTACTACTACTCGAGGATTCCGAGTTACGAGCTAGCCTAATCACTTTCGAGTGCGTCGACTCGTTTTTACGAATCGACTACTTTACGCCTGAACCGAATGAATTGTTTGGATGAAAGCCAAGATGCCTTGATAGTGGTTTACCATTGAGAAAATGTTCGGGTAAAGATAATCCACGAGATAAATAGTTCAACTTTTATAACCGAGTTCAAGTTTAGATCAAATATATATCTCTGTGTTTGAGGGGGAAGAAGGAGATTGGGGAAATTATGTTATACGATTTTTCTTTTTCATTATTTTATCATCGTACATTTTATCCTGATTCGATTCTATTGTTTATTTTTCGCCCACTCCCTATTAAAAGGATTTTAAATTAGAATGAAAATTAACGAGAAAATTTATCATATTTTCTTCCCTGGACAAATGAAATTTTAGGGGTTTTTCATTATTCTTTTTATATCAGACAGTACGTCAACGTAAATGTAGTACGGTGTTGGAGCGAGAGAAAATCATCAAGCCCTCATGTATGTACATTAGGGGTGAATATTATAAAAGCACTCTGGGAGAATCGACGAACGGCTCGATCCCTGCTGAAACGACAAGCGGACTACGACGCTTGCTTGCTTGCTTGCTGAAAGGAATGAAGGAACTGTTGAAAAGAACTAACCTTGTACGATGAAAAATACTTTTCTATGCGAGAATCATCGAAAAATTCGTTTCATTATCTCTCTTAGAAAAACAAGCATTAAAACAATAATAATAATAATAATAATAACAACGTTATTATTAACAATTTAGATTTTTAATGTAAACTATTTATACGAATTAATTATGCACCGTCAGAAGATGAGGTAAACAAAATTTAACGTAAAAGAATATCTGTTATTGGTGAACATAATTTAAAAGAGAATGATGTTTAATTAGAATTACCACGATGATACGAGATATGAAAATGTATTATGGTCCTTGTAAATTTATCAAATTCCTTTTTTTTTCATTTCTTTGAAGAATACAATTTTTCCATCGTTTCTTTCCAAAAACTCGAAATCATCAAACCCATTCGTGTCACCAGCAATGGGCGTATAAGTCAATGCGGTTGACATCGTTGATGAAAGTCGTCCGTGAAAGGCAAGCACCCTTGAAAAAGTCCCTCATAGTGGGACTTGGTGCGAACTGAATCTACATATTTATAGGGAATGCTCGTCACAGCAGAAGATTTCGGATGCATGCTAAATAACCGAGGCCTATCCTATGAAGCAACACGAAACTTCAGTTGGAGGAGAAAGAGGAGTATGAGGTGGATGAAAGGAAAGGGTAGATTATATGTACGTTGGTGAAAGAAGGTGGTAGCTTAGGGTAGCGAACATTCCATTTCCCTCAGTACAACGCAAACCATTCTCACAATCAGAGCACGCATTGCAAGCTACGCACAGAATGAGGACACGCTATAGGAAATTCTCCTTTTATTTAATTTTTTCTTTTTTCTTTTTCCGCGTAGATATTATTTAAATTTGTTATTTAAATTGTATACCCTGATTTTTAATTAAATTGTATACCATGATTTTAAATGAAATTGTATTCAACTTGTTTCAGGATAAATATGAAGAGGATAAACATCAGACGAGAAAGGAAAACCATTTTTGTTTCTTTTTCTTTTTAGTTAGTAAAATTAATTACTCTTGTTTAGCGATTTTAATCACGAAATATAGCAACCCCGTACGTTTGAGTATACGTTTGAGAATCATTAGAAATAATGGTAATAAATAATGTTATAGTTGTACGAGTAAAAATAAGCTAAGGCAGGAAAAGCATGGTGAAAATATTTTCAAAACAAAAATAACGTATCCATCATCGCCGGGTGTCACGCACGCACTAGCGTGTCAAACTAAGTGAGGTGAGTTTTATTTTTTTTTTTTGGTGGAACATTGTCCACATATCTGTGAGAAGGAGGGTGCGGAATTCGATGAAAATTTTAATCTGAATTTCTATTTGAAGAAATAGTAACTGTCCGTAAATAATCGAAGTTACGTTATTTATTTTATTTATATAAATTATTATTATTATTAATTTCGTTGTTTTTGATACCCGCAACCTTGAGGTTAGAGACTTACTTTACGGTTTCCACAAATTCAATATAATAACGTGTGCTCTGAGACGATCCTGCGGCTTATAGTCCTTTTTCCTCTCACAGAGATTCTCCATTCGGTTCTTCATTTTTCCAACACCATTTTCCAATGGAACATTCAAAGAAACGAATAGGACAAATCGTCGAAGAACCACTTTGAATCTTCTACGTTCGCGAAGGGTGGCTTATACGGCAACGTTATTGCCATGTCACTGCCTGTAGGATTATTGCGAATCATTTTTTCCACATGAAAGTAAAGGACCCTCCTCCCGTACACAAAGGGACCCTCCTCCGCGAGCGTTGTCGCGCGAACGAATTTTTTTCTTTTTTCTGTCTTTTTTCTTCTCTTCTTTCTCTCTTTCACATTCAACTCTGACACTTTATTACGAACAATGAATATCTATGAACTTTACTATCATCGGTATTAGAAAAAATTCAAACATCCTCAAATACCCTCAAGCACCCTTTTTCTCTAACAACGTTGCTATTTCTATTCTCCCTTTTTTGAGATGACTTTACATCAGCCTGTGTATTTTTCTTTTTTATTTACATAAGAAAATTGGTAGAATAAATTATTGACAATTATAATATCAATACAATTTTCTCGTTTACGATTTAATATTCTGTGATTTCAGATTAGTCTGAATAAAAATGTTATTAAAAATACGTTGAAAATGGATCCTCAACATATATAAGGAATTAATTCTCTATTGGAATTATCTCTGTTTGGTATAAAAATTGGAATTGAATTTATTTCAATATGACGAATTTTCTTCATAAGGATAAATATGTGTTTTAACTTGAAAATAAATCGCGAATTGAATGATCAAAATTGCAGTGTATTATCTTGATCATTTAATTAATGAACCCTTGAAAGGTGGAGGGAATAAAAATCAGGTAAAAATTGCGACCGTGAGAATAAGCCCTTTGGAAAAAGGCATAGGAAGAGAATACCCTTAATAAAGGAGGACGAGCGAACGAAAGAACGGTGGATGGTATCGTTGCAATCATACGTTGGCGTTGGGCCGTAAAAGGACCCCTAGGTCTCATGGGAGTTTCATGTTCCTTTCTAACGGGGTAACACTCTCATTCTACAGCTTTGAAGGAAAAAAATTTCAAAAGGCAAATTTTACTCGTATCAAACACGCGACATCGTTAAAGTGTTATATAAGTTATTACGATATTTTATTTTATGCATAGGTACCATACATTTTGTAATTCGTCGTGTGTAAAAATGAATTGAAATAAATGGAAAAAAGGTTGACGGGGGTGAGAGTGGGAAGGGAAACGAAATACGATAAAATAATAAAATATATGGTCGTGTAAATTTTCGAAAAAAAAAAAGAAAATGATTTTTCTCCAAAATGCTTATGTAATTATTTACAAAACGAGACAAACATATGCGAAATATATTCACGTATTACTCGCACTCCATTCACGTTTTGCGATAGTAACATAGAGACACGCGATTATACCAAGAAAGAGGGGTGCGCGTAATTCCTTTGCATCGTGCGTGGTTGCACGCTCATGGGGTCGACCCGTGGTCGGACAGAAATCACCGTGACTCACAAGATTTATTACTTTCGTCTAAACTCATTGATCCTAGAGAAATACACGCACGTATGAAACTCATAGAACGTAAGTGAGTAAGTAAATACATATGTCTCACCGAATTGTGTTTTTCCCATTTTCTGCTCAGTGAATATTTTTCACAATACTCTTTCATTTATTTCTTACATAAAATCATTTTAATGTAAAACAATTTTTAATATATTTTTTTGTTCCAATTGGATCGAGTTATGGGTTAAACGATCAAAGTACTGGTCAGTGTTTTTTTAATCGATATTATCAACGATACCAACTTATATAAATTGTAATTATAATTTATAAATTTACAAATTTATATAAAATATAAATTAATATACAATGAATTGTATATATATATGTGTGTATTTTTTTAAAAGTTGACAACAAAAATTAAATTTTAGTAAATACTGAATGTTTATTTAATTTGTTTATGCATAACTCATGTAAGAATTTGTACTTTTACCTTAACTTGTTGTATCTTATTTTTACAAGATACTTTGTATTTTTCCAGATGCTGTTGCTGTTGTATCAAATAATATTCCGTGCACGTTTGACTATCCGGTGATAAGGACGAATCAGGAGACCCCAAACCCGAACTGTTACTTTCACTAGGTTTGATATTTTTCGGTATCTCTTTTAAGTCGATCGTTGAAGAATCCCTTTGAGGTGACAACGGCGACAACGGTGATCCTATTCCCGAACTGTCCGAGCTGGAATTCACTAATCCTCGAAATCCGGATGAAGAAGAAGGTCTTGTTATTTTCGATCTTGGGATTAAGCTCCTTTTCGTTATACCACGTGTACTTGCGATATTTCTGATACTGAAAGACTTTGATCTCGATTCTAAAGTTTTCTCAGAGGATAATTTTAAATCGAATCCTGTTCTTAAATCTGTTTTTACAACCTTTCCAATAGAATCAATACTTTTTCTTCCATTCGATATTTCTTCCTCGTTAATATTTTTCTTCATTTGTTCGTTATTTCGAACAATGCGATCGTCGTTCTCATTTCTTTCGAATTTCGTACATTCACAATTATTATCGACAATATTGACCGATTTAGAATTCCCTGGATTATCATAACCGTAATATTCAACGTTATCAAAATGATTTTTAGTACATGATAACGAAACACCGATGGAAGCTGGTCGTCTCTTAACAGTTCCAGTTTCGTGACTAGGCGAATCCCAGTCCAAATGAAACGTTCTTCTTCTAGAAGTCATTACAAATAAACAATAAGCAATTGTTTACTTTACCACACTTCATTTAAAACCGTCTTCTCTCTCTTTCACACGTTGAAAATCTTGATTATGCATTTATTAAAGTAACCGAATGAAATATTTCCAATAAAAAGACTGAATTTTTTAAACGAGTATAGAAAATTATGCATATCTCTCTCGCGGTATAACGTTTATAAAAAATAATCGATAAATAGGTAAAAAAAAAGAAAATAATACTATGAAACCATTATCCAATAAATAATAATCGATAAAATGTAATAAGCATGACGTTAGATCAGTTATACGATTTCCTCGAACGATAAGCATATTCTTCAGTTTCTTCTTGAACTCTACAACAATAGATGCACTTGCCAGGGGTGCCGCGGGCAAACTGACAAAACTACCCTTAGGAAACAGCCCTCTTTCGGAATGAAATAGCGCGCGAGAAGCAAGCAAGCAAGCTACGTATAGGCAATTGTAGGGAGATACGAAATACGCTTAGAGAATGTGCCCTTGTCCTTCTACTCTTATTCTCTTTCCTTCCCTCCTTTCCCTTTTCCCCTCGTTTTATCATACCTCTGTAGCTGCAGGGCTAAAAACTAATTACATTCGGTCAGGGGGTTCGCACGGACTGATATTGATGATCGACCGCGATTATCCTACCACGTGCCGATACGTAAATTCGTACCACAGCGAATCTGTTTTAATTAATCATGGTAATATAAATAAAAATAAAAAAAAACAAATACCATAACAACATCGTTACATGAGTTTTAATTAGGATATATAAAAGCTGGAGGAAACAAAAATTGATTGCTAGTTGAGATAAAAACAACCCTCTCCCTCCCTCACCCCTCGTCACACCACCATGAGACAATTAACGATTCGATATATTGGTTCGAACAAATTTCCTGATTAAAATGAAGGATTTCCTCCCTCTCCGTCCTTAAAAAAAGATATGAAAAATTCGATGGAGATTTATATAAAAAAAAAACAAGATTATTTAAAATTATTGAAATCCTTTAAAAGTAGATATTTAAAAATCTTTTAATTATATTTCTCTTCCCAGATTCTGGTCCTCGTCAAAAAATGATATATCTGAGTTATATGAAACAGCATTGAAATAAAAATGTTGTTTTTAACTATCTCTCTTTCTCTCTCTCTTTCGTCAGTTTGGATGGCAAATTGAAATGGAGGGAAGGGTTTCGTTCGTCTCAATCAAACCCTCTCTTTAGAAGTGAAACCTGCTGTCGCACTACTACAATACCTATTCTATTATATTATTATGGCTACCGCTAAACACAAGCTTGGCTTTTATGCTAGGCACGAAAGTGGAATAAAGTGCGCATGACGAGAGGACGAGGACGAGGACGAGAACGAGGATGACTTGGATGCGCACAACAGTTATTTCGAAATACAATATTTTGACGGGTGGGTAACAGGAGGCACCCGTTTATGGTAGGGATATATAACCGCGACGTAATCGAATCCGCTCGTCACGCTACGACGGCCAGCTTATGTGATTATGATTCGAGTTCGTCAATACGGATGATCAATCCCGCTTAAACTCCCGTTAAATATGGTTAACGAGCATAGCATTAAAAAATCAACAAAAAAATAAACTAACAACGGTGCTCGTTTAATTATGTTAAAAGGGGAGTTAACGATCGAGTTACGAGCTCTACGAGAAGTGTTTGATGTTAAAATCATGCATTAAACATTATTCTAATTTTTATTTTACTGTATCATTACTCAACGATCTTTCATTTTTACAAACAATATTTAATTTAATATTTATCTCATAATTTTAAAATATTAAAAAAATACACCATTAACAAAAGAGAGAGAGAGAGAAAGTTATTAAATTGTGTTTTAATAGTGATTTAAGATCGTACGTTAATTCATCGACGAGTCGAGGTAAGTGGGATTTTGGTTGAATGAAGCTTACAATCGAGGCTTACAACTTATAATCCTGGTACATCTCGTTATAGATTACCCTACCCCCCTCTACCCTCACCTATCCTACTCGGGATATTCGAGGTTGCAGATTACGCTTGCACGGTGGTACGTGAGCGTGCAAAGTTCTCGATATCTCATATTCCCCATCGAGTCCCCACCTCTCGAGAAATACTCGAATAACAATCCTCATCACTCCACCTCATCCTCCACCATCCTACTACTCCTCCTCATCTTTTGGTTTATTCTGAACCATTATTTGAAGTATGCCTTATTCGGGTAAACGCTTACGATAACACGCAATTCGAACAGTTACACCGAGTTGTGGTTTGATCGGACCAATAATTCTCGGTAACACCATATTCTACTGAACTCAACAAAATTATTTTCCAAATAGCAGATCCAATTTTCTGCTTGTCGCACCGTTGGCTTGTTGGTTTCTATTCCAGAAGAGGATCGGGTTTAGCGAGACGCAAATCGTAACACGATCAAGCATGTTCCTCCTAAAGGCAAAGTTTCCTGTTAACACGTATTAACACAGATAACATTCTCCACTCCTTCCTCCTACCATTACTGATTTAAACAGGATCAGGATTTGTTGTTCGATGAAATATTGCATAAGTATTTGTCTATTCTAACTTTTATTAAGAAATAAATGGAATGAATTTATAAATCATCCTTATTCTAACAAGGATACCTTGAACTTTTTACGAATACAAGGCCATCACCACCACCACCACCACCACCACAACAGATCAAAGTTTATTTTTGTCATTCCATAGAGAAACCTTGTTACCGACCGTGGTAAAACCTGTTTTCATTTGGTAACAAACTTATCCACGAGGAAATTCCCTATTCGTTGATATTTGTCGCTACTATGGCTCGATAGATGGAGCTTTTCAAACTCACCAAGGGGTTGTTTCCAGAATGAATAAGGGTAGATCCAAGCGGAGCTTACGCGTGCTCTGCTTCTTTCTACTATGGATTTACCATTAATCGAAACGAACGGGAAACAATTGTCCCATTCGAGCGCGAGCGGATCCCTTCACGTTAAAACTATCTGTGGATTTTCCAAAAGAAGAAAAAAAAAAAAGAAAAAAGCAGAAGAGTGCACGGGGAGAAAAGAGGTAGCTTTTACCATCCTCTGGGGAAAATAATCACCTAACCAACATATTCAATGGATTTGAATTTATCCCCCTACGACTGTACACTACCGTCGAGAGAATTTCTACCCAACGGAATGATCATTTATGCTGTTACGTTGAAAACTTCAACCATAATTGCTAGAATATTTTATAATTGGAATAATACATTTATTATAATACAAACATAATTTCTACCTATTTTAATTTATTATCCAATTATATAAATATATATGTAAAATAGAAGTAACAACGTATCACATTGAAATGTCGATTAAGTAGATGCTGATTATGATGAGACTCTGTGAAATAAAATTTTTAAAAAAGAACTAACGGAAATGAATAAAAAAAAAATAGTAGATGGAATAAAGGGGGTACGTAAAAAGGAAGATAGGAAAATGGAAACGATACGGCACTTAGGAGAGGGTTCGAACATATCTCTTTACGAAGGAAAACTGTCTCCTTGAAATCGGATTTCTTCGAGTAGTCGGAAACTCATGGAGAGTAGGAAAGAGAGAAAGAGAGAGAAAATGGGAGGGAGACCGGTGAAACGAAGGAAACGAAAGCTTTTTGGACAGAACGAGCTATACCAACTACCCCCGTTGCCGTAACGGTCTCACGTTCGCGGGGGTGGATTTTCCCACGTGGCCGTTGAATCATGCGCGTTACGTGTTAGGTAAAGTTTTGTCCCATTCGTCGTGTAAGAGAGATACAGGGCAGGCAGGTTTATTGCGGCTAGGCAGCATTACCTTGACTCCTACGAAAGTAGGAAGGGGAAGAAGGGCAAGGGAGGAGAATGGAGAACGATGCTGAGAAGTTGAGTGGGGTTGGTTGGTTAATCGACGTTGGAAAAGCGAAAGTTAACTTTAAAGTTTCAAGGGGAACGGCGTTGCTGTTGACTTGAACACGACCGAGTTTGCGCATATAAAAAGAAAAGAAAAATAATAATTTTTCCCAGTATTTTTCTAAATCTTGATTATATGTTTTTTTGTCTAAAGATATTCGTATATTTGTATATTAGATTTGACTAGTTTGTAGAAGCGTTACATTAACAGCAAGAATCTTCTCTAAACCACCCTCGCAAAAGGGGTTGTTGTTATTATTTCTGCTTTTCATCGTACACGGTGAGCGAACGCATAGCATCACGCACGATGCTACGAGAATTTACCTTCGCATGCAGACTAGTTTTTCTTCATGCTTTTGACCCTTGCTAAGTACACTTATATATGATTTATGATCGTTAATATTGTATATATATTCTTTTTATTTTTTTTTTCATACGTTTACTCGTAACTAATTTTTTTTTTTCTCGATTTGTTGAGAGATTCATATTTTTTGTGAATTTTTTAAAAATAAAGAAATATAATGACGTTTATAAGAAAGATAACGTCGTAGCCAAAGTGTCACGATCAAATGTTAGTATTTTCGTGAAAGATGGCAGACGTTGAATAATACTGAAGATGAATCTTTGAATTATTTTTTGGATTAATTCTGAATTTTTCTTCAAAGGTTTTTGTCATACGTTAACCACCATTATTTGAGAGTGCTCGAGTTAAGGTCAAAGAATTGAGATATTACTTTAAGATTCTTAGATATGCTAAGTAAATTATTAAAGAAATTTATTCTCGAAGAAAAAGGGGAAGAAAGAATTCTTTAAGAAGTATCTTAATTGATCGTCGTAAATAAGAACGAACCCATGGTATATAACGTTTGGTATTGCATTTTAAAATCATCAGAACTAAGAATCCTTTTTCCAATGGGTCTTTCAACGAGCACGCCCTTTTTACCCTTTTCGAAAGGTAATTCTATCCGAATGGGCCACTTGAGATAATTACCTTAAACGAGTGAACAGCTGTGTCAACTTCGTTTGAAATATATACACACCATTAAAAATATTCATGCTTATATATTTCAAATTATTATTATCGACGAATAAAAAACCATTTTTTTTTAAATCAAAAAAGAAACATTGAAATTTCGTAAATAATTTTCACGCAATATTCATCAAATATGAAGAAAAATATGAAGAATAAAAATAAGATGAAGAAAGGAAAAAAAATATAATAATATGAAAGTTGTATAAGGATTTAGGAATTTGAGATGACCCCTTCTAACCGAACATTTGTGTGCCAAGGGTTTTGGAATGCTACAACTCCCGTCACATAAATATCCCGAAACCCCTAAATTTAGGGAACCCCCTAACTGTCTCCCTGTTCCACTCCTTCGTCCTTCTACCAAACTTGGTGAGCGAAGTTGCAGAAACTCTTCCTACGCAATATCGATTCTCAATTCTTACGCGAGGAAGAAAGATAAAAAAAAGAGGAGGAGGGATGATGAAGAGTGCTGTGGAACTATGGATGGAACTATAGCATCAAGTTCGACTAGGAACGAAATAAGTTTCGTTATTAGTGCCTAGAAAGACGATTAAAGAAAAGTTTGGTAATAGGTGCGCACGATATATCCGACAATCCAATACTAAATCACTCAAATTCCTGAACAAACAATTCAATTGATAAGTTTTCTATCACTAATAAAAGAAATAATTTAATTAATTTAATTAATTAATGCTAATTAAATAAGTTCAATATATAAATCATATTTATGTTAATTTTCCAATAATAAATTTTATCCATAAAATAAGAGTCCCGTTGGTATAATATTGTTGATTAAAATAATACTAAATAATAATATTACGCGTTATCTTTTATTCTAATGAAAATAATTTCATTTGCCAAAAGTGGGAAGATACGGTAAGAAAAATAACCAAAAATCTAGGAACACGTAAAGTCGGTCGACATTTTTAATGACGAACCTTTAACGGTAAGAGGGTGAGTCCAACGACCCCTAAAAATATTAATCTTCGATTAGGTAGCTTATCATACTGGCTGATCAGAAAAGCGGAAAATTTGGCAGCGTGAAAAGCCTAGGGAGTCCCTTATCTTGAGAGCTTCACATTTCTTCTTTCTTTTTTTTTGTCCTTTTTCTAAACGTATGGGAAGGGACTATGTAACTTGTGCCGTCAGTCGTGATATACGCGCATAGACCTATGGTAATATGTCTTTCTTATCATTCTGACTTTGATCGAAATCCTTAGACGATAATTGCAAATACACAAATATTATTTCGTTAACTAAAACTAACTTTACACCCTTCTTTCCTGTTTATCTGAACAAATATTGTATTCAATTATAAGTTAAGTTAATGTATAAAATTATTTACGATAAAGTTTCAAAATTATATTAAAATATTTTAATATCAATTCAAAAAGTTATCTTTAATACACGGTATTAAAAAAAAATATCGTAATTTGGTCATAATTGTATCATAATAATAATAATAATATATACTGTTTGTGACATTTTATGCAATTATCAATAACCCATAACGATATATCATTTTTCGATGCTGTAAGGGTTAAATAAGACAAACTATAATAATAGTACGATATTCATATGATCGAATCAACTGTTTCGGAATTAAAGGTGTCGAGCAACGTCTCACATTTCTTCCGGTAAATTTGCGAGGAGGATCGAAGAAAGTAGGTAGGGTGCCGAAAATTCAGGCATTTAACAGGAAAGAGAATAAGAGAGAAACATAGAGAAAGAGAGAGAGAGAGAGATTGTACAAAGAAGGGCGTGCGCCCTTCGTACTCTTCCTTGGATCTCATGCTCCTACTCTCGGAAGTCGAATGAACGCGTGCACGCTGCTGTTGTAAGAATCCGTTGACGTAAGCCAATTTAAGGTGCTCGCTCGACCCGTTTCTTCTTCCCCCATAACGCGACATATAAAGCAACTATATATATATATATATATATATTATGGTATATACACTACCAGCAAAAAGTTTGTAATTAAGTAAACTCCAAGAAACCAGATAGTTTGTTAAAAAAAATATAATTGACTTTACAAATAACCGATGGTAATTAATTGTAAAACAAATAAGTAAAACAAATTCTCATTTAGAAAATGATATTAAAATGAACGTATAAATTGTAGGAGAATATTTATAAAATTTAAGATTACTATATTTTTTAAATAAAACTTGAGATTTTTAATAATTTGATAGAAAAATTTAAAAATTGATTAAAGTATATTCGATTTAGATGAAAATTGGGCAAATAATTCCAAGGTTTTGGTTGGTATGGTATTAACTATAGGCAGATATGCACACCCTCTTTCATCTCTTGCTGTGTGTATGTTCTCGTCGTCCTTTGGATAGTCACGAGACGTAGGCGTTGTATCCTTAATTATATCTGCACAACCGAGGGATGGAAACCCAAAAGGCGACCGCAGGTTCGCGCCTTCTGAAGGATAACGATCCTTGCGTACTTTAAAAGGTGTTACTACTCTGCGGTTTTTGAACACCCTACCTTTCGCAGTTACAAATTGTTTCGTTTTTACTTTAATCAAAGTTAATTAAAATAATATTTAATTTTTGTTCAATACTATTATCATCAAAATATATATTCGAGATATATAACGAGTAGTTTAACTATTCGAATATTGTAAACGAAAATATACATTTTTTTGTTAACGATTCACGAGAAAAACCGAATTTCATCAAATTTATATAAAATATTACTTCGAAGTTTTGCATCTTCCAAAAAAAAAAAGGAAAAAAAAAAACAGAGTGAGTTCTTCCCTTCTTCATCGTCGGGGCGTGGTTCCTCTCTTCTGTTTCTTCTTGCCTACAAATCAAGCTCAAAGCTCGTGGAGCTTTAAGCTTGCAATTTCGTGAATTTCCGGGGAAAACGAGAGAACTGCGAACGGTGCGATGCGATCGAACGTACGGTTCTATGAGAAAGATCGATTCCGGATATAGAAGGAAATTTTGTTAGGAAACAACTCGTGATCGATGGTGACGTTTCCCTTTTTTTACCCTACCCTCTACCGGAACAGTAAAGAAAAAACAATTCTAAATGAAATATCAGACTGAATTATGAAATCTATTTGTTTCCTTGTAACCAATTTGAAACGATTTTTCTTATTTGAAAAATAAAATATCGTTGATGACTCTATCGAAATATAAAATAACGGTGGAAGAGAAAATATTATTCTACCTCGTTCCATTTTGTCTATTTCCTTTGTCTTTTACAACGACTCAACATGTATAAACAAGATCTTAGGAAAATAAATATTATAAGAAGAAGGAAACGTCGTTTGAATTAAAAGTCAAATAAGCATTCTCCTTACCTTAACGGTTTCCTGAGGCGTGTACCTCGCAGGGCGTTGCACTTGTGCCTGAACCTGCAGGCTCATCGCTATTTCATAACTGCAGTACAGAGTAACCCTAAAAAAAAACAATACAATAAAAAATAAAATAAACATTCTATCTCAATTTGGATTATACGATTTTTTCAGATATTAAAATAAACATCGGATAGAAATCAAAAATACATTATTTCTTCATTTCTTCGTCAGATATAATTAATATTACCTTTATTGTATAATATTATTAAAGAATAAATTAAAATTGTATATTTTTTATACATATGAGTTGGTGGAAAAAAAATGTCGGATTTTCCCATTGAATTGTGGCCAAAAATTCGACATTTTTTTTCCACCAACCAAATATATAATATAATATGTATATAATTTAATATGGAATTAAAATTTCGTTTAAGAAAATATTTTATCTGTCGAATAAATACGCAGATAGATAAATTTGCATTATCAATTTAAATTCGAGAATTGTGAGAAATTTATTTAATTAAATGACGTAGATGAAGAAAATAATTGAAAAAAAAGAAAGGTGAATACGAGCAGGATAGTTTTAACTCAAGTTGAAATAAAAACCGGAGCCTGGAACAAAAATCGGAGAGTCGCAAAAAAGGATAAAGGGGAGACCCTGTCGAATCGAGCCGAGCTGAAGTTGGTGGTGGTGGTGGTGGGTCGGTGGTCTGCTTGTCAATACGAACAAGTACGTGACTCAGGTACCAAATAACTAACGATTCCTACCGAAGAACCGAATATTCTCGTACCATATCTCGAGGTTTTCATTTCTCTCTTTCTCTTTCTCTTTCTATCACTCGTATTTTTGTTTTTTTTTTTTTTTTATTTTATCGACCATAAATCCACATCGATGTATTTCAATATAAATTTTTCAACAACGTAAATTCAAAGTTCTACCGAAATATCGAATGATTCTATTTATATCGTTTCAATTCATCTTAATAAATATATTACCAATTATAAATAAATATAAAAAGTCAGTAAAAAAGACATTTATCTCTGATAACATCTGTCACTAATAACATTTATGCTAATCTTAATTATTATTCATGAAAAGCAAAGTTTGAACGAGTAAAATCAAGTTTAAAAAAAATATATACTATTTGTTAACACGAAAGATAATGAAGTTTTTCTTAGATTGTTTGTGAAAAGAATTTAATCTACATAAATTATTTTTAACGTCACTAAAGTGTAAGTTAAATGACTTTTTGATTGAACTTAAAACAGATATTACGAAGTGAAAGAAACAAAACAAAATGTGAATAATTTACCGAGTGAATTAAACGTCAAGAGAAAGAAAAAAAAAGGAGAGAATCGATAGATGTTAGTAATGAGTAGAGAAGAAGAAGAAAAAGAGGAAAAGGGAAAAAAAAATGAGCTCAATTATTCGTGTTCGCGAATAACAAGGAGAGATGGTAGAGAAAAGCAAAGCGCATCAAGGGTAGAAAACGCGAATGGTATATAAAAGGAGTAAAGGAGACGGAAAGGGGCGGGTTTTCGGTATAGGGAAGCTAATCGAGCGAAAAGCATAATTAATCACGACAAATTCGTCCTGATTAATAACGAACGCGTTATCCACGCTGCTGTTGAGAGACACCATAAGCACACTCTTAACGATAGATACAAATTGTTTTCTACGAAAGTTTTTACAATGAAATATCTTTTAACAACTTTTAAAGAAAACTTTACTATTCCAAAATTTATTCGATTCAATTTTCGTACGATAAAAAATACGCGCGTGTACAGATTTCGCAAGTGTTATTTTTTTAGAAAAGAAATTGCATGTATTTATTGACCCAACTCGATAAATAATATTATTAATTCTTATCGATCTCTAGCTTTTTATACGTGATTCTCATTAAGTTGTACCTGGTTCTGGTTAATTTGCGACAAACATTTCAATATCGTAAGAATAACATTTTTGTTAGAAATTATTTATTCTGTATTTATTTTACACATATATATAAGAAATTCAAATAATTATTTATAACTTTTTAATGTATGATATTTTTTATTAATACAGTCGACAAAGTACTGTTGTCACATGAGAGGTGATTTACGATCGATAAGAATTGATAGATATTTAAATAATATTTATATATTATTATTATTAATATATTGTTTTTTTCTTTGTATTGGTAAAATCGATCCCAATCGGAAATTTCTCAACGGAGAGTACGAAGGAAGTTATTGGAAATCATGATCGGAGACCAATAGAGTACAGATTGGAGTGTAGAGGGATGAGGAATGAACGATGTACTGACTCCCATATCGTCTAATGAGCCCGAACGGTCATTCGCAGTTAGGGTAACTCGTACGTACTGTGACTCCCATGATACAACACTACCACCCCCTCATCCCTTCATCCCCACCATTCCCTATCTCCCAATTCTCGACATTTTCACCGTGAAATCCACTGTTAGAGCTGTTGAACGTGCCATGAAGGAATACACTATTCGTTACTATACGTCAGAGCTCATTCTCATATTTTAATGTACTCGCGTAACGTTAACCCACCGAAAGCTATGAATTACACGGTTACCAAGCTCCTCGTTGCACATTACATCGTCATAACATAAATTAATCTTACGCGTTGGTAACTCATAGAACAAATTTTCGTGAATGATTGTCTCAACCAAAAACGTTATTATTTTTTTATTAAACATATTAATAATATTCTAAAAATAAATAATATTCTAATTGTAAATACAAACTTTCCGTACCGAAGTTATATTTTTAATATTTTGTTTTTTTTGGGGGTAAAAAATATAACAAACTTTCCAAAGAAACCTAATATAAATTAGACCAAGTTATCCCCTATTATGTTTTGCTTAGATATTAAAAAGAATCGAATACGTGCATTTTGTGGAATTATTATAAACAAAAAATATTCATCGAGGAAAACCTGTCAACGTAGGACCCTTTGCTTCTTTTTTAGTTTCTAACATTTTTTTCTTCTTTGATTGGGGTAAAACACGTATTTTGATTTCCAATCTCAGGGTAATAATAATAATATTCTCTGTGACATATGTTATGCGATAAGAACCTATACTAGAACTAACAAGAGAGGACCTTAAAATAAGAAAGTCAGAAATGTCAAAGTCTTTGACATCGGTTCACTGTGATACCACATCGATACGGATCCCTTCAGTTTATTACAATAGACAGACGAACGGGGGTTCGTGTTTTACGAGTAATCGAGAAGTACGATGGTTATCTTTGTAGCTCGATGACGGAAGCACCGGAAGTATCGCTTTAATCACCATATCCGAGAATCGTTCCTTTTACCACGCCACCTGAAACTCGACGACAATCAATTTTTATTCAAACGCAACGTAAATTTTACATACAAGAAAAAAATAGAATAATTAGAAAAAACCATGGTTTACGAGTTTCTAAAGTTTATTAATAAAAAATAATAAATAATAACTCGAGCAAAAAAGAAATCTATTTCCAGGATCCCTTTCATAAAACGAGAAAAATAAAAACAAAACAAAAATAAAAAGGAAAACCTCTTGGAGAGTTATCGACACGTCGCGACGTTTGCATAATTCGTCAGGATTATCTTAGCGAATCGGTAAGGGCGAGTGTAAAAGAGCAAAGAAAAAAGAAATTTATTTGCACGGACTATTAAAACGTATAAGCTTCTAACGGGATTGGTGGGATGAGGCTCTCCCTTCAAACCTCCCCCTCTAGTTTTGTATACGTGAGCGAACGCGCGTTCACTTACACACGTTTAGAGATAATTCCGAGAGGAAAAATCGTGGATGGAAACGCGTGTTAATTTTGTACGATAAAACGAAGTTGAGAAGAGGAGTAGGAATAGGAAAGA